>JAOVVF010000036.1:29130347-29143293 GCA_028565595.1 Duopalatinus emarginatus | reverse complement strand
GACCTACCTGTAATACCAGTAACCTTGTAAGTCGCTCTGGATAAGAGCGTCTGCCAAATGCCGTAAATGTAAATGTATGTAACATGTAAACTGGGGGTGACATTTGGTCCCCACTAAGATCTCAATTCCCAGATATCTGGTCAGGGTCGACCTAAGCAGATTTTCAATTGGGGCCCTTCATGCCACCACTTTAGAACTAGATATTTCATCATTCCATAGGTTACACTGTGTGTGTAACATACCCACTATCATTAGCATTTTTTGTAATTAGCTTACATCATACCAGTGTCATTCTGGCTATTGTTTTAAAAACAAAAAAAGGAAGCAAAAGGCAGGAGAAGTTTTTTTAAATTTTTTTTAATGTATTTTCTTAGAGCGATTTGCCTAGAGAGAGATATTGTGCAAGACACTGAAACGCCCCAGCCAAGCAGCTTGTATGTGCATTTTCCAGACAGTGGCAGCAGCAACTATGAAAATAAATCAATATAAAAATCGCTTTTACCTGTGTAATGCAATTATTATGCAATTATTTCATATTATTTTTAATATATATATATATATATATATATATATATTTTTTTTTTTATTTATTTATTTTTTTTATCATGATATATTGGTGCTCTTGGGGGCCCCCTGGTGGCGCTGTGGCCCTGAGCGGCCGCCTAATTCGAGTATGCCTCGAGCCGGCTCTGCATCTGGCTGTACAGAGTGTGTGTTGCATTAACGCATCACACATTCACTCCGGGACAAACGGAAAGCACTCTCGACATTTGGTAAACACATGACCTCGGTGTGCGTCTTTTAGATCAAACTTACAAACATGCCTGATGTGTGTGTCATCACTGTGTCAGGCTTTTGTTCCCTCTAGCATCAGGTCCAAGTCCTTAATGCAACTTTTGACCCAACCTTCACGCCCGAAGACATAGCACCTGAACACTGACACATGGAAGCATCTGTTACACTAATAAATGAAAACGTATGCCTCATGCCAATTTGTGTGTGTTTGTGTGTATGTGCGTGTTTGTGCACGTGCAGGTTCAGCTCGGCTCAGCGCTCTCTGCAGCCGTATGAAACTCACCTGACACATGATGGATCCAGTGGAGATTCCTCATCCGGCTTCACCAGCCAGGAGAGCACTATGGAGCGCAGCAAGACAGGTACACATACACATGTGCATTATTTTTGTGTTTGCTGCTCGAGTTGGCTTGTTTTGCCCTCTGGTGGTCAAATGGTGAAACTGCGATTTTTTTGTTGCGTACTGTATATGGAGTCAATAGAATGTTTTATGCATTCATTCAGATTTAGTTTGCCTATAATAAAATATTTAATAGGGCTTATTTGTGTGTGTATGTGTGTGTGTGTGGGTGGGTGAGGATTTGGTAGAAATGATTCATATTCACTGTTCAAGTGGAACTCTGACATGTAGTGATCCGTGTTAATTTGTTTTCCTGTGTGTGCGGGGCACAGAGCCCATGTGGCATGTTGCAGCCTCGTCTCGGAGTGCGTCCGGGGGCGGAGCTCAGAGGCGACAGGCTCGGCAGGATTTGCAGGGGAAGGACTCGCCAAACCGACACTCGAAGGTGGAAGGTCTTTTCTGTTACCGTAGAAACCCTACTCTGTTCTACTCTGTATTCTTTATAACCCTTTGTCTCTGTCTCAGGGTGAGACGCAGTACTCCAGCCACTCCAGCAGCAATACTCTGTCCAGTAACGCCTCCAGCAGCCACAGTGACGAGCGCTGGTTTGACACGATGGGCGCTAGCACCTCCGGTGCCCTCAGCGACCCCTGCGACCCGTGTGATCCCTGTGACCCTGACCCCATGGGGAAAGGCGGCTCCAGCGACAGTGGCATCGATGCCTCCACTCTATACGCTCCCTCGTCCAGCAGCAAATCAAGCAAACTAAGCCGGAGTCACGCCGGGACGCCCCATAAGAGTATTCACTCCTCAGCCACCTACAGCGGCCTGCACGAGCTCTCGACACCTACTGCCAGAGTCGGGGAGGGGCTCCGACGAGAGTCGTCCCCAGTCATAAACTCCTCTTCTAATCAGAGCAAGAATTACCGCACACGCACCTTTCCTCCACCAGGCTCGGCCAGCATGGACAACTTCAAGCCCAGGTGAGAACCGTTGATCCTTCATGCCTGTACATTCTGCCTCACTTCGTACTCTACTGTTACTATAGCAACCAGACCAGAAAATTCGATTAAGGCACGTGCAATGTGCATAGTGATGAACTGCATGAAAATGACGTTTGAAAAATATTTACACGTGTGTTTATGTGTATAGAGCCTGCTACACCCCTCAAGGCTTCAAGACCCCAGCTGTGCCTGATAAGCCCCGGCCTTTCCGGTCCTCCACAGCCACACCCACTTCAGGTTCGGCCCAGCTGTCGACCTCTGCTCCCAAATCCTCATATGGCAAAAACAAGCAGGGAGCATGGCAGCAGGAGGAGAGCACAGTCACTATGACCTCGACCTCCAGCAGCACCGACAGCAACAGCAGCAAGTATGTGTGTGTGTGTGTGTGTGTGTGTGTGTGAGATAATGATTCAGGTTTGTTTTATGACGTAGGAACATATTACATGTCTTGTGTCATGGTCAGTTGTTTATGTCCATGTTATATGCGTGTGTGTGTGTGTGCAGGCAGGTGGACGTGAACAGCAAAAACGTATTTGGTCAGCCACGTCTAAGAGCCTCTCTGAGGGACCTGCGTTCCCCTCGGAGGCCGGCGCAAAAGAGTACCATCGAGGACGACCTGAAGAAACTGATCATCATGGACACACCATCCGACACACCACAAGAATCTGTGAGTCTGCACTGAACACACACACTTATTTATACACCATAATCAACACAGTCATAATAGTTTCTTACAAGCAAGAAACATCACACTTATTATTTCGTGTGTGTGTGTGTGTGTGTTTAGTCGCCTCGGAAGACCCTTCAGCGGACCTTCTCAGATGAGAGTTTATGTAGTGGGCGGAGAGACTCGAGCTTTGCCAGCACGCAGCTGTTTGATGGACAGGCACCACCCAGCGACTTACTCTTCACTAGCACACTGCCCACCCGTCGCCATGGCAGCAGCACCAACCACGGCGCCCTCTTGCCCAATAAGAAAGGTGCACATCTCACATACAATGGAATACCAAGTGTATTAACAGTCTCAGTGATGGTGTTTATTGACGCAGGTTTAATAATATCTTAATTTTCTTTATTATTTAAGATCTTTTGCGAGTAACCACAAATGATATTACCATATTTCATGAACTATAAACATTCCTAAGTTATAAAAAAACAGTACAGCAAATAAAATCTTTGTATAAGCCTTATAGGATATTTGATTTGTACTGACAGCATCATGTAAATCATATTCATGTACTGTAATTAATTACATTTAAATACCTTGTGCAACTAGGGTTATAGGAAAATTATGCTTTATATTAATTTAACATTTGCTTTGTGAAGCACCTTGTAGCTGTGTATATAAATGTAAAAAGATTTATATATGCAAAATGCAAAAAGATGTATATAAATACTTACTTACATAGAGATATAGCAGTCATCTAAAAGATTGGACTTGACAGGTCAGGTTTGAGTATGTTCTGTCCGAGGCTTTAAATGCTAGCAAGGCAAGCTACAGGTTATGCACCATAATAAAAATAAATTAGACTGATTCAAAAGAGTATGTTCACATAACACTGAATCAAAATGGAGTTGTTTACATCACGAATAATGATTTGTGTGAAGTGTCATAACACTAAATTCAAAAGGTCACACCACACTGAACCAGAAGGAACTTGTTTACGTAACAGCAAATCAAAGGCAAAATGTGTCATTTCACACTAAATCAAAAGGAAATTGTTCATATAATAATAAATCAGAAGGGAATTGTTTATGTCAACTGAGTCAAAAGGGTCAAATCAGACTGAATCCAAAGGGTCAAACTATACTGAATCACAAGGGAGTCATTCACATTATACAGAATGAAAAGGGACGTGTTGACACGACTAAAACAAAAGGGATTGTTTACATCACACTGAATCATAGGGAATCGTTTACATCACACAGTCAAAAAAGGAATCATTTACATTATACGCATTTTATTACACACAGTTAATCATTCACCTCAAATCAGCTGTTTTCATGAGTCACTCATATTCAGAGAATATTTTTCATTTTGTTATTAACTTGACACTGACGTGTGTGTGTGTGTGTACATGTTTATGTGAAATATTAAGATAGTAAAAAAGAGCCAAGTGTATTTCTTTTGGTTACTGAGGTTAAGGATAGGGTTGGGCAGAGAATTAGTTGATGAATTTGAATTATTAAAAGTCCTGACATACCTAGTGAGACCAACATGTGTGTGTACGTTTTCAGTGCCATTGTGTGCATCAGAGCTGTCTCTGACGGAGGTGAGAGATAAAGTGCCCCCCCTTCGCAGACTCGACCCCGGCCTCATGCCCCTTCCTGACACTGCAAGCGGTCTTGAGTGGTCGAGTCTCGTCAATGCTGCCAAAGCCTACGAAGGTAAGACATGTCCATCGGTCTGTAGGTCTGTAAGACAAGACACTATTTGTACTTTAGAGATAGGTCCCCGGCTGAAATCGGATCTACTGGCTGGGATTAGCAACAGCAGCTGTTTAGGACGCTGTAATTTAGAATGCTAGAACGTACGTGTATTGTACCAGAGACTTAATCTTGTGTGTTTTTACAGTGCAAAGAGCAGCTTCTCTCTTCTCGCTGTCTGAGCCTCATGTTGGAGGAGCTGAACTGAGACCAGTGATAAGTCCAGTTCCTTTCCACACACCACAGAACCCCCGGACTACACCCACCTTCAACAGGTAATTATGCAAGACATTGAGTAGTGTATATGTGTGCAGTTATATGCTAATTTTAAATACAGTAAGTAAAAACAATACAGTTCTTAGGAAAGAAGTTATAATAATAATAATATAATAATAAAATAGGATTACTTTACTGATTACATTTAAAAATGTATCTGATTACTAATTACTTTACTTTTAAGTTACATTCTGAAACCCAAACAAATGTACTGGAACTACATCTACAAAAAATCTGGAAAGTACAAAAAAGATCATTGATAAGACAAAAGTCCTTTCGGTGGTTTATTTAGGAACAAAATGTAGCAGTAACACCAAGCATGTATAAAATGAACTTGACTGTTCTTTATGGTGCTGTTTTCTTAGAACAAAACAATTATTAAACATTAGAAAAATAAAGTCCAATACACGCTTCTTAAAGGGGTCCCTTAAAACACTGCAACACTGCAGACATGTGGACAGGCCAGTATAAGAACTGATAAAATTATAATTATATCAGTAAAGGCAAAATAAGAGTCTCATCAAAGTTTATATTAACAGGTATAAATAAAAAGAAAATGAATTTAGAAATATGCAAATTAGTTTACAATAATACATTATTATTATTAGTTTTAAAACTGATATTTATATAAGTAAAATTGTTAAAAGTTTAAAAAGATATGATTTTTTATATTATTTTTATTATTATTTTTATTATTATATATTCATTTTTTTTAAGTTCCAGAGGTTAAAGTAAAACCCTTTTTGTCGAGTGACATGACTTTTTCCATGACTTTTTCCCCAACACCTTTTCCTTATTTGACCACTAAATCTATGACATTTGATAACTCGTCTGAATTACCAAAATCACTTAAACTAAACCATTATTTTCCCTCTAAAACTCCAAAAAAACACATACACACTAGAAACAAAAACACAACCCATGTATTTTAATGTTTATACTTTAAGTGACAGAAAAATAAGACCAGAGTCGCTTATAATTGGCAAATCTGGCAACCCACTGGTGCTGTCATTTTCCTCCTGACTTTTGACTCAACTGGTATTATGACTGCTGCTACTCCTGATTTGCTGATTGTGCCCAGCATCAAAAGTGGTACATTTACATGCCTTGAGTACTGACTGTCTGTCTGTCTGTCTGTCTGTCTGTCTGTCTGTCTGTTAGTGATGAGGTTCCTGGAATCCTGTCAGATCGGCTGTACCACTTGGAGAGCATGTTACATCAGCTGAATAGTGATCTGGAGAAGGTGAGCCCTCATAATGCACACACAATTGTCACACAATTGGTTTGATCTTAGAGTCACTGTATTAACTCACTCTCTCTCTCTCTCTTTCTCTGTTTCTCTTTCTCACAGGAGAAGCAGGACAAGGTGGCTTTGCTGGCTGAGATGGCTCACCTGAGGGAGAACAATCAGCGTCTGCAGGAGGAGTCTCTCTCCGCCAGCGAGCAGCTCCGCAAGTTCAGCCAGCTCCTATCTTCCACATCCGAAAGGAAGTGAACTCCGACTCGCTCTCTGTGAGGAGATGGAGCTTAAAACCGGAGACGGCAGTTAGAACGAGGGAGGTTACGGATGACCCCTGTACCCGAGCTGCTTACACATGACATGGTGCCACACTGCCCTTCATTTCAGCTCTTTCCACACAAGACTAAATGCTGATAATGTGAAGCATATGAGAGGGGGAAATAAAAAAAGGAAAGAAGAGAGAGGAAACAAGAAACTAATACAGCTTTGAGTCACTGTTGGGATATTTAACTGGAAGAGGAAAAGACACAGGCATCTCTGGAGTTTTTTTGTTTTTTGAGAACTTGTACCAAGTCAGTCCCAATGCCTAGTATGGGAGTGTCATGAAAACATTCCCTTCACAGCTATGTTCCCAGCTATTGCTTTATTTTTTTCTAAATGGACTTAAGTCTTAAGAGACACCCGGACACCAAACATGAGCCAGTTGAACTGAGAGATATGCAGATTCAGATCGTACAGCTAGCATTCAGAGAGGCCTATTACTGTACATGCAGCTCTTCAGCCAAAAAGAAAGAGAGAGGGACGGTGGTCCTACGCTGAGACTACACTTCCCAGCATGCAGCGCTGTAGAGCGTGCCAAGGGAAAACATGGTACTGTAGTTTTTAAAGTGAGGTACAATTCCAACAGGTTTTATATATATTGATATAGACATATTCTGATTTATAGGTACATGGAATGCAAGAAGATCGAGATATTGTAATTTAATGTTAGAAACACATCTGGGTGGAACCTGGTTCCAGTGTCACACTCTGGATTAGCATTGTAAATGATCCTAAACGAATGGTTCAGTGAAAGATTGTATTTTCCAGTAGTGTAAATATCAAGCGATGAGGGTCACGTCCTTATTTCATCCAAAATCCTTTCCGTAAGCATACGCTCTTCTTTATAATTTCAGTTCAAATATCAGGTCACATGGTGAGTTTAGTGCACAGCATTCTCGACTGGTCAAATGGTCATGTCTGACAGCCATGACATAAAACCACGGACAGGGTGAGTATATTGGTTGAAGTATATTAGACAGAAAGTTGAACGGTCAGTTCTCAAACTTGAGGTGCTGAAAGCTGGAATAATGGGCAAGTGTAAGAATCTAGGCAGCTTTGACAGGGACCAAATTGTGATATCTTAGACCATCTCTAAAACTCTCGTGAGGTGTTCCTAGTATAGCATACCGAGGTTAGAACCTACCAAAAGTGGTCCAGAGAAGGACAAACCAGTGACAGGATCGCGGGTGACCAATGTGCATTGGAAGTGAAGGTTCGCCCATCTGATCAACGAAGGTTGTTAACGGCTTGGTTTTTGGATACCACAGCACACCATGCCTCGATGGGTCAGAGCTGTTTTGGTGTCTGATAAGGTGGAGGTTTTAGTGTTATGGCTGACCAGTGCACTCTGCAGGATCTAATCCTTTATTGTTTATATTAAAGCAACTGTTTATTGGACTTTATATAATATAGCGCATAATTAATTATATGGTGACGTTTTCTGTACGAAGACGTGTACAATTTTAAACAAGGTCTCCAGTGTCAGCATGTTGGAACTGTAAGAAAAGAGAAGCGAATGCGAGGGAACACCGCTGTTTCCGGTACATCGGCAACCACGAAATGTATTCAAACCTATGAAAATCTAAATCGTTGACAAATTGCTGTGGTATAAGATGAAAACGCTTGAAGTGCTGTTACAGGAAAAATAATAAGGATGGTGATGGAATCATTATTATATCATAGCAGCTTGTTGTTGATTATTTTATGTCCGCATTCTAAATTCTAAAGTTGATGCAGATTCAATTCCAGTGCCGCAGACTAGCTAGCTAGCACACCACAGCTACCAAGAAACAAAGGTGAATTCATGAAACCAGCTGAACATTAGGGTGAAATAGAGCTATCAGACCTCGTCCTCATGCATGAGCTCGTAGATGCTCACCTAGTGTCGCTCTGATTTCATCAGTTTTGCACTCTCA
Organism: Duopalatinus emarginatus; assembly: GCA_028565595.1. Taxonomy (NCBI): domain Eukaryota; kingdom Metazoa; phylum Chordata; class Actinopteri; order Siluriformes; family Pimelodidae; genus Duopalatinus; species Duopalatinus emarginatus. The sequence continues at coordinate 29,134,974 of JAOVVF010000036.1, read as the reverse complement.
GACTCGTGAGTCATGTTTATGGAAACGCTTTTGCGTGAAAAACTAAATACGCAGCTGCATCTTCACTGAACCATTCCTTTACCTGTGGTCATACCTAACGGTATTACACCATTACTACAGGTCCTGTTCTCACACTGCTGGTGTCTCCGTTATCCAAGTAGTTGGAGAAGTAGGACAGAATCAGTACTTTTGTTACTATTCATCATACAATATCTCCCCCACATGTACCGTTTCTCAATGACCAGCTGTGATTGTAGAAAATCACTCCACCCGTCTCAGTCATCCAATCGTGGTGTTGTACAGAAAACGAAGGCGGTGACCAGCATCACCGCCACTACTGTTAAACAGAGTTACTGTAAAACACAGGACCAATTCAAGCGACCGCTCCTTGAACTGTGATGCTCAGTCCAACCCCAACCACCCTTCCTTACCCACCCACCCTTCCCAACACGTTGGCATTGCACTGTGTGTAAACTCCGGCTCCTTTGTCAAATCGAGACACTGTACGTCTGTATGCAACAGAGACACAACAGCGCCGGTTTAGCACGGCGCCTTCCACACATGATCTATTTTTCTATTTACCTCTCGTGTTTAGGTGTATCAGGTGACACGACTGTTGGCTGTTGGCCCATGAACAAACACATCCATGCCTGGATTGTGTAGTTTTTCTGGTTTTCCTCATCCCCTGCACTGTAATGAGATTTTACATCACTTACCATGAGGCGTTTTTTGTTTTTTTTTGGCGAGTAGGTTTGATCCCGGCATCCAGTTGCTCATTAGCTATCAGTAGGTACTGTGTATATATGTGAGTTTTAATGTAATATAGCATACTGAAACGACATAACCCCCGACTTTCCCTTTAATCTGGTCTAACTGGAAAATGTTGTCTTATCTCTCAGGACCCACAACTCGCCCTCGACGGCCTGAACTATTTATTCTATTTATTTATGCGTCGACCAGAGGGTGGCGTTATGTTTTATATTTTGAATTAACACACACAACCACGCGAAGAGACACCTAGAGAGAGTTGTTTAGCCTGAAAATAATCATATAGTCCTAAGGAAAAATCCACCCTGGAACAACCTTATAATAAACCTGAGTTGCCTTTTTCAGTCTGTTTCCACGCTTTTCCTACTTCACCCACGATGCAATGCGACTATCTGCTGATTAGCGCAGTGTGGGAAAGTGAAAGTGAAGTGATTGACCTACTGTGTACCATCTGTGCAAGTAGTGACCACACACACTCTATGTTGTGGTACCCGAAGCAATGGGCATGACCTATCCACGGTGCCCAGGGAGCAGTTAGTGATTAGGTGCCTTGCTCATGATCAAACTGGCAACCTTCCAGTCACAATGCAGGTCGCTCCCGTATCAGCTGTCACACCGCCGTATTGCATCCTGGAACATTTGCATCGTTTTGTCCTCTACTTCTCATTAGTGTGATGGTGGACATCTGTGGAAGAAGGTGGCTATTATTAAATTAAATATTATTCTTTTGTTCTGGGAGCTAACAGCAATTTTAAGTGCACTAGCAATAATAACAGCACTAACAGATTAGCAAAACTAAACAGATATATAAACCTGTTTAACGTGTTTCAGGGTGGAGGTTTCTGTAAAACCCTAAACTACTTTTTGCTGCCCCTTTTTTTAAAAATTATTATTATTAAAGGCATCATTTCTAAATTTCTCGTCATAGATACAATATAGGAATATGAACAAGTGTTGCTTGTGTAAAATTCCCCTCCTTCGCCTCGTCAGCCTTCTTCATCCTCGTAAAACGCCGTCATCTGGTCATCCTGTCCTCACCAGCTTGTGTGTTTGGCACGTTAACACACACATATATGTATATACACCCAGCCTCGTGCGAAGCTCTGCGTGCCGACTATGTGCACTATCAGCTGTCTTAATTCTTTAGTTTGTTAAAGGGTGGAGGTGTTTTTTTGTTTTTTTTAAGTTTTATTTTAAGTTTTATTTGACCTTTTAAGCTAAATACAAGTGATTCTGCAGCTAGCTGAACCTGTGCACACTAATAAATCATTAAACTGTAGTCCGGCTGTAAAACTTTGCAGTGTCGTATATGTATAAAATTTGGATTATTTATTTTTAGATTCTCTGCCTCTCTGTGTCTGTGTCTCTCTATTTATCCATCTATCTATCCATCTGTCTATCTATCTATCTATCTTTGGACACGTCAGCCATTTTTCAGTGAAAAAAATTTGGTTGATTTTTTTTTTTTAAAGTCATTAATAAGATGTTTTGCTTTTTTTTTGTACCATGCATTATTTTTATTATTTACTTTTCCTTTTTATTTTTCTTCTTGTATGCCGCCCTGTTTGCTTTATGCCTCGTAAAAATCCGATAACTGATTAACCTTTCAGTTTTTCTCCTGGAAACCTCATATTGATGAGTGTACATTTAATAAGTGTAAATTATGTTTTCAATATTTTATAAAAAAAAAAATATATTAAAAATATTTCTGATTGAATCTGTTTGTGTGTGCGTGAAGGTTAACGTGAACCTACACCTACAGTACACGTCTGTGATTGTAGGAGACGTGAACAGGGTTTTTATAAAGTCTGATGTTAAATGATAAAGATCTATTAAAACCTGTAATTAAATCAGGATGGCTGTACAGTATCATTTCAGTTAAAGATAAGCAAAAAAATCATGTGCCAGAAAAACTGAAATACCAGTCAAAATTTTGGCAGGTCCCATACAGGAGTGTAGGACTGCAGAAATAAGGAAATATTCTCTACGTAATAAACTTATAGTATACTTCCTGCAGAACGCTCCACAATTCTGTATTCTGGAGTGTACTATTTCTGCGTTCCACGGCACCGTACATGGCATTCCAGATGTTGAACGAAACGTTGAGAACTGGACATGAACGGGTGTAAGTCATTAGAAAGGAGGCACACGCCGTATTCACCTGTCAGAGACGTTTGTAGATGTACCAGGGGTCCCATGGAATGCCAGCTAAACAATCCCCATAGCATTATACAGCCACCAAACACCTATGTATTTTGCATGGGCTCATCTAGACTATTATATCTGGTACTATAGTGTGCATAGCTCTGCAAAAACTGAAAATATCAACAGCTGGAGTCGCTGGTGACATCAGTAATATGCTTATATTATTACACATCACATAGCTATATTGTACACACTGTAGTCTTTCTCTGTAAACTTTGTTAACCACTCTATCTCCCTGTTCTTCAACAGTCTGGACTACCACAGGACCACAACAAGCTTCGATGTAGAATAAATACCGCAGACGATCGGTAATATCATCAAGATCATGTTTCTACACACTGTGTCACTCGACTACTGTTACTTGTAGTACTACACTGCTTTTCTTTCAGAGCATGCATCTCTGGATACATTACATCACACCACCCAGTTATTGATTATTTTCCTAGAACTGCACACCCTGTAGTGTTTAATTCCCTGTTTTAATTCTTAACAAGGGCTCTGTGTGTATGTGTGTGGGTGCCTTTAAAGGACAACAACCTCCTCTTTAGAGCCAATCCTTCCTGATAATACGGGGCAGTTGTGGTCATGTGGTTAGGGAACTGGTCTTGTAACCAGAAGGTACCAGGTACGAACCCTTCAACTGCCCCACAGGCGACATGATTTGGGGCTGCCAATGTGTCCCCTTGTGTGTGTGTGTGTGTGTGTTTCACTGCACAGAAGGCTTAAATACGGAGGCCATATTCCTCTGTGTGCCAGCACAGTAGGCAAATAGTTCACTTTCACAGTCATTATTCATGCTAATCTATTTCGCAAGATAGCAGTCTAGTTAGTTATCTAGAACTGATAAGACCGTAGTTACAGTTACTCTACACCACCTTAAATTACTAATAACTTTAGCCTATGTTAGTTTTACCATTAGCTACAGCTTTTAAGTACACTATTGTTATAATTACATATTTAACTCCAGCTCTAAACTACACCAGCATTATTTAAAACCAGAGAACACCGACCAGACAAACACGAATGAAGACGTCTGTTTGATTTTCCAGACCATGAGTTTAATTGTATGGAGAATCTAGACTGTTCCCTCATGTTCACTATGGTTCATCTTGTTTGTCACTTCTTTTTCAGATATCAGTGTTTAGGTTTGTTGGAATTTTTTAAGCCTTAACGTTAAATTTTACACTAAATACTCCAACAGTGTGTCACACAGCTCTAGGGATCTGACTAGTGGGTTCAAGCTTTGCTCTGGTCTCTGTCTGTGAAGATTTGGTGTGTTCGTGTGTACTCCCACTGCACTGTTCTCCTACTGTGTGGTAGGAGAATTGAATATGCTAAATTACCCTGAGGTGTATGTGGTACCCTGTCCAGGGGGTATTTCTGCCTTGCGTCCAGTGATTCCAGGTGACTACTCCAACAGGCAATTAACCCTAACCAATGTTTTTTGGGTTTTTTTTGGTACACAGAAGATAACAACCTCAAATACTACAATTACACATCATACCCAAAACAGCTGCAAAGCTCACATACTGGATAGGGCTGTCAAACGATTAAAATTTTTTAATCACGATTAATCGCAGAATTTCATATAGTTAATTGCGATTAATCACATTTTTTAATCTATGTAAATGAATAAGGCTTTAAAGTGAAATGT
>JAOVVF010000036.1:29098339-29118645 GCA_028565595.1 Duopalatinus emarginatus | reverse complement strand
ATAAAATATACTTATATATGAACAGTATTAATACTCTGAAGTATTATGTATTTACATTGTCACATATCTGAACATGTAGCTGTTAAATTTAATTACAGTTTGTGGTTTGTGAGTATTTTGTTAGTCAGGGGCAATAAGGTTTACCTACAGTATATCATATTATCATCAAGCAAAAAGTCATCTCTAAAACAACAGCTCAGTGTCAGTTACAGTCTTTTTTAAAACAAATCTTTAGTTTGTTCTGACCAAAAGGCAACATGACTCTCAACCACATCCTGTTTATAGCAGACTTTTTGGTTATAGATCTGGTGTTACGCCAAACATCTTAAATATGTGATCAATATAATGTTGTTGATTTTAAAGAAAGGACAAAATAATAATACACAAATGTATTGATTTTTTTCTTAGTTTACCTATTTACTTAGTTTCTACCTTACATAGAGTATATAGCATTGTTTCTCTTAAATATCTGTTTTTATGTGTGTCTGTGTCTTTTATGCTTTTTAATTCAGGTTTTATTGCAAGGTACAGTGATGATAAAGGCATTCTATACTATTCTATGAAATTAGAATATAATTGTGTTTTTTGTTTTTTTTTTTTGAAAAAAATTAAACATTAACATCAAATTCTTTAAAGATGAAGTGTTAAACCATAGCTGTAGCCCCAGTTTAAAAAAAATACATTTTAAGCCATCAATCAGCCATAAGATTATACCCCACCTGCTTAAACAGCTCTAATCAGTTGGGACATGGACTCCACAAGACCCCTGTGTTCTGTGGTATCTAGCAACAGATCCTTATGGACCAGATGAGCTAGCCTTCATGCCACATGTCCATCAATGAGTCTTGGGTGCCCATGACACTGTTGCTATTTCAGTTGCTGTTCCTCCTCGGAATACTTTTGCTAGGTACAAGCTCTGATTTTTATACCTGGCCATTTTTCCTGTTTCCAGTGCATCAACCTTGAGGACTGACTGTTGCCTAATACATCACACTCCTTGATAGGTGCCACATTAAAAAATAATTAATGCTATTCACATCACCTGTCAGTGGTTTTGAAGTTCTAATGTTATGGCAGATCAGTGTATGAAGTCATTGGATATGACTGCAGTGCAGCTTGTATTAATATGTAGGAAAGTGTGTTGGGGAGGTAAATATCAGAATGGACGTGAAACTATTATGATTCCTGCTTGTAAGTTTATAGCAAACATAACAGTATTTTTCTGTATTGTGTTCAGGAGCCAAATATTTTATTTAGTCAATATAAGTACATGATATTGTGGTATCCGACCATTTTTCTGTTCAATCCTGCCTAAAATCTGTATATTTTCACCTAGAAACCATTTAAAATTTAAATGATAGATATATTTGTCCTCTCCAAACCTTTAAAGGATCTTAATGGATCTTAAAGGATCTTTGACATTTTATTTTTTGAATTATGAGGACTTGTTGGGGATGAAGCACCAGAAACCTCCCCCATTGCCTTCAATGTTAAATTGATGGACATGAAAATTAATTTTCCTCTTTTTTCATTTGTGCCATATCTCGGGCATTTTCTACTCAATCCACATCATTTTAACATCATAATGATCATCAAGGGGTCCTCTCTCATACGGTCACTGAAGTAATGAGTGAAAGATTTTCCAAGTTATGAGCAATTGCTCAGAGTGTGCAAATAGGCACACACACACAGACACACACACACACACACACACACACACACACACACACACACACACACACAAACAAGTGTTGAATTCTTACATACAGCAGTATCCGCACATTAGTTAAGAAATAAATTAATGTAGTATTTATGCCTGTGTGTAAACACACACACACACGCAATCACACACAATCACACACAATCACACACAATCACACACAGACACAAACAAGGGTACTTGCATTGGCGTGTCCTCCTGTCAGTCTTGACCTCTCTCAAACACACTTATACACAGACACACAGGTGAGTACACACAATGGCACAGAGCGCCACACACACAGTTTCAGCAGAAACTTATTATTATTATTTATAATCTTTGGAAATCAAAAATGTTTTTGTACTGACTGCATTCTGAGTAATGCAGAATTCTTAAAATAAAAGTCTGTACCAAAATTTGTACTGAACACATTATAGGGTGCCTAAGACTTTTACACAGTACTGTATGTACTCTATGTACTGTATATAAAACATATCCCACCTCTTGACAAGTGCCACAGACTCCACCTGTCAGTGGTTTTAATATTATAGGTGACTGGTGTATGCCTGGAATACAGCATTGTAAAGACAACATATTTTATTCTTTATAACGGAATAAAATACATACACATTCGATTGAGGCAGACGTTGCATCACCTTCTTTAGAGCAAAAACATTTTACAACCCTGGAATATAAAGTATAATTGGGGTAAAACTACAAGTGGATAAGGAGAAAATGAATATTTTAAAACATGAAGCAATGTCCTGAAGCATGTGCGATGCATCATCCAACAATTCATAAAGGACTATGAAGGAATTTCTGCATTCCCGTCACTGGGGGGCAGTAGCTGTCTATACACTGTCATACTCCAGCTCGCTGAAATGTGTTGTGTCCTCACTGAAGGCTCAAGTCGCCTCAGTAGGGAAAGTAGTGTCCAGTCCCCAGATGCCAGAGAGGTGGAGGCTGAGCCGAGGACAGCTGAGAGCAGGGCAACAGTTCTCCTCTTGAGCTGGGGCTCGGTGGAGGTGAAAGGTCATCGTCAGACCTGTGGAATGATCCTTTGGTCGTGCCATCCAGGCCCAAGCACTCTGGCACCGCATCCTCTATTTGTCTGAGATGAAAAAGGAAAAAAGAAGCTCAGAAATTTCGAGCAAACAGTTTAATGTAGTGTTCGACACAATGTTGTAAACTTGTTATATATACTGAACTGCTAGAAAAACTGGTACAGACGAGTCTATGCAGAATACACAGGCTGGTGGTGACTCCATAATGGTGTGGGGTTTGTTTAGGTGGCATTCCATGGTGGACCCCTGGTACATCTACAAACGTCTCGGACAGGTGAACGCTATGTGTGCCTTTCCTCTGACCAGTTACACCTATTCATGACCTCCATTCATTCTGATGGGTTTGGTCTCTTCTAACAGGACAATGCCCCACCACACACGTGGTCTAGAGAAACCAAATTACCTATGATGTATTAGACTGGTGTGCCAGTTTTTCTGGTTAGTGTACATTAGTCATGTAACAAGTACATACATAAAGAAGATAAATTTCAAGTACTAATGAAAAAGGAAAAGGAAATTAATCCCATTAATGATAACAGGTTAAAGAACCCAGAAGATGTAAAGTGTCTGTTCCTTACCCTTTGCGGCCCTGAGCAACTCTGTCCCGCTGACGCCGGTTCTTGAACCAGTTGCTGACCTGAGTGGCTGTGAGACCAGTCGCTGTGGCTAAATCCCGCTTCTCTCTGGGTGAGGGGTAGGGCTTCCTGCAGTACCACTCTCTCAGCACACACCGTGACTTCTCCTGCAAACACACACACATATTAAACATTCTGGATCAATATCATATACACTTCAGTATGATACGGTAGTAGCAAAAGTATGTATAAAATATAAACCAAGATTCCCAGGTTTATACTGATACCTGCACACTTTCACACTTGGAAGTCAAACAGTGATATAACTACATAATTATCAAGTAAAATGAATAATTTATATACTGGTCACAGGAATATTCCAGTGCTTTTCACCTATCATATTACAAAAAGGTTTCATATAATAATAATAATAATAATAATAATAACTATTATTATTATTATTATTATTATTATTATTATTATTATTATTATTATTATTATAGGATACATCACAAGACACAAATGGTATATAAAAAATTGATACAAAAAATCAATTCATAATTGATAAATAAATAAATAATAAATATAGAAATGCCCATAATTTCTGTCTTCCTCAGAAATCATGCAACAGCAAGTTTATGGGAAGTTGCTTAACTAAGTTAACTATTTATGTAAAACGTTTTTTCTTTTTATACAATAACGTCATAGATTTATGATGTTTTCAGATTTTTAAAATCTCTAAATCTGTTAAATTTGACATTTTAGAATTGGGGCCATTATTTCCAAGGGAGGATTTCAGTGTCTGACACACATGGATGCATCTTTTAATATATATTATATTATATTATATATATATAGTCCACAGTTTTTCTGTTTTTAATACAAGGAAATGTTGAAATTCTTGTCCATGATTATCTATAAATTACAAATACAGGTACTATACATTTCCTAGAAACTGCTGGTAGCAAATATTCAAAAGAACCACAAGTCTAAGCTTCATCACTTCCTGTATATGAAGTCCTGAATTAGCAGATCGAGTCTTCCTACCTTGAAGCAGTAGCTGGTCTCTTCCCCATCCCAGATGGTTCGAGGCAGAGGGAACTTGCGCCGTACACGGTATTTACCTACAGCTCCTAGAGGGCGCCCTCGCTGCAGCTCGGCCTCCAGGTAGCGCGCCCGGAGCCAGAGCTGCTGGAGAAGCGAGTGGCTGCGTGGGGAGAACATGTTGCCCTCGATGAGAGTGTAGAGCTCGCTGAACCGGCCCTGGTTAAAGGCCACAGCTGCATGAGCCTTCAACACGCTCTCTATACTGTGCTGTTGCCCCAGGGAGGAGGATGAAGGGCACGTGGAGATAAAAGGTACAGAACGAAGGAAAGATGATAAGCGGTCGATGCACCCGCTTTGAAGCAGAACCTCACACACACATGCCACCTGGTCCTGGGAAAAACCCATTGCCATGGTCAGAAAGTCTGGAGGAGAGATGTGATTTGATGTGGTTAGGCAGATTCACAAGGGCAAAACATGGGCCTAGAATGTAATTTCAGTACTTTAAGCAATATTAGACAAGAGTGAATGTTACAGATGATATTACAGTAATAGAATTATTAGTAATATATGATATATAATTATATTTTACCTTCTATCAGGATGCCCCTTAGTTCGGTTTCAAGACAAAGGTCGCCAATCACATCGTAATCCTTCGTTTCTCATGAAAGTGCTTAGAAACTGAGAGTACATCCAAGCACACTTATACCAGCTCTTTCCTGAGCAGACCCGCCCACAATCAAATACAAGCAGGTAATCGGAGCCCATGTGGGCTAAGAAAACACTGACAAGCACTAACACACACTTTGCATTGAGTCATGCACACACAAAACAAAATAACCCTGTTAACCTGGAGCCTTGCTGCTGTCTTAAATAGTGAGGGACACATCGAAAATAAACACATTTACATCTGAATGCATTCCTATTTCCAACTCAAATCAGGGCACCAACGTTTAAGCCGATTTGGTTAGTGATGACTCCTGCATGTAATGAAAGCCATGCAGAGGGATGGACATCATTTGGCTTTAGATGTGCACCTGAAAAATGAGGCCTTGCAGCAAAATAAAAGGAAATATCACCAGTTACTATATTTAATTTTAAAATGACACGTAGAATTCTGTCCTTGTCTCACAAAATAATTTCAAACAAATTTCCTGATTATATTTTTTGTCCCCTCACATACACAAGTTTTTATTCCCCTTTAACCAAAGCAATTTGCCAACTAGGACAGTTATTACTCCAACTTTTCATTAATTTATGGTTACATTCAACGCTAAATTTTTTTTTTGATACTTCAAAGAATCGTGAGTCCTAGTCCTGGCGATTCCTAGTCCTATCTATCCATCTATCTGTCTATCTGTCTGTCTGTCACTTTCTTTCTGTCTTTCTTTAATGAGGTAAATATATTTAATTGCTATATGTTGAAATGTTAAATATAAAACAATGGCGAAATAAAAAATTTCAAACAAATTTCCTGATTATTTTTTTGTCCCCTCACATACACAAGTTTTTATTCCCCTTAAACCAAAGCGATTTGCCAACTAGGACAGTTATTACTCCTACTTTTCATTTATTTATGGTTACATTCAACATTACTGAACATAAAAACAAGTTAGTTCTTGTCACTGCTACAGTGCTAACACTGGAGACTCCTTACATCATTTTAAAACATGCCCTTCCTTACAGAATCAGAGATCATCCAAATCACCCATTAGATGCATTTCGTAATAAAATAATAATCAGTTTATTATTGGTTTTAGATTGTACCTCCTCCAACCAATCACATTTGAGAAGTCAGCAGCGGTGTAGTATAATAGGATTGAAATATAATAGGGCACATCATAAAGTTGTCATACAGTTCATTTTAACATTATCTATGAGCCTTTTATCTACACTGACATACCCAAAGTGATGATATATCTGTATGTAAATTGCTTATTAAGTGGTGTTATCTCTGGAGGTAACGTTGGGAACGTGCACAGCTGTATAATTTGTGACGTGTTATCAGTGCCTTGTTGACAACTGCGATCCATGGCTTCATGGGGTCTGCATCATACACAAACCCCACCATCAGCCCAAAACAACTGTTACCCTGACTCCCTAGTTGCCAGTCCTCTAGGGTCCAGTTAGCAAGCTCATAAGCCCAGGTGACTTAGGTATGTGCCATGGTCCAATAAACCGTCCCCTGAGCCAAGTTTCAAGCTGATAGTAGGGTTTTTGTGCAGCACAGACCCCATGAAGCTATGGACTAGGGGTGCTGAAAAAATTGATTCTTCAAAAAAACGTGATTCCTAGTCCTGGCGATTCTGAATCGATTCAAAATGCCCAAAAATGGATTTGAAAAATGTTATTTTTTTTACCGCTCCTACTCCCAAGCATACTGCATATGGCATTACGTGTCCGCTTGGCCACCGTAGAAGACCTTCTAGGCCACCGTACAGCAAGCTAGATAGCCAGCTCCCTTGCTACCAGATTCCATTCCGACAAAATTATACAAAATAAAGTCTGCATTTTATTTTCAGTTAAAAATTAATGCACTATGGTACAATGAAGTCTATGTGTACTTTTGTATTTATATATTTTGAATTATTTGTTCATCGATAGATTTCGTTTTATTTAAGAATATGGCAAATTTTATACACAATCCTATTTTTGGTATAAATATGAAATGATGCAAGAAGATTTGATCCAGTACAGAACCTAAAAGTATGTTCTATTTTAACATTGTCTTTTCATCTTGTCAGTCACATAATATAAAACAAAATTTATAAACCATTTAAATTGAAAAATCGTTCCTGAATCGAATCGAATCACCAGACACTGAGAGGTTCGCACACCTACCATGGACCCATGTTGTCAACAACACACTGTTCAGCACCCTCATAGCAGGTAGTGCCCCCTCATTCACGAGATATCACAAGTGTGGACGTTCTCAAGACATCCCCTGAAAAAACACCACTTCCAATTTCTATAATGCGATCTAAGAATTTTTAGCAGGTGGTCAGAACGCAGGCTTAAAGCTTGTATAATGTATTTAACCTTCACCGCACCGGACCTAAATGAAACACTCGTTTAGAGGTCCACAAAGTTTTTGATTTCCTTATTTAATTGTTATACTGTTTTATTTTGTTTGGTCTATTGCAATAGTGAATAAACTATAATAACACTTGCAACAACCTTTGGATGACATTTTGCTACATTTTGCGAAAGTAGCACAGCTTTGTGTTAGGACTGCGTTCTGCCTCAGTAGTAACTCGCTGCAGAAAAAAAGGTAAATGTAAATGCAAATGTAAATGTGAAAGCATTTGTCAAAACCACAAAATGAGACCAAACGGCTTGCATTGCAAAGTATATTTTATACAATGCCAAAAAAAAGAGATTGGATATAAAAAATAGAATAACTATAACATACAAAACAACTTTTTGAAAGAGATATGATGTATTATCATGCTGGAAAGTAAAAAAAAAAAAAAAAAAGGAAACAAAAATCCCTTTATTTAATCGAAAAGTACATTGCAACAGTCTTTGGTTTGATCAGCTGTATAATTTCCTCAGGATGGACATGATTGTGGCTTTGTATATCTTAAGAGTACTGTAACAACTATGCTACAATAAGCCAGACACACACACACACACACAAAAAAAACATTCAACAACAGCAACAGAAAAAGTTCATTACATGTTGCTCATTCACACCAATCCACACACATACAGACACACAGAAATACACAAATTCCCTTTGTTACTTTCAGACTGGGAAAACGACACATTGTTCAGGTCAATGGACAAAATAAACCAGAAAAGGTAATACGAGCCTTTGGCATATAAATGCTACATGTCCTATTTTGAATACACTTATAACACAACTATTTTAGAAAGTATACAGAGAATGCAGCAGAAGAGCTTTTGATGGACCTCTGAAGGTCCACCAGGGTCAGAATGCTGGTTCATACCTAATTATTCAGAGGTGGACAAATCATCAATGTATCCAATCTAATCCATGTGCTACTCAGTTCCATGTGTTGCTCGGCCAGAAATATATATAAATAGACTAAAATGTGGTAACTACTGCAATCTGAGTCAACAAGCAGATTATTTTGGCACTTTCTAGCCTAGATTTCACAAAATGAGATCCCAGAAATCCTTGGGAGGGGTAGTTATATGTAGTGTTTTCCCTCTCCGGATGATCTGAATCATGTTCTCACTCTAGACAAAAAAGTCAAGAAGTCCTTAGCTAAGATTTCACAGCTTGGGTCATCCCACATAAAGATCATATTTAAGTCTGTTGAAGAGACTTTTTTTACCCAGTTTATTGCAAGGTGCCTGTGTGGGGCAGTTTTTGTGCTGTACTGTACTATATCTGGCTCAGCTTGGTCAATGTTTCCCTTCATATTCTTGACTCTGGAAATATTGTCTAGCATCCATTAAAGGTATAATAACACCTCACTGAGCACTGAACCTGCCAGGTTCAGGCACCCAGGCTAGTGATTTGTCCACCCCTGCTAAGGCTTTAAATATACACAGAAAGTAAAAAAAAAAGAAACATACAGAAAAGGGAAAAAAGGCACATTTAAATTGGAGCTAAAACACATAACAGTACATAGAGTTTGTGGTAGTGTTACAACATGTCAATAGTGAAAAAAGTTCCTTAATGACTTCAGTAGGACCAACGATATTGTTCAGGAGTTTAAATGATGGCTAAAGTTCATGGCTAAAATGTGCAAAATATTAAGACATATAGGCCTACTGGAGGTAAGCACCATCATTTGAAACAGATTCCAATTTCATTTATAGCTTTTAACCTCATGTGCACCCAGGAATAGCAAACATGATAATTCTAAAATTGTGTGAGCCAATTCCATAAACATGTACAGTATATGCCATGGTATATACACAAAGTTAGAAAAAATCGTTGGCATTACCATGTACAAAATTTGAAAATAGATGTTTGGTTCTAGCTTGGCCCAAAATCATAAATGCAAAATTAGTTTGACCGCAAAATAATGAAACAACATTGTGTGTGAACCTGAAATAAATCTTACAAAATTTTGAACATGGAAAAAAACAACAACATTATTTTGCACATAATTAATGTAAGTGTAGTGTCAAAACTAAGGCGCATTCAACAGTATGTCAGATTCGTAAGAAAGTAGAGTAACTGGAGTCATCTAAAACACTAATGCCTACTTGGCAGCACCAACATTTTTCACATAAATTCAATTTAAAATCATTGCATAGATAAAAAAATAATAGAATCTAACATTAATAAGCCCTTTATCTTTCAAATAACTTGACTGACAGTACCTTCTGTTACCTCGTGTGCTACACCGTAGTGATGGATGGGAGTGTTTATCAAATCAGAAGCTAAGAATGAAAAGTTTTGGAGCATAGATGTGCATGTGTGGAAAACATTAGTTGTTATATGCTAACATTATACAAACTATTAATGCTCTGAAAACTAGTTCAGTCTTTGGATGTACATAAATGAATAAAATGTATATACATAGCCTACTGTAAAAGATTACAAAGCTAAACTAGACAGATCCAGACAGAAACCAGACACAATAAAGTATCTAAAATGGATAAAATACCTAATAATAAATTGTATCAGATGTTTACTGTATAAAACATTCCTCTCTTCCTATTAAGCAAAGAATAATAAAGATGTGTGTACTTGACCTTGATATCCTATACAGAGACAACTGTCTGGAAAACCACATGTAACTATTTAATCAATCCTACTGAACGCTAAAAACATGGTGACGTGGTTGTCAGATGTGTAGGTTAGGCTACTTCACGTTCTGATGTCAACACTCACTTATATATTAAGGTGTCGGCTTCATAAAGCAGATTTAACATAACCTGGTATCCTCATTAAGCCTTGTTATACACTGTGTGACTTTGAAAGCAAGTTAAAATTGTGTGCGATAGATATTAGGTTATACTATGATGATCCACTAATGATGTTCTGTTTTCAGGCCACTTTACAAGTAAAAGTCCCCATTTTTAAGGCCAGACTGAGCAAGCAGTGTCTTTGCTGACATCCTTGCCATCATCATCATCATTATAAATATATTATAAAACAGTGAGAGCAGCAGCTGTAAGTAGAACGCTCATTATTCCTATTACTTTAAAACGACAGCTAAAATGTGCTGTGAAATCCAACAAAGACGTTTGTTTCTGCAGTAACGGCTAGAAATATACCATATACAGAAATAGTCTTTTATTCAGACTTCTGTTTCATAGTTCTTTTTTGTTACATGTAGTGTGAGTTCGAAGCTAGCTGCTAACCTCTTCCATTTATAAAATAATCTAGTCAGCGATGTCTTCTTTGAAAGAGCTGCACTGAAGTAACTGACTGGACTGTTTGATTGCCTCATAAGCTAATAAAAAAACTGATTGTATGGTAAATTCAAGTTATAATGCATGATCAATATTGTAGAGAAACAGCCCTGCTTTTGGGTAGATGCCCAGAAGGTAATGTTCAATGCATCTCTGCAAATTATTAATCCCCATGTTTTTCTCTGGCTACTACAACCACCACAACCTATGAGTTTTTTTACATGAATCTGGAAATGTTCAACTTGGGTTTCATTTACCTAGAGCTCTAATGAAACAACCAATACAATATATAGAGTGCTAAGGACCTTGGGTCAAAATTGTCCGAGGGCTTCTTAAAGGTGGTCCAAAAGAAAAGAAATCTACAAACCCAAATCATCATCCACAGGGACAGACTGCAGTTGGGTAAGAATCTTTGAGTCTCCATCCATCTCCACATCGTCCAGATGAGATTCCCTATGTACATCATCACTCGGTGGAGGGGTACCCAATAGCAAGGATTCCCCACCTGGTAAGCCTAATAATGCTGGATCCTCAGGTAGATCCCCTTTCCCACGTACATCAAACAGTGTGAGTCCAGATGAAGATGACAGGGGCACAGGACTCCAAGCAGGTTGAATGAGATGGGGACCACTGGTTGCACTGCTGAGGGGACTGAATGACAGCATGCTCTCAGGGCTGAGGGTCTGTTGGGATGGCAGAACACTAGTTGGGGTTGGGGTTGGAGAGTCTGATGTGTTTGGAGAGGCTCCTGGAGTAGGATTAGCCAAGACTCCAGGTTCAGGACTACAGTAAAGTGCAGATGAGCCAATTAAAGGAGATGACTGAAAGTGAGAAGTGGTCTGGGCAGAGGATAACGAGACTGGCTGATTTTGTAGTGAAGTTACTGTTGAGGTTTGTTCCAGTCCGCTGCTGCTGCTGCTAGTACTTGGGCCTGGATTTTCTGGGATGGATTTGACAGGCATGCTTGTAAATTGGAAACCGGCTGGGATGGTGAGGATTAGTTTGCCATTCTGAACACTCAGGAATGGACTGCCACCTGCCAGGAGGAAGTTTCCTTAAAACAAGAGCAAAGATTCGGTCAAACGTTCTCATTTGGTATTGTAATGTTCTGTTACAATGAACTTCGAAATATCAAGAGACTACAAAAATACTGGCCCATATCTTACCTGGAGAAGCCGAAGGAAGCTGAATGACTCCAGAATTGAGAAGCTGGACACCTGGAATAGCACCAGCTGTAGGCACATTCTGAGGAGGTCCTATGGGGCTTATACGTATAGCCCCCTGGGGCATAGCGACACCTCCTCCAGCACCAGATGTCAAGATTTGGAAAGCACCTCCTGGAGTTGGGATGGAGAAGGAAGGGGCTGCTGGGACAACTTGCGGAAAGGAAATCGTCCCTGTAGATGCTCCAGCAATCGGGGATACAGGCATGAGTTGAGGCAATGGTACCAGTTGGGGCTGCCCTGTGTCCTTGGACTGTGAAACAGGAACTACTTGTGTTGGTGAGGAGATAGGAATGCCTTGTGTACCCAGCGAGGTCTGTATCTGTGCGGTGTTGGCTGAATTGGACTGGTCTGTTAACTGAAGTGTCAGCCCTTGTGAAGCCTGTCCATTAGGCACCCGGGGGACAGACACAGTGTTCTCTGCGAGTGCAGAGGATCCATTATGAGGTTGAATTTGAGTAAGCCTGGGTCCAATTTGCAGAGTGGGGGTTGGAAACTGAGGGGTGGAAAGTTGGGTGGTAACAGGGGACACTGGAACCAATTGAGGGCAGGACACTGGCGTTCCTGCTGGGTGCTGCACTAACTGAGACACTGGAATACCCTGGATGGATGGTACCACCTGGGGCAAAGAAAGAACCTGAGGGCTAGTGACAGTGGAAGAAGATGCCATCTGCGAAATACAAGAAGTAGGGCTTATTTGGGAACCAGCTGTTGCTACCACCACAAGCTCAGGCTGCTGGGTGGACTGTAGTGGCATCACTGGGTTGGAAATAACTGCACTGGATGGGGGAACTGTAGAAGAAAGGATACCATTTTGAGTCAATGCTAATGAAGGAAGGGAGGTGTGGGTCATCACTGTGGAGGAGATTGTGGATGTGGATATGGAGGTGGGAGAAACCATTTGGGTGCTATCTGGAACCTTCATAACCTCTGGAACAGTAATGAAGTCTAACGGAGAGACGTTATGGTTTGGCGCTTTTGTTTCCTCTGTCAGTGACACGGGGACTGTGCTAGTAAGGTTTGCTTGCGTTTCCATTTTGGTAATGCAGTTTTCATCTGGGACGCTGTTGTTCCCATTACCCTTAGATATAACCTGAGCCCCATTGAGTAAAAGTGGAGTGTTAGTAGTGACAGGACTGAGGGTAACTGCATGACCATCGCTCAGAGTCAGTCCATTAATGATGACACCAGTTCCAGTCGCTGGCAGTAACGGGCTCCCGTTGAGTAGCAGTGGGTGAGGACTAGTAAGGAATCCTGCTGTGTTGTTGAGAATTAGTTGACCTCCAGTACTACAGGGGGCACCAGAGAGGGATATGAGAGAAGCATTTGAGCCTCCAGCCTCCTGACCAACAGGTCTGTCAGTAATGTCATCCAGATCAGCCTTACTAGCTTCATCCTCTGTGCTGTGGTTTCCATCAGATTCACTATAAATAAAAGAAATCAAAATTTAATAATAAAAGACCATTCATCATGCTTGTATGGAAGGACAGACTTGTATGAAAGATTATTGAATATCTTTTCATGCATGACATTAACAATGTAAAGTTACTGAATTATTCTTCAGTCATACATCTTAAGGTTTATTATTCAGTAAGTAATTATATTTAACTGATAAATGTAGTTAGAAGAGTGAGGAATGGAAGTTTGGTCCACCTAACCGATCATGAAAGTTCAAGAGCTTAACAAAGTCTTGCTTGATTTTTTTTTTTTTTCTTTTTCATAACATCTACTACTTTGGAGCTAGTGACCCAGTTTTCTTTGCGCTGCTTTGCATGCATTTAAATTACTTGAATTCCTGATTTTCAAACACAACCCTCCAGGTCCCAGACCTCTCGGTTACCTAAAAACAGAAAAGATTCTGCTGGAAGTACTCTAAAGTAATCTAAATCTAAAGTAAAATGTAATGGCAATATTTTCAAAGTAAAAAGTGTCAAATAGTAGCTTTCCTGTATCATTTGTAATCACTAACTTCATACCTAGCTATTAAAAAGCTATCAAAAACATAACAAAAGCAAAAACAAACAGAACAGCCACTTTTTTTTATGTGGCATATAAAAGACACAGACAATTTGTTCTGCAAAATAAAACCAATAGAAAGTGCACAGGAGTTTAAACCATAACCTAAAAATGAATACAGAAGCTGTGTGCCAAGTTAGAAATATAAATAATCATTTTTATAATCTTACTTAAACACATAGTATAGTTCAGATGATATAAAAAAAAAAAAAAAAAAAAAAAAAAAAGAGCGTCCTCATTGGTATACTCCGAATTTCTTGAACAGTAATTTAGTAAACTGTAGCGCTGCAACTATCAAATATTTTTGGAATCAAATATTCTGTCGTTTTTTTCAGCAATCAATCAAGTAAATCATACTTTTGTGTTTTTAAACAACTACATCAATAGTGTGTTATGCAACATGAAAGGCCTAGAACTAAGCCCATTTAATTAACCTTTCTGTAAATTTTTTCATGATGTACATGAAAAAAAAACAACTTCACAAACATAGGTTAGCCTATTTGTCCTTAGCTTTATCTTAATGAAAAAAAGGGGAAAAATAGTAGACCCCTTGGAATAGTCCGTCTGAGAATAAAGAATAAATAACAAAAAGTATAAGGTACAATAAGGTAAAAAAACAAAACAAAAAAAACAAAAACAAAAAAACCCTAATATGTATTTTTAGAGTGTATACTGCCATATAATTACCATAGAGAGCAAAATAAATTGTGCCGCCTTAAATCTTGAATAAAAGGCATGTCAGTTATTTCAGTGAGAAAAACAATGATACCGGAGCTGTGCAGTAGTCTACCAAGCGGGAGTGACACGATAGCAGACATTTAAAATAGATGGACTTTTGGTAACATGAATTAAACTCGATTAATCGTTTCAGGCCTTGTAAACTGACTCGCATTTACAGATGCAGATGCATGCAATGCCGTTACGATTTCAGTGTGATATAATAGAAGTGCTACCATGAAAAGCTCTTTTCAGCTGTTTGT
The DNA here is from genome assembly GCA_028565595.1 of Duopalatinus emarginatus. Lineage (NCBI taxonomy): Eukaryota > Metazoa > Chordata > Actinopteri > Siluriformes > Pimelodidae > Duopalatinus > Duopalatinus emarginatus. The sequence goes on along the minus strand of JAOVVF010000036.1, from coordinate 29,103,702 downwards.
TTGTATGAATGATGAGCTGTTTGTTTTTGACCATGTTTTGAAGTCATGTGTACTGAATTGTGTTAAACCTTACAGTGCTATAATAAAGAACGTGAATTTATCACTACTGCTCACTAGGACACAGTATCATTGGGGTACGTAATTGTTTTGATAGAGCTTAGAGCTGAGCAGACCTCATGACGTAGTGTTGCGGCGTTGCTGTCTGCCTCCCACAGTCCAAAGTAATGCCGTCAGATGAATTGGAGATACTACATTGCTCCTAGGTGTCAATGAATGTGTGTGAATGTGTCTGTTGGTGTTTGGACCCTGATAAGCCCAATGAGTGCATGAATAACCTCCAGCACCCAGTAGTAGGACAAACGGCTTAGATAGTGAGTGAGTGAGTACAATGCATCTTGCAATAGTATCCATGTTATTAGACTATAAACAAAGGTACAGACGAGCCTATGCAAAATACACAGGCTGGTGGTGGCTCCATAATGGTATGAGGTTTATTTAGCTGGCATTTCATGGGAGCCCTGGTACATCTACAAACGTCTCTGATAGGTGATCACTATGTGTGCCTCCTGTCTGATGAGTTACACCAGATCATGTCCTGCATTCATTCTGTTTGGCCTCTTCTAACAGGACAATGCACCCTGACACACGTCTGGAGAAGCCAAATTATGGTTAGAGGAACAATCACCTGAGCCTGGGGTATTTCCATTCTCACCAGAGTCACCAAACCTCAAGACCTGTGTTATCAAACACATCAGGGACACAGCAGGAATCATGCAATGTGCTATAGAAGACAAAAATCCTCTAAATACAACAGAATTGTGGACGTTCTGCAGGATGTATGGTCCCTAAAGAATATTGCTGAAAGCTTGTGCCCTGTGGGGGACTTACAAAATGTCAGACTGATGTACCAGTGTTTCTGGCATTACAGTCTCGTGTGGGGTCTCGCATGTTTCCTCAAGACTCTCTGGTTTTCTCCTACCTCCTGTAATCATGTAGGTGGTAAGTCGATTGGCCTAGGTGTGAACACAAGTGTGAGGTGCCCAATCCAGTGTGAATTTCCACATCACGCCTTGTGTTTCCGGGATCCACTTCGGTCTTAAAACACTTAGTGAGGATGACTGAATGAATTATTAAAACCTAGCTCAATTTTTAAAGCTGAAGCCATTAAGCCAGCCTTCACTGCAGTCTCCTTTCTTTCTTTGGTGCTTTCTCTATTTTGTTTTGATGAGCCAGTGTCATCCATGCAATTGGTAATGTAAAATAACTGCAATTTATTTTGTCAAGCTACAGTTGAACAGCTAGCCGCATGCATCGCGTGGATGACAAAAGCGACTACCTGTGACCGTGGGTGAGACTGTGACCGAGGACAAGCTGTGGGCTTCATGCAGAGCCATCACCTACATAGTGTTCTTCATGACAAAATAGTAGTCACCGTGACGTAACTCCAGTTCTAGGAGTATGTATATTTGGTTGCCCATGGAAGAGCTACATCAGTTGTTTGAAAAATGCACCGGTTATAATTTCAGTTACGGCAGCTATAAACAGCTGTTGCCTGTCTATGCTCTCTGTATTAAAGTTTATAAGACACAGTGAGAAAAAAAATAAAACGTCCTGTCACCAGGAAACATGAAGAGCGCAGTCACCTATCCTGACACAGGATAAGTGTTTCACAAGTGTTTCATTAGTGTTAAAAAGAAACATCAACACTAATACGATTTTCTCTAACGAATAACAACAAATTATGAAAATCTAGTGGAAAGCCTTATCTTAACTGTGAAAGAGGGAAATTGGATCTGGAATGAAATATAAAAAAAAGTAACAAGCAAAACAACAAACAAAAAAAAAATATGGTTGTGACCGATAGGTGTCCACATACTTTTGGCCATATAATGTAAACCTGACAATGGATTTACATCCAGGATGTGTGTCATAGCTGCTGTTATGATAGATTCACTTCACCGAGTTACTACCACGAACACCACATTCTTTGGGGGTGGAGGTGGGGGGGGGGGGGAGTATGCTCCTCCCAGTAATGGGAAAATACCAAACTGCCCCCATACCCCCTCACAATATGAGGATGAAAATATTACACACCTCTCCTTTTATGAACCTTGTCAACAGACCTGTCTCATATTATTGTCTATATATTTTTAATTTATTATAGTTTGTTAAGCAAAACATTTAGCATGTAGGATTGTGATTAAGGAACCAGCCTTGTATGATTGATTTCTAAACCAAAAAGACACCAGCGGCGTGTCCTTTAGCTTGGTATCTAATCCCCAACTGCTACCTAGGTGCCGTGGATGGCATTGCCCACTGCTCTGGACACGTGCGTTTACAACCGCCTATTGTTTCACGGCACTGGTGGCTTTAACGTGGAGGTCAAACTCCTCTGTGTGCAAGCACGGAGGTCAATGAGTTGCTTCACTAATACTGGAAATTTTAATTGGTAGGTCTGTGTAAATCAGTAAACAGTAGGCAACTGACCAAAACTAAAATGACAGATGGGAGAGGGGGTTGGTTTTAGGTGCCTTGCTCAAGGGCACTTCAGTCATGTCTTGTCTGTTGTGGGAACAAACCCGGGACCGGTTCCTTAACCGCAAGGCCATAGCTGCAATATGAACTCAAAACTACAATATCTCCAAGAAGTGAGTACACCCCTGGGAGTCATCTTGTCAGCCAGTATTTTGGTATCCAGAGGTATTCATTGTTTGGCATGAACCTGGCTAGGACTACCACAGTAAATTCACAGTCCTGACAGTGAATCCTAGAGGTTCGAAGTGTGATGACATGGGCTGCATGGGTATAAAATGTGTTGGGGAGATGACATTTATTAATAACACAATGAATGCCTGTGGATAGTAAAATGCTGGCAAGATGACCCCCAGTCTCCAGAAGCTTGGCAGAAGTGGAATATTTCAGCCAGATAGTGATACATAGAGCACTACCAAATTCACAAAAGAGTTTGTAAAGAAGATAAAAAGTGAGAACTATGACCTGGCCAAGTATGTCGCCTGACTTGAATCCAATAAAACACTTTTGAAGCATTTTAAATAGAAAGGTAGAGCAACACAACCACTCCAGCAAAAAGCAGCTAAAAAACAGTCTCTGAAGAAAATCATCAGAAATTTGTACAACGCTGGTATCTTCCATGCTGAGAAGGTTTGAGTCTGTCATCAAAAAATAAGGGTGAACACGCTAAATATTTAAAAAATAAAAAATTTGAATCTCAGTCATGAAAGGTGGACTGACTTTTGTTGCACTATTGTGGGGCCTGTATTTTTAATACAGCAAAATATAGCTATATATAGCTAATATAGCTAAATTGTTAGTTTTTAATTTTGCTCTGATGTAAAATTAAAAACTAACAATTTAGATTTGGGGTGGACTCACTTCTGGAAGATATTGTATACTCAATATGTTGGATTTCGATATAGAAACATCACAGATTTAATGAAGGGCGGGTCATATTTGGGACTCAGGGCTCAGGGAAAAGTTAGGTGCCTTGCTCAAAGGCACTTCAGTTGTGTCTTGTCTGTTGTGGGGAACAAAGTTTTTTTTTATTAAGGGGCGAGTCATATTTGGACACCCCCACCATGCCTGTACTACGGTTACGCCCAAATATATTAATGAACATTCCTTGGTTCAAGGCCAGGAATTATGGCCTAACAGGTCATGAATGCAGATAATTTTAAAAATAAACTATTTTTACGTTTACACTTGCCTTAAAAAACGTTTTTAAAAATGTCTTTTATCTAAGGTTGACACGTTTCCTTTCCCCTGTCTCTGACATTCCTGTGCAGTGTACCGCAGGGAGACGTCTCCATGCGGCATGTCGGGAAACCTGAGCCACTTCTGGGTGCCGAGAGCTCACATTTCACAACAAAGTAACATGCTTGCACTCAGACGGACTCGATTTCAACAGACTGGATACTTAGGCAACTTTCCCGACTTTTCTTTCCAACTTTCCAACTTGGGACGGATAAAAACGAAGAGCATACCGTCACCACTTTGAATCCAGACTGGGTTATGTGGAGACATAAAAACAGCAGATTTACACTGTATCCTTATCTCACCCTACAATGTAGACCACACTGTAGTGTTACTGTGCATCACGGTTCTCTGTACAGAAGTGGAGGAACGCACAAATATGAGCCATATTCTTGGTGTAGGAGCTTTGAAAAGACTCTGACAAGTCAATGTCCTGGTGATTAGACAATCTGGTTCTAGAACAAACCATTTTAATCCATCTGCTGCACAATATAGGCTTGTTCTGGCTCCAAGACATGCAATAAATCAATAAATACATAACATAATAAAACCCCAGGCACTGTTAGGAAAGAAAGTGATAGTGCAGGAGTATTTAGGGTACCTTTTGCTGTTGGTACCAGATGGAGTCCGGTCCCTCTGTCTCCTGTTCTTGAACCAGTTGCTCACTTGGGTTAGAGAAAGTCCAGTAAGTTTGGCCAGGTTTTTCTTCTCGTCTGGAGTTGGGTACCGGTTCACTTTGTAACACTCTTTCAGGGCGTTGCGCGACTTCTCCTTAAAACAATACACCGTCTCCTCTCCGTCCCATATGGTCTTCGGAAGGGGAAACTTTTTGCGCAGCCGGTACTTGTCCACGGCGCCCAGGCTGCGACCCCGCGACCTCTCCGCCTCCTTGTAGCGCGCTCTCAGGTAGAGGTCCTGCAGGAACCCGTGGTTGCTCGGGTGGAAGTCGCGGCTCTCTAAGATGGCGTACAACTCTGTAAAGTCCTCGCGGTGGAAAGCGACCAGGGCCTGGGCCTTAAGCAGGGTCTCGTTGCCACGTAGCACGTCGGACGAAGGAGGGATGGTAGCCAGGAAGCTCCACAGGCGATCCACGTTGCCCGCCTGCAGGAGAGCTTCGCACACGCAGGCGACCTGCTCTGTGGAAAAGCCCAGCGCGGACTTGGGGAAGGTCTCGAACAGGCGCTCGGAAACTTCATCCGAGTCCGTCTCCTCTTTGACTCGGGCTTCGGATTGTCCGGACTCGTCGGCGCCTCCATTCTCCGTCTGTTCTGGAGACTCCAAAGACAAGGAAGCCATTTTTTAGTTGAACTTTTTTTCCTCTCTCTGTCGGTTCCTCCTCCCTCCCTCGTCGTTCCCTCAGCCCATTCTTTTGGTGTACTGAGATGGACGAGTCGAGAAGGAGTCGACTCTTTTTTTAATGAGTCGTTTGTGGAAAAGTGAATCTGTCACGTTTATAGAAAAGTTGTCTTATGTATGTAAATGTAACTATAATGACACAGTTTCTTTTAGTTTTAATATGGTTATTTATTCGCTCCTGAAAAACTCTTCATGACCACTGCTAAGGCGTTTTCCTTCTTACTGCGTTTCAGTGT
>JAOVVF010000036.1:29069221-29089893 GCA_028565595.1 Duopalatinus emarginatus | reverse complement strand
GGGTTTAGGCAACAACTTTACATCTAAGCATTTATTTATGGTGCTACTTTATCTATTTAGTACATTTGTATTTATACTGTATATATATTACAGATCTAAATATATTATACAGAGCTACATTATACATGTTGCTACATTTAATTATTAATTTGACTGTGTCTGAATAAGAACCCGTGTATGTCAGTGAACGGAAAAAACTACATCAGCCTACATAATATTTTGTACTGGTGATGAATCAAATGAAGAAACATATTGATCCGATTCATTCTAGCACGTTTGTTCCTGCGAGTCGAATCAGTAAAGCCATGTCCATTCCCTGTGTACGGGTCGAGGCGCCACGCCCCTTACGTGTCGTCAACAGTCCTTCAACAATCAGTCAAATATGTCTGTCCAAATATCTATCTATCTATCTATCTATCTATCTATCTATCTATCTATCTGTCTGTCTGTCTGACTGTCTGTCTGTCTGTCTGTCTGTCTGACTGACTGTCTGTCTGTCTGTCTGTCCATGACGTTAGGACTCTCAGATCCTTGTCTGTGTGGAGCTCCAAATATCCTTCCTATGTTCACATGGCTTTCCTTTTAATTTTTTGTTTTCCTCTCACCTCCCATGCTAAAAAAAAACACCAGATGTGAATGTGTATGCAAATATGTGTGTGCATGGAGCTCTGCAATGGACCAGCAACCCATTTAGTGTGTTTTCCATGACATTGTTTTGACAGTTTTCCCAGGATAGGCACCAGATCCACCACAATGATTAGGATAAATTGGCATTAAAGATGAATGAATGAACGAACAAATGAATGGATAATTCTGTCCTAAGCAATGACACTGAAATATATACCTCTTAAAAGCCAATTCTCAGTAGTTGGGAGGGAAATTCAGGCTGACTTGTTTGTAAAAAAAAAAAAATCAGTGTTTGTGTTGCCATGATTGGCAGTTCACAATGGTACTTCTAGTATCTGCAGATGAGATAGTAGCTGCAACGTTAAGACACTGCTATTTGTTTTAGTTACCATTACGTGTATGCATCTAACCTCTTGATGCTATGTTGCAATGGTGTAATGAAACTTCACCTGTCCTGTACATGCAGAGTGTTATAAGGAAAAATAATATCCAAAGAAACAGGATATTAAAAAGTCTAGGGTTAGTAAAGTTGCATATAAAAACGTATTGCAAATCACACATGAAAGCGGATTGTAAATGTGCCCTCTGCTCCTTATGACCTTAATTAATTGGTTTAGTAATTATGAGCTCTCACTTTAAGTACCCAAAGTGAAAGCGAAAATTTGGTGATTTCTGTTTTAAATACAAACAAAAGCTTTGGTGTTATAGATATGGAGTTTGTCTTTGGATGTAATTATTATGTGTTGAATAAGCACTCAAAGGGTTCATGACTTTTACAAAGCACTCAGTCTCTCTGTTAAATCTCTGTTCATTTTAAAATTCCTGTGAACAGCACACATTATTAAACATTGTGAAATTTGGCTTCAGATTTTAGATTCCTCCTTTGCTTTGTCTGTGTATGCTGAGATCATTTGTTTTTCTTTCAGAATGAAAATGGGAAAACAAGGAAACGTCTTACTTTTGTTTTTCTTGGCACACTCTTAATCCAAATATGCAGTCGATTAATGGAGCTGGGAGAACGAGAAGTACAAGTACGCTATCGTACAAGAAGAACCAAATGACAACCTATATAATAAAAATCGGATCAGCTTATACAGAAAGAAATTTGCATGATTCAAATAGTCTTAAATTGCAGCACCTTCTAGTGATCAATAGTAGCAGTACATCGTGCACTAACGGCAATCTGCAAATTACACTACTTAACTGACTTTGAGTCTGGACAGCTTGAAATCATTAAGGGAGCATTATATTTAAAAATGTCAGGCTAGCAGTTTATGACCTGAAACTTAAAAGAGGTTGAGTAATGCAACAATACAATAACTCAAAATGAGTAAATGAGTAAAGCAAAATCAGAAATGTCTTGTTTTGAAACGTAGTCAGAATCCTAACCCTGTTAAGATGCTATGGCATGACGTGAAGAGGGCTCCTCAGTCAAGTTATGTCAGAAATATTAATAAACTGTAACTGTTTTGTAGGGAGCAATGATCTACAATACCTCCTCATCATTGTCTGAGTATCATATATGGCTACAGAATGTGTTATTGTTGCTAAATTTGAGAGTTTACATACTTTTTCTAGCCTGGACTGTTTAATTAATATCTTTAATAAAGACCATATACAATAAAGAAAAGTACAAGACGTTTGTGTGTTATTGATTAAGTCAGATTGCCTATGATTGTGATTTAGAATAGACCATAATTTATAAGTAATCAACACAGACATCTAATACTAAAGTACACTGTGTACCAAAGTGTACGTCTGTGCTGAAAGTACTGTCTATTTAAAGTATTGAAAATCTGCAATGCATTTCTGTTCACAGTGGCTTCTTGTTCATATCAGTTGTGTCCTAATATGTTTCTTGTAATGTGCTGAATATAAAACATAATGCATTTCTGACTTGTTTTCAGTCTGTTCACTTTCTATTTCCCTAGCTAACATGCAGATTGCCCCTCAGGAGAATATACTTTCCTCAAATTTGCATGATTTGAAAAAGGCCAACACACATAAGCACATATTTACCCTGAATGTTCAACATTGCATGACAATATATCTAAGACTAAAGTGTTGGAGGCACTTTTGGGGCCTGTGCTACCTGGTCAAACATATGAATTAAATAATAAGTCTCCCATTCTGTGTATGGAAGAATGTGGGAGTGTTTGTGAACGCATGTGCTTTCGGTGCATTTGTGTGTGAGATACCACTTTGCATGCTGGATAGGCAGGATGACTGAAGACTTTGAAATAATTCACAAGCACACGTCCACACCTGGATGACTGAGGGAAATGAAGCACGGCTTTGTACCACCATGGCATCCTTGTGAAGGAATGTAAACTCCAATTCTACAGGGGAAGGGGGGATGAAGAGCAATAAGAGGTTGAGAGTGTGTTAGACACCAACCTCTACCCCATCCTGCCCCCATTTATCTCTACTTCTGAAGTGTCAGCCTTTCATCTTTGGTTTTATGCCTGTACACACTTGCCCTCTTTGGCACTTCAACTGCTGTGAAATACACCGACGGCACAGAGTCTGAACAGATTAACTAAGGAGGGAGGGATTTTATTTACTCGTCACATTAAAAGCACTTTTTTATATCGAAAAAAGCTCAAAAACATTTAAATAAAAATATAAGTTGTTAAATTTGTACTTGCTTCTATAGTCAGATTTATATTACCTTAAGCTTACAGTATTAAACTATAATATTTTCACTCTATATGCTGGAATTTGACAAGGCTGGTAAATGATAGTCTGGAATATTTGCTCTATTTTATTTTGTGTTTAGGTGATTTATATGATATTTTATAGTTTTATAGTTTTATAGTATATATCTCATGCTATGCTATTTACTGAACTGTTTTATTCAGTGTTCAGCACTTTAGTCAACATGAGTGAAATTGCAAAGTTGATTTAAAACAACTTTTAGATCTGTAACATAAAAAGCCAAAGATATATGTAAATATAGATGTAACTCAAATCATAACTTATATGTATCACTGTCTACTATTTAAAATGAGTTTAAATGGGACTGGATATTTCTGAACATAGCCACAAGCATAGTTAGAAGTGTACATATTTAGTGTTTCATTTTAATTAGTGTTAAACATGGCTCTGGAAAAGCTCAATCTTGGTCAAAATATTTTTACATCACAAAAACCAGGCATTTCAACTAGAATGTGTAAACCTTTTATACCCACTGTACATTACTTAAGCAACATCATGTGGCAAATGATGGTATTGCAACCAGTGTTTAATTCAGTGGACTATAAAGTAGTGAAGTAAAGTTAACTATTTTTTTGACCACTGATCTCTGCATTTGACCACACACACACACACACACACACACACACACACACACACACACACTAGGGGCAATAAGGACACATTATTATTATTATTATTATTATTATTATTATTATTATTATTATTATGAAGCCAAACAAACAAATAAATATATGCACAAAATGTGTTACTAATAAATTACATGACTTTAATACAAGTAGACGATAATCGAGAAAGTTGCTTTACTTATGCCATAAAACTTATCACTTTAAACCTATAGCATGGTTTTATTTTATTTTAATTTATTTACTTATTTATTTATTTTTTGGTTTGATTTATTTGAATATTTTTATTTTATTTTATTTTATTTTATTTTATTTTAGTTTATTTTAGTTTAGTTTAGTTTATTTGTAATTCATTTTTTTAAGTTAATTTAATTTGCTCTATTTTATTTTATTTTTCCTTATTTTTTCATTATTATTTTTTATTTTATTTTACAGTCTCCCTCATATCTCAGCACTGCACCCACTTCACTCCGTTACACACAGCCAGCTCCTCCCGCAATGTCTGCTGTCGCTGCAGCAGCGGCTCAATTCCAAATCAATGCTCTGGTGGACACACAGTGAACTTTGTACACGGCAGAATCCACTCATGTATTGCGCCTAATGAGGGAGCAGGGCGCCGGTTAGGACTCAGCCTGTGACAAAGTGGGAGGGCAGAAACTTCCAGAAGAGCGGTGACTGACTGACTGACTGGGTGTCGTGGAAACAGCCTGAAGGCGTTTTCTGTTAATGTTAGCTAAATAGCTAAGAGAAATACTTAGCTATAGAGTTTAATATAGGTGTTTGGTGATATTCAGTATCTGTTTTGATATTGAATAAAAATAAAAATTATAATTTAGTGTGGACTGAAGTGTAAGGTAAGTGTTAAAAGGGCGGAAAGGCTAAAGCTAGTCTGTGAGTTATGCTAGTTAGCAAGCAGGCTAGGTGCTGCTTAACAGTAAAGGGTAGATTCCTGAAAATAACACTGATTTTAACACTTTTAGTGAAAAACAACAATGCACAGGAATATAAATAGAAGTTTAAAAATAATAAAAATGCTCACAGATATAAAAACACCACATTGCTAGTTAACCAGAGCAGCTTTTATGCTAGTTGCTTGTGTTGTTTATGTGTTGCATGGATTCAGTGGCTCATCATTGGACCTGATGGGGTGGTGTCATGTTGGGCATCATTTTAAAATATATCATATAAAGATTATTGATTTAGTTGTCTCTGGTATTTAGACTCCAGATGATTGTGTTGACTGTAAGACAGATATAAAGAACTGGCATTGGTTTGTGTATTAAATGTGTATAACTAATAATACAGATTTGTTAACTTCTCCTTTCTCCTGATCTGTATGTGCAAAAGGAACAAGCTGCTGAACAAAATGGACGAGTATGTGACTGTCATCACCAACCCCACGGTGTCTGTGCGTGTAACCAGCACCCTCAGTTCCTTCGAAGTGAACCGGAGATTCAACAGAGGGATCACCATTGCAGAGCTCAAGGTGTTTCTCCATCAGTCATACTGAAGAACAAAAAAGACAGGATGATTAATATGAGAACCTTAAGGACAATCCCAGAGTTATGAACATGACATTTGAACCGTCTCGCTTGCCCAGGCTGAGAATGAGTGAGAAAGTTTGTGTATCTGTCAGAGAGAACCGAAAGCCTTAGTTAAAACATATTCCATACAGTTATGGACATTATATATTGTCACATATAGTCAGGATCTGAGAGACACGTTTAAAAAACATGGGGCACTTTGTAGAAAATGTGTATATGATGTATGTATGGAAAACAGCCAGCATGGTTGTTTCCACTAGTAGGGTGTGTTCAACACAGCTCCAGGGATCTGGGGTTGTGGGTTCAAGCTTTTGTTCTGCCAGCGTCCACGTTGGTTCACAATGTGCCCTGGTTTCCTGTCACTTCCCGAAACACATACATAATAGTCTTGTGCTAAATTGCTCTGAGTGTGAGTGTGAGTGTGTGTGTGTGTGTGGTACCCCATGATGGATTGGTGCTCTGTCTGGTTATATATTCCTCACTTGCACCCAGTGATTCTGGCTGGGCTCCGGACAAACCACGACCCTGACAGACTAAGTGGATAAGAGAATGACTGACTGAATGACATTTGGATGATCTTCACAGAAAAAGAGCATCACAACTATTAATAACTATAGTTTTAACTATTAATAACTATTAATGACTATGTTTCCACAATAAGATTTCCATAACAGTGGTTTTATTCTGAGGATTCCAAATACGCATGTGAGCAGATTCAGATATGTGGAGGACTTTGTTTAGTTATTCTGGCAAGTCACACCTTCTCCTGCCAGTAATCTTGATCAGTTCTGTCCCTTCCTGGAAATTTAATCACTTACTCATGCTTTTGCAGGTAGTTTGAATTCTGTGTGGTTCTGGAGAACTTTTTTATCCGTCCCGCCTGTCTCTGTTTGACCAAACTTATCTGCTCCTGTAGGAGGTTTGACCAGTCTCTTCTGCTTTTGCAAGGAAGCTTGAACGGTCTCTCCTGCTTCTACAGAAGCTTGACCAAGAACGTTTTAAGAATCCTATCTCAATCCTATCCTGCTCATGCAGACCAAACCCACCACCACCTCCTCGAAACATTTTGGCTAGTCTTCTCCACATTGTAGGAGCTTTTGCTAGCTCAGTCCCACCTGCTCCTGCAGAAAGTTGACCAGTCCTGCACAATCCTGCACAAAGTTTGACTGATCCTGTTTGCTTTTGCTGTTATTTTTTCTAATTAATTTTATTTGTTCAAACTATAAAGAAGTTTTAAAATAAATATATTTAAACCACTATGACTCTGAAAAAAATGTACTGATGATACATTTACAGTAACAGGTGATACATTTAGAGTTACAGTATTTAAAGTGGCATGTTGGCTACATATTTAATTCAATTTCAAATTTTAGTACATCACGTTGCATATATTGTTGGATGTACCAGTGTCAAATCTAAAAGCAGAATATGCATATTCATCAATAATATTTGCTGTGGTTTTCTGTGTTTTGTGTCCTATCTCATGCCCCCTTTCTTTGTGTATTTTCCCTAGAACAAGCTCGAGCTCATCATCGGCTGCCCCTCAGCCTCTATGGAACTTCAGTTGTTCTGCGCGTCAGGCAGTTTCTTGCAGAACCTCGACAACAACGAGGCTCTATTAGGTTCCTACCCTGTAGATGACGACTGCAGAATACATGTGAGTCGGGGACAACATCCGTCAGAAAAACCAAACCTTCACACTTTGCAAATATATACTCGTTCTATTGATCAGAAAACCAGGTCTTAGTGTTTGGCAAAAAGGAAATTTTAGGGCAACTAGTTTTAGACATTGATAAACAAAGGGTTGTGATATGTATGTTTTAAACTGCAGGTGATTGACCGCAGCGGTTCTCTGACTGGAGCGTTCAGTGATCTGTCCAAAGTGGAGAAATATGAAATCTCTGCTGATGCGTATGATAAGAGAGCAGGTAATTAATGTTTAACTACTTTGATTGACAACCTGACAAATGTTTAACATGTAGATTTCCTGGGTTGAAGGTGATAATCATGTAATCATAAGCTTCCAGATGCATGTGACTTCATGTTACCTTTCACGGTCAGCTTATGTTCCAGTTTTTTTTTTAAAGCTTTGAAACTCTTCTGACTTTTCTCAGATTCGGTAAGAAACTTTAAAAAGAAAATGAAGATAGGGCAGTTCAACGAAGAGAACATGGCTAAGCAAGAAGAGGCAATCTCACAGAAAGAGGAAGAGGAGAAGGCTGCATTAGCCTCCATCACAGTTGGCAAGCGGTGTCAAGTTCAAGTGGCTGGTCAGCCAACAAAGATCGGCACAGTTATGTTTGTCGGTATGTGGTTTTTTAATTTTGGTCCTCTTTATAGATTAAAAGAGCAGATTGCTAAAAAAGAAACTTTCCACTTTATACCAAATGTACTTGATCAGCGAATTTGTAATTGATTTAGTGGCGATTAGACACAGAGGGGTTTTGCATAGGTAATGCATCTACCTCTGTTTACATCTGAGGCTCTTTGTAGTTTACATTTCTTTGTCTTTTAGGTACGGCAGACTTCAAACCAGGCAACTGGGTGGGTGTAAAATATGACGAGCCACTTGGGAAAAATGATGGCAGGTCAGTATCTGTATCAGTATCCTTTAGGCAGTGACATGTTGTGACGTAGTTGGCTGTGAGAGGTGCTGTTTTTCCTACTCTGAGAAATTGTAATTGTTTAGATTGGGTTAGAATTTTCAGATGTTCTTCCAGTAATTTTTGCTAAAATCCTTTTGGTAGTGGAGGAGGAAGCATGGCTCTGCCTCAATTTCATCACTCTTACAGTGACCACACATAATGTCTGCTATCAGCATTACAATAACTTTGGGAAATATCTAGGGTGGGATGGATGACTGACTACCAAAAAGAACAGGAATGCAGATGCAGTACAATTTTTTGTTATTGTTATCTTTCTGGTTCAACTACTGTAAACCTGATAATTAACCAATAGTTCACAAGTATTGTAAAGGACAGTTTTACATTGTATTGTCCCTTTAGAGGAAGTAGATTGCTATTTGTTCTTCTCGTTTCAGTGTGAATGGCAAACGGTACTTTGAGTGCCAGCCAAAGTATGGTGCGTTTGTGAAGCCTCTGTCGGTAACTGTGGGAGACTTTCCAGAGGAGGACTATGGTCTGGATGAAATGTAGGCTCCACCGTTCATGGTATCGCAAGGTACCAAGGAACCAGTGAAACCTCCATCTGGAAGGACAAAGCAGGACTCTAGTCAGTCCACTGTCATAGCTCTTGATTACAGGGTTTTCCTGTTATAGCTAATCATAATTTTGTTTCGTGCTTGTTCTGAAAAGGCCTGAAACGTGGCTTTTACACCACACTGTTGGTGAAAATTTAACAGCATCTCCTTACAATTAAACAACAGCATTTTAGTTACATCTCTATGGCCACTGGTATTGCATAGCTCGTAATTTAAGGACAGGAATAAATGCCAAATTACCTGTCTGACATATCAGATGAGACAGGATAAACAAATTTCGTCTTTGCCATGTGTTTTGCTGAGTTTTGATTCTTAACATTGCACATGTGACCAAACTTAAGTGTTTTTTTAGTTTTTTTTCTCTTTCATCTCTTCACAGCTAATTTTGATGACTGGGTAAAATGCGCTAGAAGATAATTCGTAACAGATCCATTTGGGATGTTGAACTGTTTTATTTTCTTTAACATGCATAATTTGTATAAATGTTTTTGGAAACTAATAGCCTTATTCCTCATTTCTCTCACCTCCCAGTTAACAGAGCTCTACCTTTTCAGTGCCCGTATTCCTTGATTGCATACTTATTCTGTGATTACAGAGTAAATGCACTGCTTGGATGTTTATATACGTAGCCAAGCCAAGTACTCTCTGTTGTAGACAACAACCACAATGACATTTTAGTATCTTTCAAAAAGGCACATTGATTTCATTGCAAGCAATGAATTGGTGTACAACCCATTCGATTATTTTACAATATATTCAGTTTAAATGATAAATTATGCAAGCAGTGGTTCTCATTTCCAGTTCTAAAGACAGTATAAAAATATGCTTAATGAATATACTGTGTGTATCATTACTATTTTTACAACACTGACCAACTGCATTTTTCTTTAAAGAGGAAGTTGATTTGTGGAGTGACTAAATAGTGTTTCTTTTAGTTTGTACTTGACAAATGTTTAAAAATGTATTCATTAAACAAGGACAAGTTTAATGTTAAAGAAGTTTTTTTTCTAGTGTATTTATTTGTCTTATCAGACCTCAGAAATTGAAAACATTGTAATCTGCAATCTTAAAAACCATCTTAACAGACCAATAAGATGATGATGATGATGGTGATTATTGCACTTTCAAATCGCACATTATAAGCCTGCATTCCGTTTTATGTCTACACTATTGAGTCAGCCCCTTGTTTACTACTTAACTAATTTTCAGCATGGTAAACTGGAAACTGTCCCAGGAACACTTGATGTGGTGTAGGGCTGGACCCGAATATTTGGGTATTTAGATATTTGCTCGTTGAGTAGTAGTTTTTTGTTGTTGTTGTATTGCGGAAATTCGTTTTCCCCCCTTCTTTAGCTTCCCCTTGCTCTAACATCACACTTCAGTTCAGGTTAATGGCGGTATAAAAGAGGCAATATGCAGAGAAGCTCAACTGTATCAAAGCATTTCAAATTGAGTATTTTTTCTTTTGTTTGGCGTTTACATTTCTCTGTAATCCATAATAATGTAATAGTGATTTCTTTTGAAGCTATTAATGGTTTTTGTTTACAGAATGGGTTTTGCTATTTTTTAAAATGGCTAAATAATGAAAGTTACTGTTCTTTGTTTCTACATGAGGTCATGCTTTTCTTTTTCTTGTTTTAAGTTTTGTCACTACATTTTATTTCAGGTTTTTTGGTCATTAGATTTTCATTTCAGAGATAGAAATTTAAAAATAAAAAACAAACAGTTATTTGATGTTCGGTTCAAAATCCAAATACAAGATACAGAGAAGTAACTTTTTTTTTGTTTTCCTTGCCAGAGATAACAAATACAAAATATAAAAGCGAATCATATCTCTTTTCTTTCCTCACAAAACAGAAAATAAAATCGCAATAAAACATAAACAGAAAAATGCTCCGTCTTTTTATTTGTCTGAAACCGGAAGTTTACAAGGCCATTGTCAAGGCAGCTGGAGGCGTGTAAAACACTATGTTGTCATGTAGTTTTTATCTGCAGTTGCTCTTCCTAGTAACAGACCTGTTGGTTAGTAGGCCAGCTTTGCATCCAGACTCTGAATTGGTATAAACGTATGTAATGTAACTGCAGTTATCTAATCCTGTGGTAGCACTACAACGCATAAAATCATGCAAGAGCTTCAGTTAATGACTTTTTTTTCATGCTTGGTGGTACCAGATAGGCTGGTCTGCGTGTTTGAGAAAGTACTGATATCCTGCGATTTCCACACAACAGCCTGTACAGTTTAAATTGATTGCTATGTCCCTTACAATGAGTGTTTTGACATATCGACAAAATCAAATATTGAGTACTGATATCACAAGTATTACTCCTCATTAATGTTAAAATCCCTCAGTCAGACTCCACAAGACTTCTGTAAGTGTATTGTACTGTCTGGTACCAAGACTTTACCAACAGATCTTTCTGTGGATTGTTTGAGGGATAGGATGACACTGGCTAGCCTTCACCCCATGTGTATTAGTGAGCCTTGAGTGCCCTTGACCATGCCACCAGTATACTGGTTCCTCCTTTGACCATTTTTGGTAAGTATTAAATACTGTATAATGGGACACACCCCACAAAACATGCTGTTTTGGAGATGCTCTGACTCTTATAACCTGCACAATTTGTCTAAATCACTCGGATCCTTATGCTTGCCCATTTTTTCTGATTCTAACACATTAACTTTGAGAACTGACTGTTCTGGTGCCATTGTAACTAGATAATTTTAATTCATGTAATTTTTTTGGTTTACCAGCAGCGTCACAAAGAATGCAAGATAACTGGCTTAACGTTAATTAGCAAAAAGATGATACAGAAAAAATATAAACAAATCACTGTTTATTTGTTTCAATTGTTTTTCATATCGTCACCTTCCTAAAATAATTGTATGACATTTTTTTTGGTATAAATTGACCTTTTTTTTTGCCTAAATCATGTCCTCATGATGCTCAGGCCACCTGGGGTAAAATCACCTGCATTCTCAGTTGAGCAGATCATTGATTCTGCCCCTTTAGTATAATAGCCTATGTCAAGAATGTGACTTAATTAATTTTTGGTTAATTGCATTTCCTGAAAAACTAAAAATGAGTTAGGTGATTATTTATGTAACAAATACTGTTTATACAGAAGTTTATAATCTTACAATAATAAAATTACCTAAAGCAAGCAACTCAATGGTGGTTGGTAGACATCCAATAAATAAATAAATAAATAAATAAATAAATGCACATATTTAATTGTGTTATAAAGGATTTAAATATTTTTTCTTGATAAAAATACTCACTTGTTCACTGTTATTTCCATTATGGTGCATTCTTTATCTACAGAACAAACTCAAAAATCCCATAAAAATGAAAAATGACAAAAAAAGGAAAAAATAGGATAAATAGTGATTCTATTTTAAATAGGGGAAAGTACATTTTTTTCCCCCCAGTGATACCATAAAGGGTTAAATATCCTTCTCCTCCTACTACTCATACTCTTGTGTTCCCCCTCAGGCACTCAGTGTGAACACAGAGGTCCTCAGTACTCAACAGTATGTCAGTACTTCAGCTGCTTTACGTGGCATACTGCTTACACATACTGTTTAGTAGGGTAGTATACTGTGGTACTTTCTGTCCGGATTTGGGTTATTCTTAAGATAAATCATACAAGTGCACTTTTTTTGTGTGGTTTGTGTGTTCTCATTTTACAAGTTGTATAGTAATCCATCTGTGTCAGGAATGAACACCAGAGGCTACTTCTTTATTTTCTTTTTCACTTTCTCTGATACCTGGGGTAAGTCTGTGTTTTTTCTCACTAGTAGTAAAAGTGTCCTGGGTGTGTAAAAGTGTACAGACAGGCAGGCAGCCAGTTTACACAAACATTTACATCGAGATTACAACAAATGGACCAGTGTTAATCTGTATTACAAGACAATAATGAGTAATTAAGCCACAGCTAGAACATTTTATTTCTTTTATTTACATATAAATTAAACTTTTAGGCAAGGTGGATGCATGAACTAGTTATATTTATATTTTAACATTTAATTATTATTTTTAAAAAATAAACGTATTTATATTTGTCTGCCAATACCATTAACAACTTTTTATATCCTTTTTTTATTTGATAGAAAAAAAGTTTTAAAAACTTGGTTGTACTTTACAAACTGTAATTTCAATTTAAAATGTAATTTAATTTTTTGTTTCTAATTAATATCACTGATATTTTTATATCACTGTTTATTAAGTTCAGCCTTAGTTTTGTCAGTTAATTTTTCTTTTTTTTTTTTAGAAATTAGTACAGTTTGGAAGAGTCTTTAAAATAGTTGTATAACTTTTAATAAGTTAAAAATGGCTCGTTTATTATTATTATTATTATTATTATTATTATTATTATTATTATTAATATTATTAATATTAATTATTATTATTAATTATTATTATTAATTATTATTATTGTTATTTATGTACAAGGTTATTTTCAAAATCACAATATCTGCCAGCAGGGGGCAGCAGAGTCCAGTCTTACAGATTTTAGGGGCATGTATTAGAGACACTGCTACAAATAAAATTAAGATTTTAATAAAAATATTGCAAGTTATTATTTTATTTAATACTTTTTTATTACAATGTACAAAGTACAAAATATGTAGCATCATTATTTGTAGTACCATTACACAAAATGTATTACATTACTAATTAATATGATTTATTTGTTTAACTTTAAGACCTAATCTGCATCACAAACATAAAATTATTTAATATGAATTAATACATGTACATATCTCTAAATAATAATGTTTGTGTAATCATTTGTGATGTTACATGCAAATAATAATGACACTACATACTGTCCACTGTAATAAAAAAATGGATTTTAAATCAAGGATAACTGTGCAAATTGTGTCCAGGTCACTTAAATAAACATTTCTCCAAATATTTCAACTTATCATGCATAATACTGAGACTTGTCTCCACTGGTTCTCCAAATATAAGGTGGTTGTTTTAATTGGCTCTGTTTAATTGACTTTCAATACACTGTTAGATGTGGCCTCTGCTTGGCTGAAATGAAAACCTGCACCCACACCTTTTCATCCTGGATAAGATTGAACAGCCCTGGCCCTAGAATTTATTTATTTACATACTTATTTATTACAAAATTCTGTTTTGTAATCATTGCACATGACATAATACATTTGTAACAGTCTGCCTTGTACCTTTTTTTCCAGATTTATCAGCCTCTCAAAATGAAAGCGTGACCCAGACCCATATTACAGTAACTGAGGAATATGGGACTGCTTGGGAAAAACAAGTGACCCTCACAGCTTCAGACTCATCAAGCCACAAATCCATCACACACACTACAGCGTTGATAAGAACTTCAGTTTTAACATCAGAGAGCCAAAATGCTCCACCTTCTACATCTGGTATTATCTATGTTTACTCAATGTCAGTGTTGAACTCTTAATTGTGATTGGTCAGATAGTGTTGATTAGTTTTCTATAACAGCACAGGTCTAAGTTTAATTCAAACGCTGTTATTATATTATTGTTTTGAAATTGAAATTATTATAATTATGGAAAAATATAGGAAAATTGTGTTTACTGAAGACATTTAACATAGTGAATTATTCTTTAATTAATTAAAGAATTAAATGGTTTTAGAGCATGTAGTTAAAATTTTGTGTTGTTCGTATGTAACTATATGTAAATTTTATATTAGGCACCTTTTAAAGTTTTTAAATTGTGTTTTTAAAACACAATTAAAACTTTAAAATTGTCTCGCAAACAACTTTAAAGTTATCATAAACACAAATTATTTCCTTAGCTTGATTATTTTGTTGCTTTAATTCATTTAAAATGAATCAAAAGTTGTGTGTGTTGTCTTTCCTGCATCCTTACGTCCTGTTTTGTTAAATAAAAATCACTGAAATAAAAATAACATAGCAATTTGAACAACCACTGGTTATTCTTCGAACTAAAGCAGCTGTTGTTGTTAATCTGCTCAGCTCCGTGTTCCCAGGTCCATGTGGGAAGTTTCCTGGGTGGGATGCTGCTGGCCTTCATCATATTATCGTCTGTGTGTCTGGGCTACAAGTTAATCTGTTCTCGCCAGCGAGGGCGTGAACAAGGGCGCTATCGAGCTCTGTGAGTATCACCTTTACCAAGCATCAAGCCCTGGTACAGTCGTACTGATGTAACATCTTAGCAAGCTGTAGTGTTATTTGTGGTTGGTGTGTTACAGTGGTAACATGATTGGCTCCCATGTGAGAGACCTGGGTTTGATTCCTGGTCTGGGCAGCCAGTCTGTGCTACACCAGTAAGGGTCCTTGGGCACTACATTGGCCTACTTGTAATACCAGTAACCTTGTAAGTCGCTCTGGATAAGAGCGTCTGCCAAATGCCGTAAATGTAAATGTTAATATTTTGTAACGCATTGTTGAGTTCTCACTTCTGATTGGTCAGACGATCACAGCAGCACTGATAGTATTATGATGGAACTTTTTAAGCCACTTTCACTCCATTGTCTACAAAATACTGGTAAGATGGAAGAGCTGTTTCCACTATGGAGTGTTTAATGTTATTTGATAGAGAAAGAAGTGGCCTGGTGAGGTAACAACTATTTATTTCTACTGTAATGTAGTGACAGGTAAGTAATAGACCATGACGCATCTGTCGTAGGAAATTAATCAGTGCTGAGATGTAGCTGGTCGTGAAGCGGAGTTAATGCTGCAACCCCAATAGTTGATTATTTTCCAATAACAGCACTGGTTGAAGTGTTTTCTTCCTTTTATATCATGGCTGTCATTATGAAATATAAACATGTCACACTTTTTTTGTTAATAGTTACATTTAACATTGTGAAATGACTTCCTATAAACAGTCTCTCTGTTTCACTCTCTTAAAATGCCATGCATTTGCTATGTCCTGAAGATTCTCTGGTGGTGGAAAACATACTGATCGTCTCTGACACTAGAGAATGTTACATAAATATCTCCTCATGTTTAATTGTACCATAAATTAAAAAGTATTTATTATTTATTTTACAATGGATGTTGAATAATTTTGATTGCAACTATATAATTGTGTGTTTTCATTATAATAACTCTTAACTGTGAGCCATTCACCTGTATTATAACAGGACGGAGAACCACAGCGGTTCAAAGTGGTACATAGCTCCAAAGTTCTGGGGTTTATTGGTAAGAGATTTGCTCTGTAAAGAGTTTGGTGTGTTCTCCTGACAAAACACACATGGTAGGCGAATTGGATATGCTAAATTGCCCCTAGGTGTGAGTATGTGAGTGTGCATTTGGTAGCCTGTGTTGGATTGGTACCCTGTCCCGGGGTTATTCCTTCTTTGCACCCTATGATTCCGGGTTTTCTCTAGACAAAACCGTGTCCCTGGTGGACAAAGTGGATATGAAAATGACTGACTGCTACATTATGATAATGTAATTAATTCTTTCTTTCTTTTTACCTTTTAGAGAGCAGCATGATGCCATCATATAATATAATGATGGGGACCACTTGAGTGTCTCATGCAAATGTCCTTTGAGGTGCCTGTTTACAGACATTACACCTACATTTGCTGGACATAAGGCCTTTCTTGTTGTCATTTCTGAGTAGGAATATTTGATGTCAACAACAACAATCATCAAAACAGACAAGAGCTCCTACATATTCTGTACAGATATTTATTCTACGATGACGGGAGAAAGACCAGATGATATCTGTCCAATGTAGACAATATCTGATTCCATGATGCCATGATGTCTATGCTTAAGATTCCTCTAAGATTCTTGGCTGCCAGGAGTGAAACCTGTTGATGTCTTTGCTGTTGTAGCTTATCATCCTCAAGTTTCAGCATGTCATCTATACCGAGATGCTTTTCTGTTCAGCAACGCTGTAAAGAGTTACTGTTACTGTAACCTTCCGGCAGCTTGGATCAGTTCGTTTGTGGTTCTGTGACCTCTTTCTAAATAACCCACGGGACCAGCACTGACTGGATGCTTTCCTACTAACATGTAAACCATCAACATCACATGAACAAGAACGTAACCTGTATCTGCATGACTTTAATGCATTGTGCTGCTGCAACGTGATGGGTTGATTATATAATTACATAAAATGTACATGAATGAGAATGAAAGTGAACTGTGTGCTCACCCACACTAGTAATCTGACCTCTGCATTTAACCCAATCCATGTAGCGAAACACACACACTTGTGAACACTAGGGGGTAGTGAACACACTTGCCTGGAATGGGGGGCAGACCCTATCTATGGGACCCAAGAAGCAGTTGGGGTTAGGTGCCCTGCTCAAGGCTATGGACTTGTGGTTTAGGAAACAGCCTTGTTCTGGTTCGATTCCTGCACTGACAGGACGTAACCTAAATACCCTTAAGCAAGGCACCTTACCCCCAACTGCTCCCCAGGAACAATAGATGGTGTTGCCCAATGCTCTGGACGTGTGTGTTGACTGCCCCCTAGTGTGAGTTTCACTGCACGGATTGGTTAAATGCAGAGGTCAAATTCCTCTGCGTGCAAGCACAGTGGTCAACTATGTCTTACTTTACAAGGATGGTTAACCACAAGCCCGTGGCTGTGCCCCCATGGGTACAAGTGTTTCCAATAAAGTGACCAGTGTATGTTTGGATGTCTGCAGGTTCTGTTATTATTCTAACTATTCTTTTTATTATTATTATTATTATTATGTATATTATTACTGCCGTGTTAAATAATGATATAACAAACAGCCAGTACAACAAAGTATATATTTTTTTATTACAGGCCCATCCATTTTAAAGTATTATGCAAAGGGATAGAATGTAACAGAACATAAGGTTCTAAGATACATGCACATAAATCTATTTAAAAAAAAAAAAAAAGAAAAGAAAGAAAAAAAAAAATCATAATAAATGGATATAAATTCATTCTGTGTGCATTTAAAGATATCTAAATACCAATCCTTTAACTTGAGTGATTAGTACTACTGCTACAAAAAAAAAAAAGTTATTATATATTCATATAGTCGCACACTAACTACGCATAAAATCATGTTTAAGTGACACACATCTGAAGCAATGTTCTGTTAAACATGCAATGTACCAACCATTTATAATTATTATTTTTTTTTGCATTGCTATCTCCAACACTGTTTAATCCAACTAGTGTCCATCAACACCATACTTCTGTAAAAAATATAATAGATACTATTCTAAACATACTACTCGAGTTGTTTTGTTTTTCACCGTTTGCTCAGGTCACAGCGGCATAGTTTGATCACAGGTTTGGATCTTTGTACATGTAAGGCAGGTGCTGGTATTCAATTTTTAATATCACAATTATTTTATTAAATTAAAAATTCTGAATGACAGACTTTACCTCCGGAGCACAAACGTCCCCACATAATAAAATGTTGCCTACTTTGGCAGCTGCCTCGAAAATGGAATGCAAGGGAAGTGACATTTCGATCAGGTTGTCCTGTGTTAAATACAGATCGATCGTATTGAGCCGTGATAGGCTCGTAGCGTTGTTCGTGTCGACTCGTGAAGGGATACACGTACATCAAATATACTGTAGTTCATTAGCAAATCTTTACTTTTTAAAAAAATACAATCACATTTAAAGTGTAGGATCATCGTCTCTGAGTAGTGTAGGGTCTAATCATCTTGTAAACATCTCAAGACACACATCGTGTCTCTTTATAAAGCATCTACAACAGCGTCTGCGCTTAACGTCTGTAGTGTTTTATCGCTCGGCAACAATGTAAACCACTTGACAACAAGGCTGCTCTTGGTAACCTGCTCATCGAGTGTCTAAGTATGGGAGATCTGTGAGGGTCATCACGTATCCGCTGACTAATCGTCAGATGGACGTTCTCTCATTAGCTTATGCTACATGTATACACACAAAGAAGTATAGGATAAATTATTTTTGTTTTGTTTTGTTTTTTTTTTTTAAAAGAGAGAAAGACTCAAACTCTTTGGAAGCCTCGTCAAAAGCAAATAATACGAAGAAAAAAAATCCTGACAAGTTATCGCTGATTGTTTCCATTAAACTCTACAATGCTTTCGTTCTCAAATCACGATTATACCGAACCCAAATCCCTGCTAAACCGCTGCTCTAAAACCGCAAACCCTCCAAGACGTGCTAATTTATCCCGCTTAAAACATAGCAAATCCATCGCTTCAATCACTTCTAATCACTTCCATCCTCAGCTTGTCATCGATAAAAGTTCTCTTTGATATCCCGCTCCTGGCTTTTGATCAATACGGTCACTGAATAGGCAAAAATAATACATTAATAATGATTGAAAACCTACATGTTAACATACGAAAAGAAAACA
This sequence comes from Duopalatinus emarginatus, assembly GCA_028565595.1. Classification (NCBI taxonomy): domain Eukaryota; kingdom Metazoa; phylum Chordata; class Actinopteri; order Siluriformes; family Pimelodidae; genus Duopalatinus; species Duopalatinus emarginatus. The sequence goes on along the minus strand of JAOVVF010000036.1, from coordinate 29,070,833 downwards.
GCTCTCTGAATCTAGCCTGAACATTTCTGCTGATTACTAATATTATTGGTAATAGCAATAATCAGTTCCATCTATTTTGCGATGATTAAACAGTGGCAGCATGCTGGGAGGCAACCGTGTTAGATAACAAGTCAGTTACCATGAGAAAAGAAAAAAAAAAAGAAAAAAAAAAATCAGTCTTAAATAAGACTGAGGATAGAGTCGATAAAAATCCAACAAAATGCATTTTTATATAAACTTTAAAAGACATTTTCGATTAATGAAAACTGTAAATAGAAAAAAAAAAAGCGCAGGTGAGAATTGGAAACAGGAAAAATATATATATAGTGTTAAAACAAGTAGTGTTTAAATTGCTGCACTAAAAGATCAAACCGAAGGCACTTGTCTCGATTACAGTTTGATATTGCTGGCACAGCCGAGCAGGGTGATCCGCCTTCCTAAAGCAACAGGTTCAACCCTCGAGATCTCAAACTCGAGCTCACTGAGATCTCATCAGGATCTGCGCACGTACGAGCAGCCCTCGTAAGTGTTTTTGGTTTCGCCATGCTTGGAGTGAACGAAGGAAAGAGAAGAAACTGCAGTTCAGGCCGTAGGCGAGGCAACAGGATGAGGTCGTATATGAGAGTGATGAGGGTTCAACACTCTGTCGAAGCAAAATATGCATGTGTATAAGTGGAGAGGGTAGATCTGGGTGAATAATTGTCTGTTCATGGGCCAGCCTTGAGGATGCAGACATGGGGAAAAAGAAATAAAAGAAATTCATTTTAAAACCAGGCCATGTGTGGTTTATAAATCATGGGCAAAAACTCCCACTGAAACCAGTCCAGCCATGATTAATGCTTAACGTGAGGGAAGAAACCGCAATCAAAGTCTAAAAGAGTGAAATGTCTTTTTAAAAATGAAAAAAAACAAAAAAACAAAAAAAAACTCAAAGCTTCTACACATCCTTCACAGATTGGCCTAGGCAGCAGTTCGGTGTGAAGACAGCAGAGGCGGAGTGTGTGTGTTAAAGCCGATCTATAGCCAGGTCAGAAAGCTCTCTTTGTCGATCTTAGTCGCAGCCAGCACAGACTCCATGTCGTTCAGGATGTCAGAGCTCAGCGCCTCCTGCAGGCTCGGCATCAGCTCCTCGCCTTCCACTGCCATGCTCTCGCCCTCCAACGTGCCCAGGTCCACATCAGTGCCTGGGATTTCATCCAGGTAGTTTGGGAAACGGCTCGGCTGGGTCGCCAAGGATGCAGGGCCGAGGGAGTCGCCTGAGGGTTAAAAAAAAAGGACAAAGATGAGGTGGTCACTCACAACTCACACCACATTTGCTTGACTGTAAGACACGTTTTTGTCTCTTCACTGGTGTTCTGCGTTCAAATCCATCTCGTGAAGTTGTATGTCTGGAAGGTGAACCCCAAAAGTTGCTGTTTAAGTGGTTAATCACCAAACAACTGTTGCAAGACAACCTAGGAAATGTGGATCCTATTTATAAGGTAGCTACCAAGCAAACACAGAACGTTTAACCAGGGCCGGCCCAAGCCTTTATAGGGCCCTAAGCAGATTTTCATTTGAGGCCCCCCATACCCCCTCTGACCACCTCTGCATATCGCTCAATTACCTTTCT
>JAOVVF010000036.1:28987327-28998303 GCA_028565595.1 Duopalatinus emarginatus | reverse complement strand
ATTATTCTGTTATCATTCCGTGCGTTTAATAAATAAATATTTTGATAATTAAAGGCTTTATTATTCTATTATCATTCCGTGCGTTTAATAAATAAATATTTTGCTAACGAGCGAGTTAATTAACCTACTATTATTTAGTATGTTTAACGTTTGTGTTGCTAACTAGTGACTTTATTTATCTATTATTCAGTAAGCGAACTGTTTTGTTAGTTTGTATAACGACGTTAATTAGCATTAGCACGATTAGCGTCATTTTTATTTAAAAGCTTCGTTTCTACATAACCAGTTAGATAAAATCGTTATTAATTAAATAATATAGTTTGGAGAAGTAAAATGCGTTTCTTTATTTTGAATTGAATTAATGGTAGACGGCGTTACAGATCAGCATTGTTTTCTTTGTCTAATTTAACAACAGTTCAATAATTAGTCGTTGTTAGACATATAGCTGTAAAAAGATGAGATATTAACTGTACAAGTCTTGTGTTTTTCTTGTAGTGGTAAAGTTGTGCGCAGCATCGTAGAGTTTATTAGTTAATTCACATACATTAATAATATTACAGCAACATGTGTTATATTATATATTAATATATGACATTTATACCTTTTAGGGTTCTTTTCTAAAATTAGACATGCATGTAGATAAAAAATCCTGGACTGCTCTGAGCCTCAGTGAAGGTCTGCAGCCGGACCCTCTTGAAAAAGTGAACTGATGTGATTCATTGAGCACTGTGCTTGCACACACGGGAATTTAACCACTGTATTTAATCTACCCATGCAGTGAAGCGCACACACAGACATACACACAATAATAAACACACACACTAGGGGGGCAGTGAGCACACGTGCCTGGAGCAGTGGGCAACCCCATCCAGTTGGTCACGTCTTACCTACTTGCCTATTGTATCAGTGACTTTTTTTCTTTACTTGAGGTTGAAACAGTGAAAGCAGTTCCACGTGTTATGTAAATGTAATGTATGGAGTGCTGTGTAAATAAAGGAGCATTTCATATCTTTTCAAGATTTAATTGTCTTGAGTAACAAGCCTGTCTGCTGTGTTAATGTAGACAACTCGATGAGATTGGCGTCTGAAGAGCCACAGCCTCTTAAAGGTGATTTGAGTGGTTTGGAATTGGCCTCCTGGCTGGCTGCGTATCAGCCGCATGTTCCTCTGCATGATTCATGCTTGGGTGGATTGCAACCTGCCTGCTTTAATCTCACCCGTCTTCAACTATACTTGCAGCCTCCCGCCTCTTTATTAATGTCGACCCTAAAGTCTCACCAGTGAAGTTATAACAAGTCTGCTGCTAATGGCTTTTGTAACCCTCGTGCAAGGCGATGAGCTCTCAAGTGGTTCTCCAAGTCTGACATGCCATTACCTTTCAGTTTTTAACCAGTGTTTTGCCTTTCTTCGTTTATGATCTTGAGTAATTGTATTTGAGTCAAACACTAAAAGACAAATCGCAAATAAGCCAAGTTTGTAACTTTCAGTGACGACTTCAAGCTGGACTTCTGAATGTAATCTGAAAGCCTGTCCCATCACTTACAGTGTAGCCAAACTCTAAAGTGCACACATCCAGCACATTAGTCCTTGCAGTGATGTCATCAGAAATGCTTTAGCTGCGAGGTCAGACCTCTCCAGACCGCGAGCTTGTTATCTTAAAAGTCTTTCTGAATACAGCCGACGCACACAGATGCCCGTGGAGAATTAATGCAGTGGAATAATGAGATTAGACATGCTTTCTTTCTCGTTTAGTATATGGCGTGCGTATTTGCTTGCGTGGTTAATCAGGCCTAACGTCTCCATTTGTTCCGTTTAGTGGGTCTCAGAAGGCTCAGGCTTCATTAAGCCCGTTTGTGTGAAGCTGGCCATGCCTTGATATGAGCGTCATTAGCGCCATCAATACTAAGACGGTGGTGTATCATATCGAGAACGGCAGCTTTGGGCTATTATTTCTGCACCTTTTGCTGGCTTCGGTTTTCATATCTAATTGTGCTATCTTGTAAATAACAAACAGACGTGTTACGCTACGTGTTAACAGAACATGCTTTTATTTATTTAATTTTTTTTCTTTTTAGAAGTGAGACCCTCCATTATCGGAAAGAAGAAGCCGGTTGCTACAAAGAAAGGGGTAGGTGTTATGATTCTGAACGCAGTTTTAGTCTCGGTTGTAGATGGAGCTCTCGGTTCCACCAGCAGGTGTCAGACTAGCATCAGACTTTTCTCCCTAAACATTGTCGGGAGCTGCAGTGCTTCTGAACAGCACTTGTGTATAAAACTATTGCCTGTTATTATTACAGATACTGGATGTTTTTTTTTTTTTTTCAATTTATTTTAAACTAATAGCACATTCACATTTTGTTGATATTGATAGGATTCTTAAATAGGTAAAGTCGGAGAATCTGTAAATCGACATTGTATGTTTTTTTATAATAGTTCATTCACATTAAAGTCCACTGGTCTGTACAAGGAACATATTTGTCCTGATGTATGTTCTTGCCATGTCCTTAGCTGGGAGCCAAGAAAGGTCTCGGGGCTCAGAAAGTGAGCAGCAAGAGCTTCAACGAGGTGGAGAAGCAGGCACAGGTGGCCGAGAAGCTGAGAGAGGAGCAGGCTGCTGAGAGTAAGAAACAGGCCGAGGAGTCGATGTGAGTTCACACAGAACACTGAAAAAAAACTGGTACTGTTTCAGTTCAGCCTTCAGAGTCCTTTAAAGCCAAGGTTTCTCAAACATGCGACTTTAACTTTTACAGTTTACACAGAAAAGGTCAGTTTCAATAAAGAAATAGTGTGTATGCAGGTACAAATGGGCTAGTGGGTGTGGGTTATCTGGTAGGGGAGAAAAAGAGATTACCGTGATTGGAAGCAGGATTTATTTGATAGAAGGGTGCGATTAAATTATACTGCCATGGTTGCAAAATCAAAGGAATTTCCTTTACTGATTATAGCTATTATTATGGCAAATTCAGAAACTAGCGCTTTTTTCTTTTTTTGCCTAATCAAAGACTGAAAGTTGTTCACTTCCTCTGTTACAGGCCTTGCATGTTGCCTTATGTCTGTCAGTGATAAATCAAGCAAATACTTAATCAGCCTCTGATTTATAATTAACAACCCTAGTGATGAGCCAAGCATCTGAATTTTGTGAAATCTGGCGTTTATAAGCGATGCTCCGAACTGGTGCCACTTAGAGTAAATGAATCCAGATAGTTAGATGATGTCCTCACTAATCTGACGAGCTTCATCAGTTGTTGGACATGTCAAGATTGTCCAGTTTTTATAAACCGAGACGCCGAAGTGCTACTCGAGAATAACTCGCTAATGTAAGTGTGTTCTTGTCAGAAGTAGTGGTCATGAGTAAGCACATAAGTAAACACAGACGACCAGACAGAGTCAATATCGGAGACACTGCGTGCAAGGATATATGAGAGATTCTCACATAGCAAGGAAAGAGTTCCCGGCTTAAATATTGCTGTCTTGAATAATACACGTCTGCCAAGAAATCTGATCTGACTCAATAATCAGCAATGAAACAAAAATGTATAGTGTATAGCATTCATACTTTCAGACCTAATTAAATAAATATTCACACGCCCGGTCATTTGGTTTGGTTTGTTCAGCGTGGCCTCAATGCGTCTGGCCTACAAAGAGCTCGAGATTGACAGGAAGATGGAAGAGAAGAGGCTGCAGAACCTGGAGGGGAAGAAGAGAGAGCAGGCTGAGAGGCTCGGCATGGGCTTGGGAACCAGGAGGTAACTTTATATCTTCTGTTTTCTGTTACACTTCCTGTACGTTCTGTTCTGCATTTTTTTTATCAGAAGGCGTGTTGACCTGCTGAGACATGTCTGGTGTCTAACATGTTTACTTCTTTAAGTTCGCAGTGGAGTCCTGAAGTTCAGGTAGTGTAGCCAACATGTTTTTAGCATAGGACTGGGTGATACCACAACATTTATTTATTTATTTTTTCATAATTCAATTAAATAATTATGTGATTTTTTTTTTTTTAAAGATATAGCTATGTAAAAACAGTAGCATCTGTGAAAGTGAAAGTAAACTTCTCTTTTGACCACTGTGGATAAGGGATGTGAATCTGTGATTCGATTCACGATTCAATTCAAAATCAATTTTCGATTCGTTTCCTATTTCAGTGGTCTACAAAAAAGAGAACAATACTTTTAGGTCCGCATGCACGAGAGAAAGACAGACCTAAACAGATGGAAACCTGCATATCCTCGGCATACTCGATACGGTTATTTTCAAAAAGTGTGAAAACTACTATCGAATATAATGATGTATATCCCCCAGCTCTACTGTGCAGAGGAATTGACCTTCGCATTTGACCCATCTGTCCAAGCACTAGGTGGCAGTAAGCGCATGTGCCCAGAACGGTTTGTAGCTCCTACACCCAGGGAGCAGTTAAGGGTTAGGTGTCTTGCTCAGGGGCACTTCACTCAAGTCTTGTCTGTTACAGGGACCAAAAATAGGGACCTTCTGGTCCTAAGTTTGGTTCCTTAACCACAATACCACGGCTGTTTCTCTATTTCGTGTCTTTGTATCTCTGTTATCAAAATACGTTCATTATACTGAGCTCAATGTTAGATAAGCATTTATATATTAAGACTCATGTGTCAATGGGATTGTTAATAAGCCCTGATGTTCTGGATGGACAGTAAAGTTTCTATAGATTGGTCAATAAAGATGGAATAATTTATGCATTTTCTGTTTCTTTTCTTGTTCTCGTTCTTTTGCAGTGTCGTGTCACACTCTGTGATGTCCGAGATGCAGGTGATTGAGCAGGAGACCCCCGTGAACTCCAAGTCCTCCTCTCGCTCCAGACTGGACATGTTCGATGAGCCTGGGTTTACCTCCGGTCCACCAAAGTAAGTGGCCGGTCCGAGTTGTACGTGAGCACACTTTAACAATGGTGTGTGTGGGTGAGGGTGGGTAGGTGTGTTCACGTAGTAGCACCAACTCTAAATTCTGTGTCGTTTCCCCCATGACAGGTACAAGGACAATCCCTTCACTACAGGAGACAGCTTCGGCTCACGATGGGATTCTGATTCAGGCTCCGCCTCCTTTTCTACCTCCTGGGCTTTAGAGAAGGAGGAGCCCAAAGAAACCGAAGTCACCATCTCCAGCATCCAACCAATTGGGGAAAGGTTTGTCAGGCTACATGTTTTTGAATTTATACTAATTCACATAAATTAGCCTGATGTTTCCAGAAAAAAATTATCCACCATGTAGAATTATGATGGGATTTAAGTGGCTGAACGGATGGTTAAGAGGTTTATGGTGTTATGGTGTGTCTCAGGTTGCCCAGCAGAAGGAAGCCAGAAGCTTCGATGCCCGTTGCAGAATCCAGCGAGGCGCGGCAGAAGTTTGCTAATGCTAAAGCAATCTCGTCCGACATGTTCTTTGGCCGTGAGAGCAATGCTGAGGTACTGACAAACCTGTTTACTTGTTCACTACTGGGAAATAAATAGGTTTTCTTCCTTATAATAAATTAAGCTTAGTATAACTTGTCCATCACTGTGTTTGTCCCTCATACCTCTTTAATTTGTGTTTCAGTATGAAGCCAAGACTCGACTGGAGTCCATGTCCAGCAGCACATCTATCAGCTCTGCTGATCTGTTCGGGGACGGAAGCAGCCGCCCTTCAGGTGAGCGCTTTGAGTGCTTTATGAAACATTGCGTGTAATTGAAAGATCGACCACCTGTGCTCACACTGACGTCTACGTTCTATAGGTGGAGCAGGATTCGAGAGTGTGCTTCCCTCCGGACCGGATATGGCCCAGTTCAAACAGGGCGTGAAGACTGTGGCAGGAAAGATGGCCGTGCTGGCCAACGGGGTTATGAACACCATTCAGGTGCGTCCCACTGGGTCTTAGATGATTGATTAGTGTGACTGAAATGTGAAAAAAAAACAGTGCCGACTGACATAATACCGCACGAGCTGCAATTTAGTGGTTTCCTGACATCCTAACACTTGAGGCGAGACAGACACATATCAAGGCTGTCATGAATACTGGCTGTTTAAGAACCGGAACAGTGTGATGATATGCAGTGTAGGTTCAAAGATTTGATACGATTGCACTAATTTGAGTTAGGAGGCAATTAGAACTAAAGCACAAAATGGCTACCAATCAGGGACGGTGAAGCCAACCATGGAACACACAGGGGAAGTGCTGTCTAAAATCATTTGCATACATGAGCTTACAGATGCTCGTGATTGGCAAGTGTTCCTCTAATTGACAGGGGGAAGAAAAAAGTTATTCCGTCCCTCACACTGAGAGAGCATGGGTATTTTCAGTGTCCAGCCACAAATGGCTGTCGCATCATCAGAATTTGATATGGTGCCGCTAGGGAGCTCTAAGGCTCTAGATCGCCCCCATGCAATCCCAGTTTAAATGCCCACTAGTACGCTAGGCATTCATAGTCTGTCAGAACAGACAAAGAGAATCTTATGTTCATCAGACAAGGGGTGGGTAGCAAACAGCACAAAGCTGTGTGCCATACAGTACGACAAAGAGCATTTGTACCCTAAACCATAAAAGACATTTTCAAGGCAAAAACCACTGTCACATTCTTTAAAGATGCAGAATAAAAATGTTTAAAGAGAAAGACTTAAAAATAACAAAAAGAAGCTAAATATGGCATTAAATCCTAAACTAATAATAATAATAATAATAATGATCTGGAGTTTCGTTTTTTTCGTTTGCACATATGTATGCAAATGAACCGGACCAATGAAATGAAAGTCAACTATTTTGCCTTACTGTGTTTGCACATAGAAGGAATGTGACCTCCGCATTTAACCCATCCGTGCAGTGAAACACACACACACCAGCGAACACTAGGGGGCAGTGAACACACTTGCCCGGAGCGGGGGGGCAGCCCCAAACCACGGCGCCCGGGGAGAAGTTAGGGGAGTTAGGTGCCTTGCTCAAGGGCACCTTAGTCGTGTCTTGCTCTGGGTGGTGATCGAACCCGCGACCTTCTGGTCACGAGACCGGATACTGAGGCGTATAAAAACCAAAAGCTTCCACCAAACAAACAAACAAGCAAACAAAAAAAAAAACACTACTAAAGTGTCTACTAAACACTAAACACTGTCTAAAGTGAGGCTGATCTCTGGATGAAAGAAAGGAAGAGTTGAAAAGTTGCTTCTACAATATAATTACTGCAGTTAATTCTTATAGCCCTTTTTATTATCCTCCTTTATTAGGATTTAAATAATACAGTAACGCTTATGCATTATTAATGATATATATAAGAAACTAGTGCAGATTGCAGTTATAGCACCATCAGAGAAATCGGAAAGTTCCTATTGTTCGAATCCCAGTCGTGTTTTTCAACTTCCTCTCTTTCTCTTTCAGGACCGATACGGCTCCTACTGACAGGACTGCATGATTCGAACAGGAAAGGAAATGACATCAAACAGGACATACCACACTGCTGACTGGATCAGGCTTTGTTTTTTTTTTTTGTTCCTCTAATGCATTGTACCTGAAGCACAGAGGGGGAAAATTCAGAAACAAAAAGAAAAGGAGGTGATGGCAGAAATGCAGGACCTCCTCATCTCTTCTCCCAGTCTGCCTACAGGCCTTTGTAGATTCTCACACACACACACATCCTCTGACTGACAGTATTTCAGTTTTCTTTCGTTTTGTTTTTTTTCTTCTTCCTCAATATCTCTCAAAAGTCCTCAAAGATGTAGAAAGTGTGTTTTTCAGAACTGCCATGCTTTCTGTTCAAACTAACCAAGCTGGCTCTTTTTTTATGCCATATTACTGGTCTGAGATTTCATAGAATAGATTTAAAGTATTCTCTATGAAATATGTATAACCAAAACCTATCCTTAGCTTAATGTTTTCATTGCTTTTTTTTGTATTTAAGTGGTATTATATTCTTCATGGGTGTGTGCATTCATGACTAGTATATTCACCTCGAACTGAAAAAGTGGTTATATAAATTTTACGATTGTTTAACAGATAGTAAAGGGAAAAAATGGATACTGCCCTAATCTGAATGAGTGATAGCTTTTAGATGTTTGGGATCTACAAATTCGAGATGTTTCGAATGTTAATAAGGACAAAGAATGAGCTGATGTGCAATAAGACACCCTCGTTTGGAAAGGCGCGCACACCACATTTTTCCGTCTGAAAGCCATTTTGAAAAGCGTTGTGGTTTTGTGATATTTCTCCAAGCATGCTCGTTTAGGCCCGTGATCGTAAACCTCCCAAAAACAAACTTCGAGTTGTCAGATTTTTAACAAGCGGCAGACGGATCAGAGTAAACCTGGCAGATCTTATCGGTGGAGTAATCAGGTTGACAGACATGACGAGGCGTCTGCAGCTGCTTACATGTGCATCGGTTCTTTGACTGGTGTGAATTTTAATACTTATACAGGACTAAAGATGAAAATGATTTTGACAAATCCTTATGTGCTCCTTCCTGATACATGCATTACAAAAGGTATTTTTTCCCCCCTCCTTTTGAATTGAAACCTGTGTTAAAAAGGAGGTATCTGTGTTTTTTCTTGAGAAAAATCTCAACGTCCGTTCTTGAAATTTGTCTGCCTGTCCCTTTGTGTGGAATTGAAAAAAAAATAAAGGACGTTAAATTCGACTTCACTTTATTGTAGATTTGTAAAAAAATAAAAAAAAATAAACTTGACCTCCAAATTCAAAATCATTTGACATCATCGTGTAGTCAACATCAATATAAAAAAAACCAAGCCAAAGCTACAGTGATTGTGAAAGCACAACGTTTAACAAGTCCCAAAGGATATACAAAAAAAAAGTGGTATAAGTTTCAACCCCATAAAGCTTCAAAATGAATGAATCAGCTTTGATGTGGGTCTACACATGTCAGTGCTTTCATGCGCTCCTTTTTTTTTTTAACTGGAAGCCTTTCATCTAGTCCTGTCGGACATATTGAACAAGTCAACCTGTCCAATCATCGAGACAGAATGAGAAGAAATGGATTAGCACAACCCAGGTCTATAGGATGACTGTAATCATAGCCTTGTGTTCTGGAAAAAAAGGGGTCAGGAACCCTCTGATCACAGATAACAAAAACAAGTCACCCTTCAAGATGAAGGGATAAGAAATGTGCATTTATAACACGTGAATGTGAACAATGGATCAATTCATCATGTGCACTGATAATGAACACTGAAAAACACCTGGGCTAAAATTCACAGGGATTTGTATAAACACAATAAAAAATGCTATTGTTCAGCAACATCCATAAAATATATAACTGTTTTCTATAAAGCGATGTGTATTTAACATTAATGGAAGGAGTCTCCAGTGTTAGCACTTTATAAAAGTAAGTTTTCCCACATTGGAGAGTCCTCAGAATAGAAAATCTTGCTTTCTGTTTTCTCAGTAACATTTCTCAAGCTACGTTTTCCTGTCCAGTTAGAGATTGTTGATGGAACTCTAATTGATCCGGGTTGTAACTGTAGCTTGCACTGAAATCCCAGAAAAACTGGTTCAGACGAGCCTATGCAAAACACACAGCGCCATTTATTCACATCATTGGTTGCGTCTGCCAGTGCATATTTAAAGCGATAGTCATCTACGGATACTTCATAATGATCCGGGGTTTGTTTAGCTGGACCCCTGGTACATCTAGAAACAATTCCGACAGGTGAACACTGTGTGCCTTTGTTTAATGCTAAATTATGGTTAGAGGACTATGTAGAGTTTGTTTCTGCAGGAAGTATGGTGTTCATTGCCTACACAATATGTTCTCAAGCTTTGTCAAGTATTTAGACTTATGTGCTAGTTTTTTCTCGCAATTTTTCAAACCATAACCTCATCATTCATAAGTGTAAACTATTTGCATGCACACTTGAGGGATGTATTTTGATGATATCTTTTGCATCTACTCGTGTTACTAGCACAATCCATGCAATCAGCCTCATTTATCAAGCATTTAGTAGAGTTGTGTAAATGTTTCTGTAAGCCAGCATGAACTAATATACAAAGTAGTGCATGTTAATCACCCGTAAAGTGCAAAGTGCATTCCTGATACAGCTTGTTTGCATTCACGCTAACAAAACTCCATAAAGCTCCATAAAAAGTAAAAATCACAGACATGCCTGGCAATGTACAATGACGACAACGAAACGAAAAGGAAATAACACAGTTTGACTCGCTTCTATCTGAATATGTCAAAATATGACATGTAACAGCACCTGAAAAGGTCAAAACCCAGAGATAAAAGATGAATTAGGTGTTAATTAAGTAAAAAGACAAAAAAAAAAAAAGGTCACACAGTAAAGCGTTGTATTAAAACGGCATTGCTGGTGACATGCTGGAAGTCGTGCACCGCACTAAAGAAGATGGTGTGCAAAATAAACCAATTAATATTAATCATGCTGCTTTTTAGACATCCTTTCCCTCATATGTTTGACCTTAATCATCCATCAGCTAAAGCATTTAATTATGGCTCCTTTATAGCTGCAGACTGGCCTGTCCTCTGTGAATCAGACATCATTTCTTTTGTTCTAACTGAGTGACTAGGTTTATTTCTTTGAATTGACCCGAGTGTGTTGGCTCACTTTAGTCCCAGTTATATAAATGACTAGATTTCACGTGCACTTCTTATACGTTAAAACTGGTACAGCAGTCTAAAACTCTATATTCTATATTTTATATTCAATGAACATAATACTTTCTGAATTATTCTGAAATCTGGGAATGGAAAAACCCACAAAGTCAGACGTGTTTTTTCAAACGCTAACCATAATTTGGTGTATTTAGACGGTGTCTATGCTCACTGGCAGACACAACCAATCATGTGCATACTGTAGGTGGCGCTGCGATGTATTTAGCATAGAGTCCTCTGTAGCAGTTTTTCTGGCACTTGAGTGTACGTGTATTTACACACTCACAAATCCTACATCTGTAAATTACGTTCTGAATACTGTATTTCCTCTACTTTAATTAACGATTTTGGAATAAACGTAGC
>JAOVVF010000036.1:28935278-28946825 GCA_028565595.1 Duopalatinus emarginatus | reverse complement strand
TCTCCACATCATTGCATTCAGTTTTTATTCACAATTTGTTTAGTGTCCCAACTTTTTTGGAATCCGGTTTGTATTTGGGTCAGATAAAGAGTGTAAGCCATTGCTAATGTTCCATATTGATAAGGTTAGGGTTAGCTCCAGGGATAGCACCTTGGGTTCTGTTGCTAGTTTACTTATATGAAACCCACCATAATGATGTCACTTGTTAACATATCCATACTCAAGTTCTACTGTTTTTTCTAAAAGTGTGGGTGCCAAAACCAAAGTAAGATTATTTTTATTATCTCTCTTTCTTTGACAGAGATCCTGAATCATCTCCGCTTTTATCCTACAATGACCCCTCTCCCTTGCACAAGCTGTCTAACTGGTAAAGGGATTAATGTCCATTTAAATGTCCTGGTGTTGGACTTCAGACAAAGCCCTCTCACTTTCCTGTGTTCTGTGCACTGGGGGAGATTAAGGCTTCAATACAGACAATTTTCTCCAAGTAATCAGAAGATGAAGGTGTGTGTTTTATGCATACACCCACTGACATGTTGAAAAAAAAAAGATTGATGGGGATATGCATTGCCGGAATGGCCTACGTGTAAAGGATATTTATTTAGCTGCTATATTAGAATCCTCTTCTTGGGGGACTGGAATCTGTTTTCAGGTTCACCTTCATGCCAGCTTCATTGTCAATTATTTTTGGACTGTGTGGTGGAGTATAATGTGACAGTATTCTTTCGATACAAATTAGACTCCAGTTCCGTCACGTTGGCACAGGCAAGTAAACAATGCGCTCCCCTGGGGACGGCACTTTTGCAAAAGTCTTTAGGTGCTTTTGCCTCTGTATCCGAATCTGATCCTGCTCTCTCAGTCTTCACAGCTTTCTTATGTGACAGGAAATCTTCCTGTTGCTGTTCTATCGAATGTATTGTTGCTTTCCTGTTCGATTTTTGAGGACAAGAGAATCATCCAGCGTTGGTCAGATGCTGTCTTATCCATACTCTGGTAAACAAAAGTGCCATTACAGGCTATTGTGTTCATATCAAAGTTCGAAACACAGCTTTGATTTCTGTAATGGCGAATGGAGAAATTACCCCAATAAGCCCAGTGTGGAGCCCAGCTGATAGTCAAAGCAACTTGCCTCATCTCTCCTTTAATATTTTACAGTACATGTGAAGCAACACACTCATGTATCTTTCTAAAGACATATGACTCTTCCATCCGCTTACGTCAGAACAAAAGTAGGCTGCACACTTAGCTTATATAGGATCTCCTTTATTCAAAATGTAAAGTGCACATCATGGTGGATATGGTATCATTAATACGAATGGTTTAATGTGGCAAATATGGAATAGACGCAGTGCGTAACCAATACAGGTCTATAATAATGGCATATCAATAAATCATGAAGAGCTTTTAGAAAGGATCAAAGCATAGCTAGCTATACTAAGGAAGGAAGGATGAAGGAAGGATGAAAGTGAACTATTTGCCTACTGTGCTTGCACACAGAGGAATGTGACCTCCGCATTTAACCCATCCGTGCTGTAAAACACACGCACACACCAGTGAACACTAGGGGGCAGTGAACACACCTGCCCGGAGTGGGGGGCAGCCCCAGGCCACAGCACCCAGGCAGCGGTTGGGGGAGTTAGGTGCCTTGCTCAAGGGCACCTCAGTCATGTCTCACCCTTGGTGGGGATCGAACCTTCCAGTCAAGAGACTTGTTCCCTAACCACTAGGCCACGGCTGCCCCTGTGTAAATATGAGACTTATTTATTTTTTTAATTTTAGGCCATAAGAAATCATATCTAGCAGATGTTTGTTTTGAAATTTTGTAATTACATGTAAAAACATGTTTTGCTTTATCAATTCAGTTTATTGTATATTACACAGACTATATAATATATACACTGAATAACTGTACCAGAAAATAAAGTACACCAGTCTAATACTTGGTAGGTCCCCCACAGGGTATGGACTCCACATGCTTGTTATAAGCAAGCGATAAACACCATACTTTCTGCAGAATGGTCCACAATTCTGTTGTATTCTGAGGTGTACAATTTCTGTGTTTCACAGCGCATTACATGACATCCCAGCAGGGGCGGTTCTAGACCAAAATTACTAGGGGGGCCGAGGTAGGACCAAGACCAAGGCAAGATGTGATTAAAGGGCAATAAAGTGGATTTATTATCGTAGTAAACAACAACAGTAAAACGTGGATATGTGCAAACACTGACGTAACGAAATTGAATGATTTTCCTGACCTTCGCCTCTCTGTAGTAGTCCTTACAGGTGTATTCCTGTTATCTCTCGCGTTCACGCTGCTAGTGATATTTCAGATGCAGGTCACAGTGTGCGTGTAGCGCTTTAAGGATCTTCTAGCCAGCGCGCGTTGCCGTAAGAAATTAATAAAACTTATAAAAATGATCTGTTCAGCACAGGGGCCACAACAGGGGCCAGCAGCAATTTTGCAGGGGCACTGCCCCATCTAGAACTGCCTATGCATCCCAGAAGATCAGGTGATAATGACAAAACCCCAGAGTGTACCTGTTAGGTATGATTTTAAGGCCCCTGCACAAAATCAAGTCTTCAAGTGTGTAGTTCGAGTTTCGAACCCAAACAGTACCTTTAACTATAATTTGCTATCTCTAGGTGAGTGTGGCGGCACATTGTCCTGTTGGAAAAGGCCAAACCCATCAGAATGAATGCAAGATATAAGTGGGTGTAACTCGTCAGAAAAGAGACATTTGTAGATGTACCAGGGGTCTCATGGAATGCCAACTAAACAAATCCTATACCACAATGAAGCCACCACCTATCTGTACCATTTTTGTACAGTCTGTACAAGTTTTTCTGGCACAGTGTACAGTAAAGTTGTGCATATTTTTTGGATCCATAAGGCTTTTTTAATACCTGTATTTTCCACCAACAGAACACAACAAGTCCTAGGTGACATTATTTATACACCTACTTGTTTTTGATATATTGAAGTTATAAGAATGAATCCACTCAATTCAAGCGACATGTCAAACAGCCTACAATAAAATACAAGAACCCCACAGTGACAAGAAAAGTTATATAATAAGAAAAAGGTGCTAACAATCATCTCTACTCAGGAGATCTGACTCAAGCTCAAAATCGCAGAGCTGTAAAGCATTAACACTTCCTGCTGCACCACTGCGCCAACTTGATGTATTTTTAATCTTAAAAACCAACTGGAGTGTCACATTCTGCAGATTAGCTAGTGAAAATCTATTACAAGAAGTAGGTAGATCTGTAGGAGGATCCCACGATCAAGGTCAATTCCCAGTCCCAACACCCAGAAGAAGCACAAACAAGTTGCTTCTGATGCTAATTACCTGCTTCTAATGTACACAGTCTTTCTTTGGTTTTTGCTTAAGTCTGATTACCTTGTTATTTCCAAATTATATAAACTATATAAGCTATCCTGTTTTTCTTAATTTTTACATTTCTCTTTAATTTTCTTCTTGCGAAATTACTGTTTATTTTCAGTTTATTTAATTTTTTTTCTCGTCAAATCAACAAAAGACAATTTTCATAATTGCTTTCTCAAATTGTCATTGGAGGCAGATCTATCAAAGGCAGAAATAATACATAAGAACATGAAAACCTCCAGGGAAACCTGAATAGGCGTTTAAAACAGCTTAGTGTAATAACTGCCCAGTTTTGAGCTCCACATAAGGGAGTAGGCATCCCTGTATATGAAGACTGCCTTTATGCTGTGAGCTGCATAGTAATATTGTACTTTATAGTAACCACCAATTTTAGGGCATCAGGGTGGTCGTATAACATATTGTTATACCCTTTTTTGTATAATATAGTATCATATCTTTCATGGCTTACAGGCAAGTCCATTAGCCTGAACTGTCTTCGGGTTCAGAGCAAATCCTGTATAGGGTCACTCTGCTTTGTCACATGAAATACAAAAGCTGCTCTCTATTTCTAATTCACCCATCAGAAGAGAGTAGAGATCGATGAGAAAGCTGTTGCTGTAATTGGGTAATACGCCTCTTATGGCCTTTGTGTTCATGAATCAGTGTGAGCGTATTACAGAAGCTATAAACCTCAGCTGGGGCGATGGGCTGTAAATACTCAGGAATTGTGAAGTCTCCTGGTGGCTTCCTGATGAAATGCATAACTGGGGTTCAGCTACAACATCCCGGACAAGCCAATGAATTGCCTTTGATAGCTGTTTCTTGGCTTTGACTGCCTTTGGAAGAGCAAAGAGAAAGAGCTGCAGGCAGAGTCAAGCTGCATGTCTCTGCGGCGATGGCTGAAAATCTAATACTCAGAATTCTACGGCGGCATCTGGAAGGTACCCAAAGGACTCGAGCCCAGTCCTTTTCTCTGCCTTGAGTCTGCTTTGTCAAATTTAGTGCCTCCCCATCTGTCAGCTGCCTCTAGGCAAGCCCAGGGAATTCCCCTCAGCACTTGGCCCTCAACGAGGACCCTGCTTAGGGAATAGAGGGCAAATCAATGAAGTGCAAAAGATTTCGGCTCCTGACAGTGAAACAAGGAAAGGGTGTGGTGGGCAGAAACAAACTCTGCACAAAGGAAATTAAACAGAGAATAGGATGACACCTGAGTTGTCCCATATCCCGGGTAACAGTTTTTTTGGTGGGAACAATATATTTTAGTTAAAGGAATGTTTTTAAGTAAGAAATATTAGTTTTTGGTTGCACGTTTTTAGTTTGTAGAATGCTTTCCCAATGTAGTGATGGATTAGTCTGGATTTCTCATAAGACATAGTCCATAAAAAACATATTTCATTACAAATAGGTGGTGGGTTAATGGTTAATGGATGTCATAAGAAAAGCCATATTAGTCTATTAAATGGGACACAAGCACACCAATATATATACACCAATTAGACCAAAACATTAGAACCACATGACAACTAACCACATGCCAAGGGGCAGGATATATAAAGCAGCACAAGAACAGTCTGTTCTTGAACTTGAAAACATGAAAAATTGGCTAGTATAGGGATATAAATGACTTTGACAAAGGCCTTAGTGTGATGTTTGGATCAGAGCTTCTAAAGGCAAAACTCAGATCTTGTGGGGGTGTTCCTGCTTAATATCTAATAAAAGAGGTCCAGGGAGGGATAACCGGTGAACCAGCAACAGGGTCATGGGTGCCCGAGGCTCACTGATGTGCATGAGGGGTGTAAGGTAGATTGTCTGCTTTGATCCCACAGAAGAATTTGGTGTTCAAACCTCTTGGTGTCAGATACCACAGAACACCTTTAGACGTCTTGTGGAGGCCATGTGTTGATGGGTTAGAGCTATTTTGCTGACAGGTTGGTTTAATGTTATGGTGTTTGGTGTTACAATTGAATATGAGCAAATTCATGATTAGAGTCAAATCTCAGAAATCTCTGAAATGAAAGGATGGAGACTTTAAAAAAGACCAATTTAACTGTTTTTTCTTTTACTCTAGCTATTCTGCAGGATCCTAATTAGTGTCTGACTTCCTCATTAGCAGAAAAGACAGCCTCCAGGGGTGAGAGTGCAGAAAAGGTTGTGGGACAATGGTAAGAATCATGAAATTTGAACCTTGAATGCAACACTAGTCTCATACAAGCCAGACTATTTAATGTTCCAAGTCTATGCTTGGCTATTTTGAGCTTTCGATCTTCCGTGCAGTGTGTTTGAAATGCAAGAGATCTGGCTCTGAAGAAATCCGAGACACAGACGCCTCGTTAGTGCTGATGCTGAGCCACTCAACTGAGAAAAAGACAGATTGTGTACTGTGAGAATTTGCACAGATGCAGCTGAATATCATCACATCATCATCCACTGCAGGGGACATCCTCAATAGATTATTACGGTGATGGACAAACAAATGGGGGTAATTTCTGGTTAACCCTCCTTCTGTTGTTCTATTCATTTTGTAAACACCTACTTCTTAGAAATCATCTGCTGGTGTTAAGACTTTACCTGTTTACACAGCTGTGATGGTAGAATATGTATACATAAAGTTAAAGTCGAAGGGATTGCAACGGACCACAGACAGCCGGCTTGTAAAATGTAATTAAATGCACCAATAAAATGCTTACAAATGCTTACAGATTATTGGTCACTCACTGTGAAACTAAATATTATAGTGAATTAAAATATAAAATATCTTAATGTAGTATGAAAAAATAAGATAAAATAAGATAAGACAATCCTTTATTAGTGCTACTAAGACAGGGAAAGTTGCAGTGTTATAGCAGCAAGGGGATAGTGCAATTGCAAAAGACATTAATTAGGAAGACTAAGAAAGATATAGTAAAAAAAAAAACCATGATACTGCATATGAACGAATATCACATGGCGTGCACATGGGAGTGAATAGAGGGAATCACACAGACGGGGTTGGATGCAAAATGCAGGGAAGTGAAGTTTAATAACGAGAACAGAATAAGAGTACAGACCAGGAAAACATAAAAAATAAAGAAAATACTTAGCTAGTGTCTGTGGCACTGTGGCTCCATTCATGACAGAATCCCTCCCCTCCTAAGGTGCGGCACTCGAAGCGCATAAAACACAATTGGGTGGGTAGCCAAAGATGGATGCCCCGCCACCCATGCACTGTGGACAGCTTTCCCATGCGCATTTCTTGCTAGTGTGACATAGTAGGCCGTTCTTGTAGCCTGAGCAGGAAACCGGGGTGTAACTCCACCTGCACCCACCCTCATTTTACCCCCTTGCTGGTATAATCCCCTCCCTCCAAAAATTTTAAAAAAATTAAGGTAGTGATCCTCGTGGTTAAGGGCTCGAGGTGTGGCAGAGGTGGGCTCAGCAGGCCGTTGATCAGGGAACTGGACGCATCCACTCTCAGTCTGGGATTATATGGACGCTGAATCAGGGAACTGGATGCATCCACTCTCAGTCTGGGATCATATGGATGCTGGATCAAGGAACTGGAACCGTGCACTCTTGGCCCAGGATCATGTGGACGCTGAATGAGGGAACTGGAACTGTCTGCTCTTGGCCCGGGATGATGGGGACACTGAATCAGGAAACTAGAACCATCCACAGGATTGTGTGGACACTGGATCAAAGAACTGGGCACGTACACTCTTGGCCCAGGATCATATGGAGATTGTACCAGGAAACTGGACTTGCAGGCTGGGGTCAGGTGGGGGCTCCTCTGGTTTAGAAGCCAACTTGAACTTGAAAACACTGTTGTCGGTTTCTGGAGCAGACTTGAGTTTGAACTTCTTATATTCAGGAGCAGGTTTTGGAGAAAACTTGGACTTGGCCTCCTCAGGTTTTGCAGACGTTTCTGGAGCAGATTCTGGAACAAATGTCAGATACAGACATGGGCTCCAGGCTTCCCTCCTCAGGGCGAAACACTGGCTTGAGTTCAGAGCTGCCCTCCTCAGGGTGAGAGAATGACTTGGGTCAAGACTTGGGTTCAGACCTGGGTTCAGTGCTGCCCTCCTCTTGGCATGAGACAGACTTGAGTTCATTACTGCTCCCGTAGGGGCACAAAAACAACTTGAGTTCATTACTGCTCTCCTCAAAGCATGAGACAGACATGAGTTCATTACTGCACTCCTTGGGGCACGAGACAGATTTGAGTTTATTACTGTTCTTCTTGGGGCACGAGATCCTTGCGCATACAGAAGCTCCATTCATGGCAACAAACTAGCAATATTGCCCATGAGATATTGCACATGAATGAATTGTCAGTTTTGTGTGTGATCTGATCTACCGGGAACGATGTTGATTGTAAAGTCTGACAGCAGCAGGATGAAAAGACCTGCAGCCTGTCATTGCTGTCAGACTGTTCTGCATGGGGTGGGACAGGTTCTCCATGATAGCTGATAGTTAAGCAATCTATTGTTCTGTTCGGTTCAGTCATATAATGCAAAATGATATAAATGGACAATTCAAGTGTCTATAGAAAGCAGTAGACGGATGTCTGAAAAAAGTCTATTGATGCCCAGCGGAATCTTATGTAGGATCCTATGACCGGTTCATATACACTGTGGTTTAATGCTTATAGGACAATAGGCGTTTAAGGCATCATTTTGGGTTAGTGAGTCAATTAGGGTATCATGGGTAATTTTTGCATAGAAAAAGCATTTATCTGGGCATTTATCTAGCACATACTTCATAAATTACATTTTCTCTCATTTACTGCCAGCATTTCAAACATAAACATATCGGTTCCAGATTGCCAATAATCTTCCATAATCTTCACTTCCTCCATAATATCATGATGTAGGATAATATAGCTACAGTACCTTTTTTTTTACTATGGAGACAGTTTATCCAAGGTGTTTTTGTATAAAAAAAATCTACTCCTGCAGTTCTGGGCTAATACAGTAAGGGAAAAGCCCTTAAAGTGTTTTCAGTGCTGACTGGAACACTTTTAACTCATTCATTCATTTTCAAGGATTTAATGGATCCAGTGTCCATCCTGGGAACACTTGGAACAAGATGCGACACCAGCTCACATGACACCTTGCAAACACTTTTACACACACATTTACACACATAATTACACACATATTAACAACTATGGTCCATTTTGAGTTGCCAATCCTGACATGTTTTTGGGAGGTTGGAGAAACCTGGAGAACCCAGAGGAAACCCATATAGACATGAACGGAACATAGGAAACTAAACACTGACATGATTAGCCCCATTATCAAACCATGGCACTGTACACAGTAAAACAATATTATCACCAGCTAATCCCAGCTAGTACATTACAAAAAAAAATACAAAAAAATAAAATAAAATCAAATAATAATAATAATAATAATAATAATAATAATAATAATAATAATAATAATAATACATATTATTTAATAATTATTTTAGCAATATTTATTTACACCTGGGTACTAAAAATCTGCCTTGTTGAATGTCTATTGTACAAAATGATTGCATGAATTGAATGAAATTAAGAGTGCTGTGTGGTGGTGCACTGGGTAGTGCTGAAACTTTATGGATGGGCCTGGGTTCAATTCCGGCGGCTAGGGTCCTTTCTGTGTGAAGATTGCATATTCTCTGTCTGCCTGGGTTTCCAACACCCCACACATTATTGTCAGTTCCACTACTTTTGCTTTGGTGCAGTTTGCTCATTCTTAAAACACACGCACACATACAGCTCTGTGTTACTTAGCTTACACTGAGGCTTTTATCTCTTCCCTTTTTATCTTTGCCATCGCTCACTGAAACACGGGGCACAAATTAGCTACAAATCCATCCAAAGGTGCAGATCCTTACCACTTACCTCTCCTGGCTCCGCCCTCCATTCACAATCTGGCACTCGACCATGTCTGCAATCCCAAAATGAGTTTTATTTTATCCTATTTCTTTGCAATATTGAAATAATATTATTTTACTGGATTTCTGCATTTTTGGTGATTTTTCACCTGTGCCCAGCCTGCAGGCTGATTTCTCAAGAAATAAGAAATGCTTGACACCACTTTAAGCTTTCCTGAAAAGTTTTAGAAGTGCTCTGCAGTGATGGAAAAGGCCATAGGCAGTGATTTTTAAAGCGGCTTCATTCTAAGGCACGACCCATAGGATTCCATGTTAAATATGGGCTGACAGTTGAGAAAAAAAATGCCTAGTGAGAAAGCAGCCTAATATAACAACAGGGAATTTTTCAAGGGGGAATTGGTAAGGGCAAGCGGATTGAAGATGTGTTAAAAGCATTAGCCAGAGCTGATGTTCCAACTATCGCAACCATATCTCAAACACTTTCTGGCTTGATGGTTACATGTTAGGACACTCATTATGCCTGCAGGAATTTCGGTCTGATTCTTCTCTAATTCTCTGTGAACAGTGAGATGCATTGCCTTTGTGCAGGTTAACCTACACAGTCAAACTTCTGATATTTTTCTTAAGGTCTAAGTGAAAAAGCAAAACCCTTTTTACGTCCTATATGGACTGTGACATTTTAGAAACAGTCAGACAAATCCATTAAGCAATACGATAAATATGACTTCAGCCTTGCCGAGCCTTATTGGAGCCTTAGCTGACTGCTCCCTAAGTTATCATTTCTGCCTTTTTCACCAACCATACTTTAGTTTTCCGTAAAGAAAAAAACCAGTGTATTTCAGTCTAACAGGGCTGACAGTCTACAAATTGTTTTGTCCTCTTCCTTGTCCTCATCTGCCTTTTATTAACCACCCCCATATTAACCTCCATCTGCTCTCTTCAACATGACTACATGTGTCAGACTGAATCTCCTCCTTTCTCTCTCTTTTCATTTGGTGAAATTACCCAAAATTGGCTCCTGTCCTGACTGTTTTGATGTTTGGTGCTGCTGCTTCCTGTTTCTTCTTTTGCACCCGACTTTTTGCACCAGTTCCTGAAAGATATTAATGAGAAGAGGAATTGATTTGTTCCTGTTCTCTTTCTCTAGTGCCCTGATATTGGCTTCCCATGTGGAGTGACTGGGATTAGTCTTGTTGATGGGAGTTTCTTTGACCTTAACAAATGGAACAGACTAAATTGCATTGCTTTTGGGCTTGTTTGATTGCTCTGGTTTGTTGTCCATCTTGACAGGGGGTCAGCAACATTGCTGCTTCTTGTACATTGAGGAATCTTTTTGTTTAACCCAGGCCCTTTATATCCTCTCCTCACCTATTCCCACTGACAACTGGTCATGATACTATTATATAGGAATCATCTTTTATCTGTCAATAACTTGGTTATGAGACTATTTGATTTGAGTAATGCATTAGATATCAATCACAATGTATCATCAATGCCATAATTAGACACAAAGACACTTGAACATAGACAGCTGCATTTGTGAGTTCTCATTTTTCAACAAGTGTTTCTTGTAGCTTAATAAAACTGGACATAGAAACACAATTTGTATTTTTTTATGTAAGCTAAAAAAAAAGGTACAACAGGTCATATTCAGAATAAATAGGCACAAAAGATACATACAGATCTACATAACCACTTGCTTTCCCTCCCTGTCTGCTCAGTATCTAAAGGATGATAGTAAAGGAAAGTTACAAAACCTAATAGCAAAAAGGAATAAGAGATAGCTGACTACACAACAAATTTCCACTATAAGTTGTTTGTTATGTAATGGACAACAAGCAGCCAAAACTTATTGAATTGTAGTTCTTTATTCTGTAAATAAAAGCAATTTTTTTTCATGGTGACGGATATAAAATGTCAATTCACTGAGTCATAGCATAAAACTGAGAATTTCCCAAAATGTCATGGTCACAAACAAAAAAGCTATTTAAAGGTATGTACTGCAAATAAATGTGTTTGAAAGCCTTAAATATTAGTTCAGTATACCACCTGACATGGAAAGTGACCAGACTGACTTGAGTATTTTATTCAAGCAAGCTCTATAAATCTATAAGGCATTCAGTGGTGGACAAAGTACCCAAATCATGTAGTTGAGTAAAAGTACAGATACCGAAGGTAAAATATTACTCTAGTAAAAGTAAAATCCTCTGTTTAGATTTTCACTGGAGTAAAAGTATAAAAGTATTTATTACCTTCAAATGTACTTAAGTATCAAAAGTAAAAGTATTATGATTTACTATGG
>JAOVVF010000036.1:28831008-28844555 GCA_028565595.1 Duopalatinus emarginatus | reverse complement strand
GATTTCAGTATGCTGTAGCACTTACCATTTTCTCTTGTCCCAGCAGTTTTTAACAAGTACTTTTAGCATAACATGTGCTCACCATTTTAATTGTAACATTTCACTTTAAAGCCTTATTCATGTACACAGATTTAAACAATGTGATTAATCGCAATTAACTATATGAAATTCTGAGATTAATCAAAAATCATTAATTAAAATTTTAACCGTTTGGCAGCCCTAATATATATATATATATATATATATATATACTTATCGCTCCTTACTCTAAACATTTAATTTTGAGTTGAGTTTGAGTTGAGTTTTTTAATTTGCGAATACAATTAATTAGCACATACAAATGAGCATTTAATTTGCAAATACACAAAGTGTGTACAAACAGATATACTTACTTGGTAAAATATGTGTAAACTGCACTCATATAAAAGAAATGAAACACTTTGTTGTGTTCTGTTAATAGAAAATAACCAATAATGGCATACTTTTTTGAGTACAATGAAAAAAACAAAAAAACCCCTGTAATTATTAGCAACTGTATGCTTAGACAGACAGCATTGGATATAGTTGATAAGCACTAATAAGTGTGCGTCAGTCAGGCTGGAATGATTTAACTGGCAGTTTCTTCGCCGAGCCTGTTTCGACATTTATATGGAGCTGTGAAAAGGCTTTTCGCCACTGTAAAATGCTCACTTATCCCATTAGACTTGCTCTCCCCAAGTCTATGTATTCGGGTGAGCAAAGAGCGAAATGGTGCTGGATGTTAAAAATTTATACAAATCTTTCCTCCAATGAAATATTCAGTCTTCTGTTCCTTTGCTGTATAAGACAGAAACACGGAGCTCTGTCACGAAAGCATGTTCGTCCAACGTTGACGAGACAACTGACACACTTATTTAATTCCATTAAGAGGAATGGCACAGCTGCGTGCCAGCATTAGGATCATGAAGCTCTAAATGCTTTATCGAATGTTAGTTAGTGTTTGTTCTCCTGCGGTGGGGCACGCTGGGCTATCAAGCGCCAAAGCAGATGATAAATGAGTTTGAGTTCGACGCTCATTTCTCCTCCATTGTCAATAGCCTCCCACGGCATGTGATTGTGATCACTCTAATCATCCCTGCATTAGCTGTGTCTCATTCACACACACACACACACACACACACACACACACACACACACACACACGCTCACTCACTCTCAGCCAGCCAGCATGAGGGAATTTGAAATCTGACCTGCTGGCTCTTCTCTATTCACATGCACATTGTCTGCCACTGTTTCTTAGCATTAGAAATTAGCATTACGGTAGCAACAGTGATCACAAAAACAAAAGCTATTTACTAAGTAGAGTGGGAGGTGGTGATGAAGATGGCTTATGAGGTACCATGGGTGCCAAAGTGAGGGGTCAGGGCCTTTGTCTGGAATAATGGGGGGCTGATTTGTGCAGGAAAGAGGCCTGTTGTGAGATGGACACCAGCAGAGTGTCGCAGAATAGAAACACGCGCTCTTATCAGAGCCTGGAGAGTGCGAGTGTGTACAGTGCTGATAAGGTGAAGGAGAAAGGAGGAATATTGCTGATCTGAGAAGAGATAGGTGGAATCGGAACAATTTAAATGTGCTTTCTGCAACACCAGCAGCCCAAAGTGTTATTTTAAGTAAGTAAAAATTTCCGACATACAGTGGCTTGCAAATGTATTCAATTCCAACCACCATTTTATAGTATTTCCAAAAAGGAACATATTTTATTTGTCTTGCAACTTGCAAAGCGGATGACAAATTATTAGCAAATTAAGAACGATGACGAATAATTCACAAATGATTCAAACTTGCCGTTTGGCCAAAACCGATCATAATTAGCTACTACCTATGAGTAGTTAAAGTAGAAATCTCCTTCCAGATATAACACTAATCTGTCTAAGACTCATCAGCCTGGTTGTGAAATAACAGCAAAAATGAAGTCTAATGTGATGATGTAATTCAAATGCTTAACTGAGGAAAAGACTGCAACAAAGTGTTTTCTTGTCCAATTAAGGCTCCATTGATTCCATTAAAAGATGACGGACGTCCAGCCATCACCACAAAAAAATCTACAGAGTTTAGTGGGGTGCGGATATAGGTGGACTCTATACCTGGACTCTATGGAGGATGTAGGATGGCAAAAGCCATTGTTTAATAAGATCCACATTTAAGCATGTATAGCAGCTAGTTAATAATTAGGAGATGCATTTTAATTAGGATAACTTTATTTTCAGTTCTACTATAGGTACAGGATTTGGGGCAGTTGTAAGCTTGTGGGTAAGAAACTAGGCTGCTGGTTCAATTCCCAGAACTGACATGACACAACTTAAGTGCCCTTGAGCAAGAGCACTACCCCTTAATTGCTCCCTGGGCACCATGAGTTGCCCACCGCTTTGGGTAAGGGTGCTCATGGCCCCTAATGTATGCATTCATTAGTATGCTTGTATGTGTGTGTTTCACTGCATGGATGGGTTAAATGTTGAGGTCAGATTCCTTTGTGTGTGCAAGCACAGTGGTCAATGAGTAGTTCACTTTAAATGCCATTTTATTTTAGACCATGGCATCTGCATATACTTGTCAAAACAATGTTAATGCCTTAAGAAGCACCATCCTAGTATTGAAATATGATATGGGGATACTACTTCAGGTATTGGGAAAAGTTTGAATGAATGGAAATAAATTGTACACAATATCACAAAAAACTGAGGTTTGGATGATGGATTTCCTGCCAGTAAGGCAGACAATTACCCAAGGTAGAAGTCTAAAGAAAGACAGCAGAGTCTCAAAAACAGTAAATTAAATGGTTCATACAAGACCCTGATCAAAATCCTACTGAGAATCTACAGCACTATGGTCTGGGACCATCGCCATCCTATTAACCAAAATGTGATATATAAATTCCAGCAAGTATTTACCTTAGAACAACGTGCAAACATCATATTGTATCATTTCAAAAGATTGTCATTGCAGCAAATGGATTCTGTACCATGTGTTAGCATAGATAGAGGTGAATGCTTATATTGTATACAGGGGCTGAAGAAGATCGATTTAGCATTTTACTACAGTGGAAGTGTTCACAAGGAAATTTTGAAATCCATCCAGAAATCCAAAAAAAATGGTGATAAACTTTAAGGGGTTGAAGACTTTTACAAGCCACTGTAAATTTAATGTGTTACATTGTACTGACCTTGTACTTGGTTACTTTTCCCCTCACTGTTTCATAAAGAAACAAACAATACACTAAGTTTCTGAACAACAGCTGTAATGTCTGTTATTGTTGTTATGTTCAAACTCAACATTTCACATATTCTTCTCTCTCCACTCCACCATGTTCGAACTGAATTTCTCTTCTATTAATGCCAACATTAGCATAGCCTGAGCTAACCAGCTCACGCCTTTACTATAACATAGTAACAGTCACTGTGTTACTCACACTGGAAATATATTCAAGTAGTTAAAAAAAGATGTGCAATGTTTTTTTATTTAGTAAAAACATTTTATATGCTGTTATATTTCATTTGCAGACTAATAAACACATTTGTTACTGTTTTTTTTTTTAATTCTTCAAGTGTTAGCACTCATATGATGAATGTAGTATTGTGAAAGACTTCGCAAAACAATACAGCACTGAAGTATAACAATTCATAAGGCAAAAACTCCACTATCCCAGAGGTTAATGTAGAGTGGCATTCACCAGTGCACAATATTTCGAAGTCCCAGTACTCCAGGTTGTTTAGGTAATAATAAGATATTTAGCAAAGGCCTATTTTGGATTTACATTAAAACTAAGTGGAAATCTCATGCATACAATTGAAGCTTAACTTCTAATCCTTAACACTTTATAACATAGCCAGAAAACGAGAATGAATGCACAGATGTCTAGAAATATGTTGCTTTAAAACCAAAAATCAATCTTTTTTAAAATGTCAGATTACGTATTTGTATGTGCTTGTCAGATCAGGTAATGAACATTGACACAAGATTGTCACAGGATTAATCTCGATGTTTAACTACCAGTAGAAATAATGTGTTTTAAAGCATGCAGCCTTTAGTGAAACTATTTGATAAAAATAATTATATATATTTTACCCATCATTTGAAGGGATAAAATTTCTAATAATTCTATAAATGTATATTTAACCCTTTTCATTATTTTCTGTAAAGCTGCTTTGGGACAATGTCCATTGTTAAAAGCGCTATATAAATAAAATTTAATTGAATTGAATGTAGCTTGTTGGTTAGTTTTAAACAAAAAGGCTTTAAGCATGTGACAGGTCAATGGAAATAAACTATTCAGTATAATAAACCATCCTTTCAACTTTCAGTTTGTACCATGTGGTTTGCAGTCATGGTCCCAAACCTAAAATATTCCATTGTTATCTGAATTGTTACTTTGTCTTCATTTTTTTAATTTTTTTATCAACCTTATGTTTATTTTTTATTTTTTTGGGTTGCATGACATTTAGGTTAATAATAAATTCACTCTCAACCCTAATACATATATAGGAGTACATTGTGGGAGATTTCAACAGCATCAGTTTCATTTTAGTTTTCTTCCTTTTATTGTTATTATTTTTAACAAGTTAGTCGGCATTATATCTTTTGAAGTAAAGGAAGCATTCTCTAAAACTAAAAGGGCACTCGGAGAGTACACAACTCCACCAAGGCCAAAAGTCCACTCTTTTACGATATTAAAATATGCAGCCACATCCGCTATATACACAGCCTTGCCAAAAAAAGGTCACACGCTTTAATATTTTGTTGGACGCATTTGGTTTTCATTACTGCACACATTCGCAGTGGCTCTGTCCAAAGGTGATGAAAGAGTCAAACCACACTTCATGTGTGAGGATGATCCTTGGAATCACTCTTTTGCTTTTTGAATTTGATTAATTTTGGCATTGGAATATGCTTGAGTTATTAGGGTACTCATCTGATGTCATTTTATTGCCACGATTTTTTTTTTATACCAGAGTATGTCTGGATATGTCGCAAAACTATTAGAACAAGAACAAATGCCTATCAGACTTAACTGCGAAATGGTGAGTGTGACTGCAATACGAACAGATACAACTTAACATGAATGCATGAATATGTTACACCAATACAGCTCTGAAATTATGGGTATTAGAATTCATACAAAATGCAGTACATTTTTGCCCTAAATCACAATGCAACGTAACTAAAGTGGCTCAGTCTTCTCTCACTTATAGTTGACAAAATATGTAATTATTAATTATAATTTTTAATGCTAGTATCTGTTAGCACTAATAGTTGTTTTCATTTGCAATTTGGGTCTTAGGGGCTTTGCTTAAGGGCACTTCAGTCATGTCTTGTCTGTTATGGGGATCAAACCCGGGACCTTGCGTTCCCTGAACCACAAGGCCATGGCTACCCCTAAAATAAAAAAAATCGAACTCTTTTGAGTAGTAATACTTAATATGCAAATACAGATACATAGTTTACAAATATGCTAATACAAACTTTATAACATACATGCTGCTTTATTACACTACAGAAAATATCACATGCCTTTTTAATGAAACTTCAGCAATGTATGTTATAACATGGCTATTCACTGAATCACTGTATTTGCTCTGAAAGTATGTGATTTTTCACATTAATAATCTCGTGATCTTTGTCCCCCGTCCTTTAAAATAAAAGGCAGGTTTTACGCTGGCTTGCATAAGTATTGACCATTTCTACCATTAGAATCTGAAATTGGAATAGAGCTTGTAGTTGATAAAGTTGTAAAGACAATAAAAAAAAAATCGTGACCGCAGGTTCGATCCCCACCCAGGGCAAAACACGACTGAGGGGCCCTTGAGCAAGGCACCTAACTCCCCTAACTGCTCCCTGGGCGCCGTGGTTTGGGGCTGCCCCCCGCACCGGGCAAGTGTGTTCACTGCCCCCTAGTGTTCACTGGTGTGTGTGTTTCACTGCACGGATGGGTTAATGCAGAGGTCGTATTCCTTCTGTGTGCAAAACACAGTAAGGCAAAATAGTTCACTTTGCATTTTTTTTTTTACAACCGTGGGCAATTTCATAGGTCTTCGGAGAGGAGGGTCAAGAAAATGTCGACTATAAAAACTATAACTGTAAAACATCTATAACAATCATTTATTTTCCACCCTTTATTCCACTAGGCACAGACGTGGTTGTGCTGATCACACGCTTTGATATGTCTTTCTAGCACGTCTTTTTTTATGCAGCATGATACTCCTTTGAGGAGGCGTCATCCAGGTAGGGGTATTGTTGCCACAGCTCATTGAGCCTGTCCTCGGTTTCAATGTTACAGGCAGCAGCATCCCTGTTTCTTTACTTTTTTGTGTATGTATGTGCACCAGAGAGCACTCATTCATACTATTGGTCAATGTAAAAGAATATGTAACAGTAGATGTCAAAGTAGGGCAAGAAAATACAAAACAATGCTAGATTTTGTTTTGTCAGGGTGTCATATCCCAGAGGCTGATCTTAGATTGTCATAATACAAATAGTAAATATGCTTGTTTGTCATTCATGATGTTCATTACATATACAATCCTGATGTAAAATATCAAATACGTCAATTTTACTCCCAGATTACAACAAAAGTTCAAGAGGGGTGAATTCTTACGTAGTTGCGTTGTCTGATTAATACCGACTGTTAAAAGCCTGGAGTCTGTAGTGAGAGTCACATTGTTGTTTTATGTAAAGACATCACCAGTGCTCTATGGACATGCTGCCTCTCCTACTGCTTTTTTCTTATTTCCTCCCGTTCATTCTGTTCACTGAAGCTGTACATGATTTATACACATAAAGGCCCATTGTGGTGTTTTATATGACTGAGCGTTGCTGCTTCATGTAGGAGGTGCTGTAGAATGCGCCTCATCAGCCCCTGTACGCCTGGATGGCTTTATAGACCTTTCTGTCAACAACAGATTAGCTATTAAGGTCATATTTTGTTCATTAGGTGTGGGTGTCAATGCATGTAGGCATTATTGTGGCGTAAAATGCCATTCCGCTGCAGAATTTTTTGACTAGTCTGGGTTTCTGGGTTTCACATCACTATAGTGCAAATTAGTGAAACTGTATTGTATTAAGTAATACAGCCATTGATGTACAGGCAGTTCTTATCATCACCAGTTTCACCCGAGCCACAGGTCATGTCTCAGCATGATGCATGTAATGAAAATAATTCATTAACTCAGCAGTAGAGTAGCATGCTGTAAACAGTCGTATTCAGCCCGTCTTTCTTCCTGCAGGGATTTCCAGGAACACGGATTTAGTCTGAAAACTCTAAATAAATTTACATCCGAACAGGCTTCCGACACCTGCGGGGGTTGGGGAGGAATGTGGCAGTTTAGGAAAGTTACTCTTCGAAAACCAACTCTCCTAAACTTGCCTCACAGCTCTACTTTGGTCAGTGAAGACATGTGTTGCATGGCATCCCAGATGTGTTCGATAATGCTGAGATCTGCTAGCTGGGAATTGCAAAACCCTATTGGGTTTCATATTTCTTGGTTTTTAATGTGAGAAATGTTTTCTGTGACTCGTTTACCACTCAGACTCTTTTAGTATGGAGCCATGTTGTCAAAGTACATTCAGAATATGTCTTGGTAGTATTTTGCTGAAATTAAAAGAAAAAAAAAACAAAAAGCGTTGTCTGGATGAGATATGTTGCTCCAAAACCTGTAGATATGTATATTAGGCAGCCAGGGCCTAGTGGTTAGGGAACCGGTCTCTTGACCGGAAAGTTGTGGGTTCGATCCACGCCCAGGGCATAACACAACCGAGGTGCCCTTGAGCAAGGCACCTAACTTCCCCCAACTGTTCCCCGGGCGCCGTGGTTTGGGGCTGCCCCCTGCTCCGGCGAATGTGTTCACTGCCCCCTACTGTTCACTGGTGTGTACGTGTGTTTCACTGCACAGATGGGTTAAATGTGGAGGTCACATTTCTCTGTGTGCAAGTCACTCATGTCATGTGGACTAATTATCATGGATTTTGACCTGTGCATTGATAAAATGCAGATGGCTCCTCTGCTCTTTAGTCTGGAGAATGTGACGTCTATAATTTTAAAAAGGAATTTAGAATTTTGATTGGTCAGATCACAGCACGTTGTCCACTTTGCCCCAGTCTATGTTAAGTGAGTTTAGGCCCGGAAAAGGTTAAATTATTAAAATGTTACATAAGTGGAATAACATTATGTTGATGGTAACATTAACTTCACATTGTTGGGCCGCATCACACCACCATTGCCATGATGTTATTTTCCTATAAAAGAAGGAAAAAAGGCCAGTAGCCCAGTCGCTTATTTCTTGCTTAGCAGGTTGCTCAATCGGAGCTGCATTTCACTTTCATGTCAGCAGTGGAGATTACCTGAAATCAGTGTTTAGGGACTTTAGAAAATTAGATTGCCAATTTGAGTATAAATTTTCCTAAGGGACAAGGTGAATACGAGTTGCAAATGCTCAGCTCAAATGTTCTGAGAAAGTTCAAAATCCTTAAAACATACTTTTAAATAAATCTTTTATAATTAAACCAATACTCAGTGTCAAAACAAGCACATCCTCTTCAGTCTCAGTGTGCAGCATTCAATTTTAATTAAAATGGACAACAATAACGCGCATACTATTTCACAGGTTTTGCAGTGTACTACTGCCTCCATATCTGTTATATAGCTACAATCCTCCAACAGTTCTGTAATGCAGTGTAAGCTCAAGGCTTTCTGAAGTTCTTCTCAGTCGGCTCTCAGAAGTAGTTCTATATATATATAACAAGCCCTTAAGCAGTAGGATAAGTCCTAAAAGAAACACTAGCTCCTATACTGGAACCGGTTATAACAGTCTGTTCTACACATTGTCTTTGACTCTTTATCTGATTATTAGTTTTGAATCTCATAATATGCAAATGTAACAGTCATTAAAGATTTTTCTAAAATATGATTTTATTTAGCCTTTTATTTTAAGCCATGACCTGTGTTTGAAATGCATATATAAGAAAAGCAATATTGGATAGAAACAGGGGACCATTTGTTCAAAGATTCGCCCATCCTCTAGCTAGATCTGTCCTACCACATGACAGCTACCAACCAGACAGTGTAACGGCTTAAGTTCTTTTTCCGAAAGACGTCAAGTCGTTCTTGGCATCCTACTCATGCTGGGTCACAATGCAGTGAAACACACTCTGTGAAAAATGTCTTTTTTCTTTCACACATGTAAAATTACAGATGCTTATGGTTAGCTAGTGGCATTTTGATTGGTTGGTTAATTAACCTCCTGCCATGGATGGCTGTGACATATGTTATATATAAACCGATTTATATATTTATTTTTATATATTTTTTTTTATTTTCACTTACCCACAAAATAGGTTTTGGGTTTTCAGTGGTTTGCCAGGGTAGGTTTACCCTAACCATTGCAATACGAGCAACGTTCGTCTAAAATTAGATTGTTCTGTATCTGCTGGGGGTCGCCTTTCACTACATTTCTTTCTCTATGTTGCATTTTAAAAAGTAATATCTTTATGTATATATAATACTTCATCTATTACCTTGAATGCTGCCCCACAATAATTGTATTTAAACAAAGTAGTTACATCTCTTTAGAAATTATTTATTTGGATTTTTGGATCTTCAAAATATGACAGATTTCCTCAAATGATGCTTATGCAGGCAATATCATCAAGTGGAACATATGGTTGGGCATGGGATTGGAAACTGCAGATCCTTGCAGTTTTGTGTATGTAGAATATTATGATGTATCACATTAAAGATATAAATGGTGCATGCCTGGTACATGCCAAGTAAACCCTGATGTCTTGAACTCTTCTCAGCTGCCATGTTCCACCTGATCGCTGTGTGATGAATTACAGCATGGACCAAATCCTAGAAGCAAGTAAGATTGAGTGCTGACTAAGGGCCTAACTGACAGAGAGAAAGAGAGAGAGGAAGAGAGAGAGGGAGAGAGAGATAGAGTACTGGAAACAGAGTGTTAAATATTCAGTAAGGGCATTGAGGTCAGATGTGCTGTGGGTGACAGCTGCTCTGTGTCAGATTTAATGACCACAGAGAGAGAGAGAGAGAGAGCGAGAGAGAGAGAGATGAACTTTAGACAAGGTTGCACTAGTGTGGTAAAAGTGTTAAAAAGTTGGTGTACAGATAAAGACAAAAGCTCATCTGGAATAAGTGATGACATTGCCAGGTCCTAGTTTCTCCATGACTGCTTTATTAAATTTGTCCAAAGTAAGGACAGATCCCACAGACCAGAACACTAGTAACCCTAGTTACTAGCATGTGTCATTTGAGACTTAAAATCCATTTTATTCATATATTCTCTAATGTAATCTGCTGACTGGACTCCTTTCTGTATTCTCCTAGCTGTTTAAGGATGCTTACAAAATCAGTCTTGGTTTTACTATAGTAGTTTAGAGTAACTATAGTTGTTGTATAATTAACCATGATTCTAACATCCTAACTGAACTCCTAAGGTATCTTATGGAAACTATAAATGTATACTATAAATCTGCCATGGTTTTACTATTGTACCATATGGTTTACCGTAGTAACCATGTCATAGTTTTCTTTCTGCCAAAAAACAATGGATTATGGTTCATTTCCTTAAGAGGAATAAGCCTAGTTTTGCACCACAGGTTGGCTCGGAATCACTTTCCACTTCTACGTCATGTTTTTTACTTTGTGCAGGACATTTCTTCTTTGTTTTAGCATTTTTATAAACCCCTTGCATATCCCATTACTTTGGTGCCTCTCAGAAACAAATTATTGAGTTAAATTAGGCAACGTTTAATTTTTGTTATTGTGAACGTGTTGCTCATCTTGCAAGCTGGACAGGATGTCCATTTATTTATTAATTTTTTTTACTTCCAAACTGCGTTCGGCTTCTGTTTAAAAGTTTTTGGTGCACAAAAGTGAAATAAAAACCATGATCAAGAGGTGGATGAATCATGGCCGTTTAATGATATTGGCTGATTTTTTAGCCCAAGCATGTGATCAGCGATCAGCCAACAATTCTCTGATCCTGAGTGTTGATCAATGATGTGAAACAAATGAGTCATATTCTGTGAGGTAAGGATTGCTGCAGCCCTGCACAAACCTCATTTCTGTATTTTCATACTGTCAAGGTACTGTTAAGTAAGTCATTGTCCTGTTGCAGGTAGAATTTGTCTCAGATCAAGTACTGTCTATGGATATAGATTTTTTTTTACTTTGTAACTCTGCTTAGAAAACCAACATCCTCCCAGCTGACAGTTTTTGGTTGCCAAAACATTCTAGGAATTTATTCAGTTTGGATACAGGAAGGTTCTTTAAAGGTTTTTTTGGGTTTTCCTGGAACATCTTTTTTTTTGCATATTTTTATAAGATGAAGTTTTTGGTTTGTATTTTGTGAACCTTTGGAGAGGTTTTACAACATGTTCCAATTTTGGTTGTATTAACATTCACCTAACCATGACATTACATTTACATATACGGCATTTGGCAGACGCTTTTATCCAGAGTGACTTACAAGGTTACTGGTATAACAGGTAGGCCAGCGTAGTGTTAGGAGTCTTGCCCAAGGACACTTATTGGTGTAGCAATAGGGAATCGAACCCAGGTCTCTCACATGGGAGCCAATGATGTTACCACTGTACCACACTGACCACTGCAATACAAATAATTTGATCCACATATGAACACTTACTTCTCGATACACTGAGAGAAGGTTCTTGTAAAACCATAAAATCATAAAGCTAATGTTAGGTAAACATTCTGTTTTTGCTAAGCTGGGGTTCTCAAACTAGAGACTCTGATATACCTGTCAGTTGTTCAGCGGGGCCTCCTACTTTTCTTTCTATCCCACTTTTCTTTCTTTCCTGGTAAAATCCAGTTTGATATTTCTTTCAGGGGAACAATACACACTGTTGTATGAAATCTTCAGTTTCTCAGCAATTTGTCGCACACAATAGTTTTCTAAGAACAAGAACAGACAGATGAGTTTTAGAAGAGAGTTGTTGTTTTTTTTACTGCCTATTTTGAGTCTATAATCGAACCCACAAATGCTGATGCTCCAGATACTTAACTCTCCTGAAGAAGGCCACTTTTATTGCTTCTTCAATCAGCACGACGGTTTACAACTGCTAACGTAATTGCAAAAGTGTTAATGATCAGTTATGCTTTCAACAAAATAAACCTGGATTAGCTCATACAGGAGCAATGAATGTTGACAATAACCCTTGTTATACCTGTGGTGGTATTCCTTCCTCAGTTACCAGCTATAATACACATGTTTGGATAGTGTAGTTATGTATTTATACTATAACATAACATACTATAATTTAATTTAAAAAATGGCTACTTCATACTTTTCATTCATTTGTAGATATATTTAATGTTTTGGAATATTTGTTAAATTAAAGTTGATATGTTAAAAATAGCCTGTTATATTAATATATTTAATGTGATGGGCAACAAGGTGGTGCAGCAATTGAGGCTGATTCAGGGTCCTCCTTCTGTGAAGTTTGGATGTTCTCCCTGTGTCTGTATGGGTTTCCTCAAGGAGCTCCAGTTTCCTCCTTCATTTCAAAGACATCCAGTCGGGTCAACTGAAGATACTAACTTTCCCCACTTGGTTTGAGTGTGTGCGTGAATGAGTGTCTTCCTTTTGATGGACACCCAGAGAGTGTTGGGACCCTGATGTAAAACATCAGGTATCGAGTATGTTCAGATGTGGACAGGATTAAAGCTCAAGTGTGTATATCTCAGTCAAGGATTGCCTGGAAATCTCACTGGTTAAGCTAGTACCATATTGCTAGTAAGTTGTTTTTGTATATTAACACAGTGCACTAACAGAGACAAATGGAAAAATTTGGCTGCTTGTCATCCATTTATAGTTATATTTAATGATGCGGAACATCTGTGAAATTGAAGTTAATACGACAAAATAGCCTGTTATATTACTGTAATATCTACTGGCAGTGGAAATGGCAGCAGTTTTAAAGGAATGCTTTTGTTAAAAAGAACTGGCAATAATACAGAAATTATCAGGCAAAGATCAAAATCACAGACAGGCAAAAAACAGGCAAAGTGTCAAGTGATGCATGAATAGAGTATCCGAGAACAAAGCATTAATTAGAAACTACGAAGCAAACTAGGGTGAAAACCAGAAAATAGCACACATGGAATCAAGGCTTGGTACATCGAGTGAACAGCAAAGGGCTGAATGAATACTCCAGCAATGTCCAAGAGTTTTAAGAGTGTTTATAATGTCTGTGGAGGTGATTCAGATTCAGATCAGTAATCAGGAACAAACACTCCCTTTAGTACAATGTAACCATCTTCCCCCTACTGTGGGCAGCCGTAGCCTAGTGGTTAGGGAGCTGGTCTTTTGACCGGAAGGTTGTGGGTTCGATCCCTGCCCAGGGCAGGACATGACTGAGGTGCCCTTGAGCAAGGCACATAACTGCCCCAACTGCTCCCTGGGTGCTGTGGTTTGGGGCAAAAGTGTTCACTGCCCTCTAGTATTCACTGGTGTGTTTGTGGTTGGTGTGGTACAGCGGTA
>JAOVVF010000036.1:28660681-28671084 GCA_028565595.1 Duopalatinus emarginatus | reverse complement strand
AGTGAGTGATGTTTGAAGTCACTGAGTGAGTGAGTGAGTGAGTGAGTGAGTGAGTGAGTGAGTGAGTGAGTGAGTGATGCTGGAAGTTGCTGAGTGAGTGAGTGAGTGAGTGAGTGAGTGAGTGAGTGAAGTTGGAAGTCACTGAGTGAGTGAGTGAGTGAGTGAATGAGTGAGTGATGCTGGAAGTCACTGAGTGAGTGCGTGAGAGAAGGAGTAAGTGATGTTGAAAATCAGTGAGTGAGTGATGTTGGAGGTCTTTGCTTAACTGTGTGTACCTAGTTTACACTCCCTCTGCTCAATGTTTAAGCTAATTAGTATATTTTTCCACTTTAAATTAAGTACTTTTCTACTGCTAATTTGATTTCCTTACCCCCCCCCCCTCTCTCTCTCTCTCTCTCTCTCTCTCTCTCTCTCTTTATGACAGCAGCTTTGTGCATGTGAAGTGTAAAGGTCAGCTGTTATCACCTGTCGGGCTCCTGTAAGACATTTAAAGCTGCTTCACCTCATTTGTCCCAGAGCTTATGCATGTGTGTAATTTTGCATGACCTTTTCAGCAGCTCTCTTTAACAACACACAGTACACAGTCAGCTGATAAAATCACTTCTACACAGTTATGTTTAATTAAATGTGTTAACAGTGTATGTCTGATTAATGCTGGGGAGTTTACTGGGAGAGAGGAAAAAAAAGCCAGACCTGGACTGATCTGTGCTGTCACAAAAAAATTGGCTACAGTGGATACAATAAACTAGCAAAAAAAGTGTTCAATCAAAATTATAATCTATAAAATCTATAAAATGGTGGTTAAGCAAGGCAGACAAAATTGCCAGGACAGGGCACAGTCAGTCGTATTTATATATATTTTTTTATCATTTTTTAAATTTAATATATTTTTTAAAACCTTTAAAAAAAATTTTTTATTTAAAAATACTTTTATTTAAACCTTAAAGGTCTCTTCTCTCAGTTACAGTACTTTATGTATTATTCAAATGGGCTCCCAGACAGTACATTTACATTTCAGTTTTCCATCCAATCAACATTTAAAAAGCATAAAATAAAGTCTCATTTTGCCTCTATAGAAGATTGGCAAGACGCAGCGGGCTTTTATTGTTACGTTACATAAAAATATTTTAAACGAATAGCAACATTAATTTTAATGCTCAAAAAATTCATTGCATTTGGTATGTGTATGTGTCAACTCAGACATGATGGTATGTTTTAATAACATCCATGTCTACCTCATTTTTCCTCCCAAGCAACAGCTCATAGCCCTTAAGGTCAAACAATCATATTGCAAATGCCAGTACAACAGTAAATCCAATTCTTGATGGGCCGTGACAGAAAAATGGTTATTTTTCAACTAATCTTGTCATTTTATCAGACTTATTTATGTAAAGATATATTACTGAGAAGCCAAGCTTGTTCACCCCCAAACCAACACAGTAATATTGCTGTCTGAGAAAATCACTATATATCTCCTGTCTGCCAGAGGTCTCCCTCACCCAAATTCCCCCACAGACCTGCAGCTCATCTAACCTACTATTTGAATGTGATAAGACTTCCAGACGTATATGTGTTACACAAAGTTGCCAGGGGGTGTTTGTAGTAATCAATTCACAATGGATAAGCAGCATCTACGTATATAAATCACAGAAATGACTGTGGCTTTAGAATGTGCACATAATACTCACACTAAGTCTACAAATGCCAAATTTTTCTAAAAATGCTCTAAAGTGAAATTTGTTTCTTGTGGCTGTGCAAGTTCATTAGTAGGTCATATGTGCATAACACTAATAACAGTATAACTGTAGGCTATAGCTATGCTCGGAACACGATAACCCACCTAATACATCCATCCATACATCTATCCATTCATTCATTCATTGACTCCCTCCTTATCTAAGCTAGTTATTTTGTCTACTGTGTTTTATGGGTGTTGGAGGCTATTCCAGCACTCATTGGGCAGAAGACAGAGAAACACCCTAGACAGGTTGCCAGGTCACAGGTAAGAGCAATTTTATCTCAGATTTGCCCGATTGCATGTGTTTGGATTGTGGAAGGAAACTGGAGCTCCAGGAGGAAACCCATACAGTTGTTGCTGTGAGGCGTCAGCCCTACCCACTCCACCACTGTTCCATCCCTGAATTAAATGTTGTTTATATTTTTATTTTTCTGTTTTCAACATTGTACTTAGTTTAATTTTTTACCATAATGTCAACTGGGATTTCTTAAATTATCTAGAATATCACCAAGGTATATTTATATATGTCATTTTTTTAGAAAAAAAACAAAACACAGAGATACTCTGAAAATAATGACTCATCCCATCCAAATATGGCTTTACTCTCTAACTGTGTAATGACTAACAATTGTTTTATCTAGTAGTAAGAAGTCTTGCCAATCTATTGGCAATCCAGGCCATGTAAACATGTTTTTTGACATAGGTCTGTTCCCGTGATGCTTGTTTTTGGCCAGTAATTTTTTTAAATGTCATTAATTTTATGATACGTGTGTATTGACGCCTACCTGTTTGACATTTACATTTTTGGGATTTTTTTTACTTTTAATAAAACATCTACACATTATCTTCCAACGTCTGTCACTTTGACCATATTGCATAAAGCTCATTTATCTACTGGTGAATATCATACCTCTCTTATTGATTCAACTTTTAAAGCTCCCAAGTGTTTTTTTAATATTCAGTAACAAAGAAGATAGGTTAAAGTCAGGTAATTAAGGACTAAAGGACTTTTAGGAGACTAGACAATGATAAGCCACTACTTAAAAGTGGACTTGAGATAATTTTGTGACTAATTACAAAGAAATGGGAACCAGTGAACAAATATAAAAATGGTAAACCAAAGGGTTTAGAAATGATTGTGCAAAATATGGGTGCCAGCAGGGGTCAAAACATAACAGTAGTTTGAAATGTAAATCAGTTCAAGTTTAAGGTGGATACTCAAAGATACCCAAGAGGTAAAGCCTAAAGGATGTAGAGTTTGAGATGCATCCACGAATGCACTGTTCAATAATTAGTCATAAACAAATTTCACAGAATGGATTGTTATTTTACACTAACTAATGATTGCTAAATGCACTTTTAACTATACATTGATATTTTGTCAACCACTTATCCAAATTGATAATTTTATAAGCACTGGTTAATTAAGTAGTTAATAATATTATCAACTTAAGCCCTAATGTGCTAGCAGGTGTGACTCACTTAGAGACAGACATATCCAAAATAAGTCAAGAATAGCTCCACAAGTTTCAGGACAATATGCACAATCATGATGTCTAAGGATATAAAGGAGCTCAGAGAATATACTGTCCATCTCGGTAACATTGTGACTGTTTCAATACTGTAACAGCAGCAACAAAATAGATCAAATTTATTTATATTTATTTATTTATATTCTATATAGATAAAACATGATATTCAGCAACAGTCATTAGAGGTGCAGACTACCTGCCTTATTGGATTTGAAAAACCTAAAAACTAAAGAGCTAACTCATAAACTTAGTGTACAAATATGCCCTGATTTATGTTTTAGCAGTCACATCAAATCAATTACCAAATCAGCATTTGATCACTTTAAGAAGAAGAAGAACAACAGAGATTTTCTGATAAAAGTAGACCTGGAGAAACTCGTCCATGCCTTTATCTCTAGCAGAGCTACAGATAGTGTAATGGCTTCCTATCAGCCCCAGTTAATTCAAAATCCAGATGCTAGAGTTCTCACTTGGAGTGAAATAAGAGAACAAACCACCCCCATTATAAAGTCATTGCACTTGCTACAAGTATACTACAGAGTTGACTTTAAGGTATTATTATTGGTCTATAAATCTCCTAATGGTGCAGGACCAGCATATGTATCAGATTAGCTGCAGCATTATTATCTGTGTAGAACCCTCAGATCATTAGGATCTAGTCAGTTAGTCCTGCCTAAAAATGAAAACTAAGCATAGTGAGGGACTATTTAGTTATTCTGCTGTATTTAAATCGAACTAGTTGTCAGATGATATTAGTAGTGTCTCAACACTAAATTGAAACAAAAAATTTCTTACTTGACCTGGTTTGGGCTCAGTTCATGCACTGTTCCCATAGATACTGTAGCATGGCACTTTTAACTTTTAAGGCAATTCAAATTGACTTTTTGATATTTTTATTTATTCTTAATTAAATTTTGATTTTCTTTTCAATCTTTTGAATCTTTAACATTTTTTATTTTATTATTATCTATTATTTTTCTGTATCTTATGAAGCACAGTGAATTGCAGACCTGCCAACATATACGCAGTTTGGGTTGTACAATTAAAATTCTTTTAAGGTTTAGTGGATCTGGAATTGCTGCTGTATATAAAGTGTGGGTAACTCTTTACAATAACGTTTGTTTATAAGACATTTATAAGTTTTTTAATTCATATCAAAGTAATTATGAATTATTATTATAATTTTTTCATAATTAACAAATGATGAATAGATCAGGAACTCAGTTGCTATACATCACTTCAGTACATATAATAATAATTATTAATTTACAGTATTTGCAAAGGACCTTAGCTTCCCACCCAAATATACTTACAAAATAAAATCTATAATAAACTGATATAAATAAATTCATTGTTTACAGATATAAATACATCATTAATTTATTTTTAGTTGATTTTGTATTAAAAACTTATAAATGTTTTTATAAACAAATGTTGTTGTATGTTATTATGTTACTGAAATGTGCCATATAAATTAACTTCCTTTGTAGAGCTAATGCAAACTGGTTAGTTCAGGCTTGGAAATAGTAGCTACCTTACTTTTATACAACACCCAATATGGCTGAGAAAAGAGAGCATATTATGTATATTGTTGTGGTAAATTAGGACAATTTGAAGTTCAATAGCACTGAAGCCCTGTCTTTTGGAAACATTAGAAGGAAAAAAACACTACAGCATTTATGTACTTTTTATAGGTAGTTATTTATAATACTGTAATGGTAGTAGGTAGTAAATAGGGGTTAAAAGCCCCCCAAAGTATACATTTAAGGGTTAAAAATGAGTTGGTGGAAAGATGGAACAAAAATATATTCCTGTGGTGTCTCCTTTAACATGCCCTGACAACATCAGAGAAAATATAATATTCATTTTAACAGTGTTGTGGTGAATAGATTTTTTTCTGAATTATCTCCAAGATTGGCGGTTCTGCTGAATAGATTTTTGCTTACACCAAGCATAAAGCAAAACAAAAATTTAATGTGAACGTAAGAAGCAGGGTGCAGGATACATATGGGCACATAAATATGTGTGTGTGTGTGTGTGTGTGTGTGTGTGTGTGTGTGTGTGTGTGTGTGTGTGTGTGTGTACATGCATCTGTTCATGCATGCATGTTTGTGCACGTGTAGAAAAACTGCTCTACCTATTATGCATACTATGACATTTGCTTTTCCTTTTTATTATACGCTTTTTAAGAAATGCCACCATTGCTCTACACACACACACACACACACACACACACACACACACACACACACACACACAAATGCACA
Organism: Duopalatinus emarginatus; assembly: GCA_028565595.1. Taxonomy (NCBI): domain Eukaryota; kingdom Metazoa; phylum Chordata; class Actinopteri; order Siluriformes; family Pimelodidae; genus Duopalatinus; species Duopalatinus emarginatus. Next base: position 28,665,547 of record JAOVVF010000036.1, on the reverse strand, counting down.
CACCTTATTAGGTTGATTTAAAAAATAATCATATGGTAATAATTTACCATAAAGATCTTATGATTTATTATGTGCTTGATAGGTCACTGATATGCTTATTTGGCATGTGGAATATTAGTTAGTTGTTTATTAAGCATTAAGTAATTGAATACATCTAGTGATCCACTGTGCTGTGAGATTTTTAGCACAAGTGAATAGGAAAGTGAACCACTAATTGACCACTGTGCTTGCACACACAGAGTAATTTGACCTCCGCATGTAACCTATCTGGGATGCATTTCCCGAACATCGCAACGTTTTTTTGCAAGTGTTTCCAAAGAGTTGTCTTAGTCTCCAAACGTAGTTCTTTATTAACTCCACCTCTGCATCTGTGCTGGAAAGGCATCACTATTCAAATACAGAGTGTTTTCTCATTATTATACCACAATCATAATAATAGGAGAGTAATTATTATAAAATCTAATAACGAATAAGTTGAAATCACTAGTGTATAAAAACATAACAGTGTGCTGCATTTACAGGAACTGTCTGGTCTCATCATCGCTTTAAATATAAAATGTATAGGGTATAATAACAAAATTATTTATTAGCATGCTAATAACAAGCTGTAATGAAGTGTTAGTGAATTAACTTTATTAACTTATGTCTTCAAGGTCCATTCCTGTGTATGCTTGCCATATAACTGTAATTGTATGTGGCTCCCATCCTTCATCTTACATGTGGTGAACTCAAATTGCTACTTCATGATTCTGACCAGGTTATGTGGGTAGTTTCATCAACTAATGCTCATGTGTGGACCAGGTGCTCATTCTAGGGATGGGTAACCCTGATTGTTGCAGAAAACTGATTACAGCATTCTTATTTTTAAATGCTGCAGCAGTTTCCACAATTCTTAATGCTACAGATGTTTGCAGCATTTTAAATTTTAAATTCAGCAGTTGTTTGCAGCCTTCTAAATTATGTACCTAGCTTCAACATTCTAAATTCTGCAGCTGTTTGCTGAATTCTAATTTCTGCAGCTGGTTACATCATTCTAAATTCTAAATTCTGGTTATAGCATTCTAACTTCTACTTCAGCATGTTCCAAAAACCCATTAGTACATTAAGCCACATTGAACCTCTTGGGGTCTCCCCAGAGGAGTTAGTAGCTAGGGATGACTAATAAGTCTGGACTTAACCTCCCAGCCTTAGCCACTACAATCACCACTGAACAGCACAAAAACATAGCAGAAAGCCATAAGAAGCAAGTCGGTCTACTACTGTTAAACTATGACAAAAATTCATAGAAATGACTCACTAACTTATACACTTATTCATATCAGCCCTGTGGTCTATGCCACTCCAAGCATGAAAGCTCATAATGAGTTTGACATCGAGATCAATTACACACTTCAATACATAATAGCAATAATAATACTGAGGGGGCAATAATGATAGTAATAAGTGCTATTGATCAGACTATTATGAGGCTGAATTTTGCTGCCCGAGTGAAAGAGCTAAATGTTAATTTCAGCAGATGAAAAATGTCAGGCATGAGCAGTAACAACTCGCCAGTTGGAAAGAATCGTTCAAACGGTGCACTGGATAATTGCTAATCCATTTTATGCCTGCCACAACACAAAGAGATTATATTGCACCTGGATTAAACAACTTTTTTTGCTGCTTTTGGGGGTTCAAAGTATACTTGCACTGCAACATTAGCAATTATTAAAGTTTTGGAATATTCATTTTAAGTTTGTGATAGTGACACAATCAGATCGTTCATTTTGGCACCACTTTCTAAAATTTAGCTCATCATTAAGAGATCCTGTTGCTGCCATCAGTGGGAAAAGTGTCCAAGAGAGTGTAACTGGCCTTGTTCTCTGGTTGGGAAAGACAATCCATATCCCTCTTGCTCTGACAATTAGTTACAGACATGTGTCTGTTGGAATAAACTGATTATCCTAGTTAACCCTGATTTTTTATGTGTTTCTTTATTGCATCTGTCTCCATTGCATTGGGCCATGATGATTCATGAATAAGACAAAAAAATAAAGTGGCATTTGATTCACAGTTGTTAGAGCTTCAGCCCTGACACCCACATCTAACCTAACAATGCACCATCCCAGTACTTCACAACACACCTGCTGATTTTTCCCTGTGATTTAATTTGTTTTTTTCAGTTTCATTGCAACGTATTAAGAAGTATAGTTCCTATGCCAAGCCATTAGACTAAGTTTCTGGTTCTAGTGGTCGGCAGCCGCAGCAACTGAAAAGCAGTTGGGGGTTAGATGCCTTGACTTCAGTCTGGTCCAAAGGTTGGTTCCTTAACCACAAGCCTAAGGATGCCCAGGCAATCTCTCTTATTTTCCTGTGTTTCCTGTAAATTAGTGCACCTATATACATTCCATCACTTGGTCCCTTGCAGTGCGTTTTTATTTTTGTAGGGTTTTGCCTAGCCTAGCCAATCATAGCATATTCTCCTCTTGTCTTGGTTTAGATTTTGATATTTTTTCCTAGTTTTGGTTCTTTCTTTATTTTTTCTCTGTATTTGTTTCAATAAATGACTCTTAAGACCAATCCATAACCTTTTTTACTTATTTGTTTTACTACAACTGGCTCATGGAAGTCTAACCTAGTCACCTTTTGGCAGTAGGCAGAAAACATCCTGGACAAGTTGCCAGTCCACTGCAAGGCAGATACACAGACAGTCACATATACACACATGTGGCACCTATGAGCAATATAGTATCTCAAATTTACACTAATATAAGGAAAAATTCCACACAAGAAGGATCCTTTCCTGATTGGGAAATCAAACCCAGACCCTTTTTGTGGTGAGGTGACAGTGCTGCCCACTGTGCCACTGTAGTTTTTATCCCATGTAGTCAAGACAAATTAAAGTCCATCTTTGTAAATCTGGTATAAAGTAACCGACAGGCAATCAGCACATAAGAAGTAGTCAAAGCAAATGATTTAAGTTCACCATTTTTCTTACAGCTTAATTTTGTTGAGCTGTCAATTGTAACTCAACTATCCTTACAACTCAGGTTTGATTTGTAAAGAAAAAAAAGACTCACCTTAGAGATCAATGCAAGTCAGATGAAGTGTTTAAAATGCAGAATTGTCCTAAATGTGTTTATATGAAAGGTTTATTACTTGCCAGACACTGCACTTTTCCTCCAAACTGCATTCAGAGGCAGTCAAGTGAATGTTAACTTCTTTACTGTTTTATCTTAGGTTGACTAAAATGTGCCAAATATGTAAATCAAACATAAGTGTGTTGTCTTACGCAACTGAGCCTCTGAGCAAGAAAAAAGATTTTGCCAGTTTTATCACAACTGATTTAATATTATTGAATATGAGAGGTATGAAATATCCACGTGAAAGATTGATTGTAAGACATGTGTATGACTGTCAGTAAAATATGAAAGAAAATATAATTTAATGACTCAGAGACAACAAAATAAAATGAAAATCCACATTCTAAAACCATGTGGTTTTTTTTATTATAATATATTCAAAAAAGTTTGAGGAAGTTATTAGGGTATTTGAAAAAAAAATACCCTAATTATTTTGTCAGGAAATTAATCCAAGTTAGGGTTAGTTCCTTTGCTCAAGGGCAATTCAGTTGTGTCTTCTCAGTTAAGGGGATTGAACCAGAGACCTTCTGGTCACAAGGCTGGTTCCATAACCATAATCCCATGACTGCTGTTCTACTGAGAATTTTGAATCAGCTGATGTTGTTCAAGAACAGTGAAAAGACCATTACAGTAATCACCCTACCAGTGTGAAATACTAAAGGAAAAGATGACAATCCTGCATCTAATAACTTGGTCACACACAGAAACCAGCACATTTCCTACAGCCAAATTCTGTAGACAACTACAGTACTTCTTTATGATATCTTCATAGGGGTCACCAGGTATGTAATTCCCTTCCTTAGGGTTTTGCTGAATCAAGCCCAAGACACCTACGGAAAGCTCAGCACTTCCCTCCAAGTTCACCTCACAAACCTACTACTTATGTTCCACTGTACACACTATAAGCACCACAATGTAAATCCCCCTTGGCCTCCCTGGGTGCTAAGGTGATAATCCAACCTCACTGGCACCGTTAATGCATGCTCAGTGCCACCAGTTCCTCCACTGACTAGCCCTTTCACCTACATCTGACAGTACATCTTACAGCTTTCCTTAGTACACTGAAAAAAATGATTTTTTGACTTAGTAGATTATTAAAGTACTTTCTACAAGAATTTACTAGTACTGTCTTTCTACTTCAAGATTTAACAAATAATTCAGTGTGTTACTGTGATGCGATGTAATGTTTATCAGTTGTCATACGCATAATATTGGTGACGTCAGTATGTGATGCTGGGACTTCTGGGAAGTGAGTTACATTCGTGAAGATGCTAGGTTAGGAGTATGAGTAATGTATGTGTTTATCTGAGTTATTAATAAAAGACCTCAACGTGAGATTCAGCCTGGTATTTTCATGACAGTTACTTGGTGCTTCTTTGTAATTGTATATCTTCAAATACATTTGTGAATTTGATTCAAAATGTCAAAGTAAAATGTACTATGATTTTGTCATTTTATCGATTGTCCCGATGCGAAACTGAAAAATCTGAGTAAAAATAAAAAGTTTCCTACGGCGCATGCGCAATAACGTTTGTGTCAGAAGGAGTGTGAGATATATTCGGATTTTCTCTCCAGAAATGAAGCTGTGTTCAGCAGTTCTTGGGGATTTACACTAGCCTAAAGTCACTGTGTTAAGTTAAGTTTTACTTTTAGAAAAATAAAACTAGCGGTACATTTATGAATCTTTGCAGAGTTGTTTAATTTTCTGCTCTTTTAGTGCTGTGTTAGAGGTCGACTATCGTGG
>JAOVVF010000036.1:28528517-28541108 GCA_028565595.1 Duopalatinus emarginatus | reverse complement strand
TATATATTGGACGGAGGACTTAAGTTGCATTTTTTTAATTGCAAGCTTAAAATCCAATAGAACAAAAAGCTTGTAGTGGAATGTTTGTAGCAGCTATATTGACAGTGATAATGCTAAAAGATTTCAGACATTCCACAACATTAAATGTAAAAAAAAAGAAAAAGAAAAAGAAAGTGCAAACTGCTAAGGAATATGAGTTTTGCTCTTAGAGAAACATCAATGTTGCATTACCTCCACCTACTTCACAATCACACCACCATGTTGTTGATTATTTTCCTATAAAAACAACCCTGCTGATTTTATACCTTACTAATTAAACCCATATTTGCAGCAGAGCAATATAATTCATTGTCGGTTCTGTAGTATCTCCTGTCCCACAAGTAGCCTGTACTACATCTGACTCCGGGACACATCTGTATATCACCCACAGAATAGCTTTTAACTACATTTATAAATCACAAATGAATACTTGGGACCTAGAAATCTTTACCATTCCCTCCAGTAGGGATTTGATCCTGATATCTCAGTCAACGTATTAATCATTCATGTCCAGTGATACAGTATATACTATACATGTGATATAATAACATCAAATAACAATATACCAAAAAATAGAGAGGTGTGAGTATACGAATGTGATGTGATTAAAGGTCAGTGAAAGTTCAGAGTGAAATCATAGAGAGATTGGGCCACATAAACACTCACTGTCTTAGGCAACATGTTTCTGCAGTACTTTGGAGAACATTGGGATCATCTGTCATCTCCTTGTTTCGGCTTTTTTTTCTTTATTTATTATTGTTGTGTTTAAATATCGCACTGTGAAATTGCATTTCAAAATCAGAATGAAAAGTTTACAGTGAAATATCAATATTGTATCAACTTAATATTCGATTTGTATTAATAGAATTTAAAGCAATATTACTTTTTCTAATATTAATTGTAATCCCCATTAGAGTTAAAAGCTATAATATTACATATTGACTGACGAATCAGTATACAGTCCTTCAGTCAATTCGAATCTAGAGCGATTTTAATAGTGCAACATCCAAAAATCTGGACAGTGATACGAACTGAGATCTTCCTTTAGCTTGTGTAAGCCTTAAATACTTTAAGTGCTAATTTTAAGGATTTTATTATAAATCCCATTTTTAATGATTGGCACTATTACATTTATCTAATTAACTTAGAATTAGCAATATCATCTGCCCAAAAACTTGCTCAGTAATTAATACTGACTCAGTAGCACATGCTGATACTACTATTTACTACTGAGATCCAAAACTGCTGCTCTGTATCCAGATGGCGGTCTTCACAAGGCTTTTGAATGACCTGGTATACACTTCCCCTATGGCAAAAAATCACACGAGCGGAAAAATAAAGCTAACTTACTCTGACTCCTCAGGATTGGAGGATTTTCAGGACAGCCGCTCATATACGGCGTGTTCCCGAACCCCCTGTTCTGTCCGGACGATGGCTCGGTGAACGCTCCATATCTGCAGCCTCCGGACAACTGCCCTGAAAAGTGCACAGTGAAGGCACCGAGGGTGCAGTGAGGGTCATCATGGGTGTCCACTGACCCCCAGCCAGGCTCCTGTTTGATGAACGAGTGTGAGGGCAGAGTTCCGTAGGGAGAGCTGGGGTGGAAGTCGACGATCGGACCCCATTGAGGAACTCCGCTGTTGGGCCCTGGAAGAGGTGGTAGAGTGGGTACGGCGGGCATGAGGGGAGTCAGATCTCGTACATCCGATCCCATCAGCCCACACGACTCGGTCAGCATTTAGAACAATTGACTCAAGTGCGAAACAGCAATGTGCAGAAATTTTACTCTATAACTTTTAAAACAAAAAGTAGCAATAGCTTTCTCTATAATCACAAAAATCACAAAAATGTTTTCCTACAAATACGTTTAAAGATCAGCAAAGTCCATTGAGAAGCACTATAAATCGAAGTCCAGCATAGGGGGCACTTCAGAGTCTGGTTCTTCTTGAACTGCTTCCTCAGGAGTGAGGTTCATGCGATGGAAAAGGGTTTGAGGAGGCACTAGGATTGAGAGCGGGTAAAATAGGAGTCACCCTGATCCTTTCGAACAGTGTCTGGAGCTTGTCCGTGTGAGTCGGATGTTAAACAACCCCGGAGGAGGAGTTAAGGGAGAAATGATGAGCACTTCATTAGCTTTAGTCATTCCTCTGGACAGCACTTTCTGTGACCTGACTAATGTCATGATTAATGTATCTGTGGGGGTGCTGAGTTGTGCTTTATTACTACTAGGTTATAAGCTAAAATAAATAGTGTTTATTACAATCATAAGGCTTGGATGACAGGCAGTGAGGGATATTAATAGCGAATAGTAGCAGGATATCTTATAGACCTTCCAGTGTTATCTCTAAAGTTGTATTAATGTAAAATGATATGCGTTTGAAGCCCATAAAGCCCATGCCTACGCTGATCCCACAGGCTTCCCTGCTGTTCCGAAACCCTTAAAACATTCTTAATGGGAAAAGTAAGCTAATAATGAAAGCTATAGCAACAGTGGGAAAACAAAAGCAGTTAGACGTTATGTACTAATTCTCTGAAAAAAACATCAAATTCTTTATGAAGAAAATCCACTACAATAGCCATAACTTTCTCAGTTTCCTCTTTTCACTTCCTATTTCTTTTGAAGACCATCTGGATTTCATTAATCATTAGATTAAAAAAAAAAAACATTGTCGTCACCAATTAGAGAATGAACGTGATTTATATCTATAGGCTATCATTAAAATATTCCTGGTATAATCTTATGTAGGACTATAGATAGTGTATACCAGAAATGTCACAGCTTTAAAAGGGGAAAAAAAAAATTTCTGTTAAAAATCAATGTCATAATTTATTTAATGTTTTAATTTTTGTTGAAATATTGACCTGTATAGAACATGCACACTATACATGAGGTTCTTCTGTCATTTCGAACTATAAAAGTGCTTTACATTACATCTTAACCATCTTTTTTAGATTTATACTGTATTTTTTGTAACGTCTGCAACTTTCTCCAGGTGTCGTTTGTCAGCGACGTGATTCAGCTTCATGGGAATAAAGAAGTAAGCCATTAAAAGAGTCTCTGGCGCTAAAGTGAAACAAAAAAAAAGCTAGAACATACTACAAGCATACCACACTCACAGAGATGAGACTGCAGTGAAACATCCCATCTGTGAGATAGTGGAATTCTCTGCAGGGCTTATAGCTAAACTTATTCTCACCTGCTGAGTCTGGGAAGTGTCTGGATATAACCACAAGTATCGTTATTAATCCGCCACACCCACGGTAACAATGCTGAGAAACTAACTGCATGGTGGAATGACTTACAGTGCAGTTAAATAACAGCAATACATACTTATTAGACTGATATAGTGTAAAGTATTTGACAGGAAGACCTGTAAGTAGAGGAATACCTGTAATAGACCTTGGCTCTGTGAAATAGGTGGAACCGAGGTGGGGCTGGAAGATCAGTGAACCAAACTACTGTATACTTTGGTGCTAGCAGATTTGCAATGTGTTATCATCTTAGCCTAAAAAAAAGGAAAAAAACAGCCCTTATTGAAGATAATGCTGACATGAGAGTGACTTCACTTCAGAAATTTTGCTGACATAAATCAATTGTGACCTCGGGTTAATAAATCAAACCAACCTGTCTGGCACCAATCAGCAAAGCGTGTGGCCGAAGCGCAATGCATAAAAATCCTATAACAAGCTTAAGTTCATATCAGACATCAAAACGGTGAGATTATGTTCATAATGTGAGCATGGGGTGTTGTGATTCCTGCCCCAATGGACCAATAATCAATCTATGGAGCTAAATGCCATGGCCTAGTCGTTAGGGAACCCGTCTCATGGCCGTCCCACACAGGGCAAGACATGACTGAGGTGCCCTTAAGCAGGGCACGTAACTCCCCCAACTGCTCTCTGATTGCCATGATTTGGGGCTCTGGGCAAATGTGTTCACTGCCCCCTAGTGTTCACTGGTGTGTGCGTTTCACTACACGGATGGGTTCAATGCAGTGGTCACATTCCTCTGTGTGCAAGCACAGTAGGCATAGTAGTTTTTTTTACTTTTCACTTTCACTTAAATGGGGCAGTGGGCATTTAGACTCTGGAAACATCTGGAACGGTGACCAGATCAGTGAAACATAGGTTTATATCTGTCCAGTAAAAAGACATCTTTCATATTTCAGTGGAATTTTAAATGTATAGAGGTGTGAATAACGTTATGAAGATTGGTTCTGGATATCTGAAATGTTTTAGAGTGTGGCTACTGACCCTGAGCTCAACTCTCCAAGGGCTGAAGAGGGGGATGGTGGTGTCAGGGAGAGTGCAGAAATGCCGAGTCCCCACTTGTTGCATCATCTGGCTTTTAACAGCAAGACAGTGGGGGAAGTCTTGACTCCGGAAAAGCTATGATTCACTCCACTGCATGTCTTTCGGGATAGAGACTGAGACAGGGTTTTAACTTCAATTTTCAAAACCAGGGTTTCATCATTACAAGCTGAAATGTAATACAATGGAGCAAGAGCTATATTACAGTAATTGTTGGGCCTCATTTTTTTAAATAAAATTGATACAGTTCATAGTGTAATAAAGCAAAACTCTTATTTGCGAAGCAGCTGAGTATAACAAACTCCATAGAAAATAAACCTGTAAATAAACTTATTAAATAAATACAGTGAAAACAAAATATAAAAACGGTTATAATTTATAGATAACAAAACAAAAACTTTCTATACAAACTTTCTATGATTAAAAAATTGTCCCATAGCAAAATCCCCAGTGTTAAACCAATACCAGGAGCACTGAATTAACACCCTATAGTGTTCATATAGGTCCAGTTGGACCCATATAAACATGGAACCAACACTGGCGGTTTTGCTCTGCATATCTCATAGTAGCCATGTTTGGATAAAGTACACAATACACAATAACCCTAATTCCAGTTCTAATATACATTAAAATAGCCATTTAATATGATGTTATTTTGCACTAACCACATACAAGATATGCTCATTTGAGAACTGCTGGACATCCAGATCATGACACAATGCACTATAACATGTCTATTCATTACCCGTACACACATTTGCACATTCTGTGAATGCGATGTGGTACCTATCAGTCTATATGCATACTTTTTTATAATAGAAAACTATTCTCCACTGCACTGTCACTTTTACTTTTACAACTTCATTACGGCTTACTGCACATTTACACTTTCTTACAGTTTACTATCAATATATGCTTCTTTTTTTTATTCTTTTATCTCTTATAATATATTGCTCTTGTCCTTTGTCTACCTTTATCAAATTAAAAATATGAAATGTGGCAATATGCGCTTCTCTAAAAGATGGAACTCTTATCCCAGTTGACCTTAGTGTATATAAAATACACCGCCTTGACAAAAAAAAAAAAAAGCTCATACACTCTTTCAGCTTTGAGCTGCATCCATTTTTGACTGGGATGTTCTTGGTGACAGGAGAGTCGTTCCACTCTGTAACATCTTCTCCAGCACATTCCAAAGACATTGAGATCAAGGTCAGGACTGTGGTGGCCGATTCCTGTGTGAAAATAATTTCTCATGCTCCCTGAATCACTTTTTAACAAATTGAGCCGAACCCTGACATCTTGACATCTTGTTATCAAGGAAGAAAAAAGTCCACTGATGCTCCAGCCTGCTCCTTCAGTACATTCATGTACACAGCTGACTTCATTGTAATGCCATATAACATTTCTGAGCCTTAATCCAACCAATTAAAGCAACCGCAGATCATAGCATTGCCTCCAGAGACACCAAATCCAACAGTGACTTTTTTGGCCAGGTATTGTATGTTGATCAGCTGAAGGTTAATGCCTCTTTCTGTCTTATCTTTTGATTATCTACATAATACCACACTAAAATAATGATTCCTAGAAGACTAGCATCAGGTTCAATAAGCGGCACAAGAGAAACAACAGCTTAATCTGGACATTTTTATAATTGCACAAATGAGGATGGGTTCCCTTATGAGTCTGGTTCCTCTCGAGGTTTCTTCCTCTTGTCATCTCAGGGAGTTTTTCTTGCCATTGACGCCACCAGCTTGCTCATAACGGATCAAACTGATATAAATCAGTTGGTATAATCCAGTCGTATATTTCTGTAATGCTGTTTTGGGACAATGTGCATTGTTAAAAGTGCTATATAAATAAAATAAAATTGAATTGACTTTGCCTTTCACTGTCCAAACCTCTGTCTGATTGAAAATCCTTTACTTTTTATTTTTATTATTATTATAATTATTATTATTATTAATTCTCCATTTATTCTTACTGAGCTTCAGCTATTTTACACCTAAGAATAAATAAAAGGATCAGGATTCCAGTGTGCAATTCTGATAGAGACATAACGCATCTCAGAAGGCTTCGAGTCTGACAAATGTTTTAATTAGCCTTATGTCTTGAGGACAAAAAAAATATTCTGCACTTGTTAGTGATGTTAGTATTTCAGTAAAACAAAGTGGAAATCCTCAAGGGGGCAAATACTTATGCAAGGTACCGTATACTTGTCATGCAGATACAGAAGGCATCTTTTCCACTGATATAAAAAGACATGGACAATAAAACTGCATGCACTCCATCATCCTATCCACCACTCCTCAACACACATACACACAGGAATAGTAAGGTCAGGTCACAAGACTGATAAAAGTGTCTTTTTTTCACACTTCAGAAAGAGCAGAGCATCAAAGCAAAGATAAAGAAAGTATGAACAAAAAATACACTTGTACTGTTGATATTCCCCAGATGTCTTGGCTTGTGTAGACCAAAAAACCATGACTACACTTCTTTTCCTCTTTGTGTTTACACATACACAACTTTTACTACATTTACTGTTATATGACGTAATATCATAGAGAGGAATTGTCTGTGGATGTGTCTCAAATGAGTAGGGTGTTAGAATTTAGGGAAATAAATCAGCAGCAGAAAGCTCAAGTTTAATGAGTTACAGACAAATGTCAGCATTCAGCAAACCTTTCAAGAAAATAAGAGTTTAAACTTTTATTGTTTCTAAAGACCAGAATTGCTCATTAACAGAGTACAAAGGATACAAGGTATGGTCTTGTTGTTAGGGAACTGGTCTTGGGTCCCAAGTTCGATCCCCACAACGGACAAGGCATGACTGAAGTGCCCTTGAGCAAGGCATCTAACTCCACAACTGCTCCGTGGGCACAGTGGTTTGGGGCTCAGATGGGTTACATGTGAAGGTCACATTCTTCTGTTTGTGTGAGCACAGTAATTAAATGGTTCAATTTCACTTATAACAAATTATGTAGCTAAACAAAAACGTCCAGTGGCCCAAACTGGAAAATGTTTAAAACTGACAAACAAGGTGACAGTGGCAAAGTAAAAACTTTCTGATTCAAGTCAAGTGTACAACACGTAGTGAAATGAAACGAAATAACGTTTTCTCCAGGACCTAGGTGCTACATAGTACTACAATACAACGTAAAGTGCACGTGTGAAGTAGCATGTGCAATGAGGCAAGATGATGAGACAATGCAATAAATACGCAATAAATACGCAATAAATAAATAGACAATTTATGGTACAGTGAACACTAAACAATAAATAAAGGGAGGGGACAGTTAGCCCATTGGTAATGGGAGCAGTAAGGACTGGGTGTCACCAGATAGTGATAATATACACTGAAGTGCTAGTAAAAAAACTGGTATACCAGTTTAAAAATTGGCAGGTCCACCACAATGCATTGACTTCACAATCTTGCAGAAATACTTTGCAGCCAATGAACACCATACTTCCTGCAGAACAGTTCTCAATTCTGTTGTATTCTGAGGTGTAGGATTTATGTGTTCCCTGGTGCTGCATGGCATCCCAGATGTGTTCGATAACAATAATAATAATTATTATAATAATACATAATACTTATATAGCACTTTTAAGAACCATAAGAAAGCATAAAAAGAAGAAAAACACTATACACAACACTAGACAGCACGTGAGCAATACCTAGATGGAAAGCAGTTTAGGTCAGAGGAAGAGACAACATTGAGGTCTGGTGACTTAGGTGCGAATGGCAAAACTCCGGACCGAGATAAGTGTCCCTAGAACAATAATTTGGCAAATCTTTAGATGTGTGTGGTGCTCCATTGTCCTGTTGGAAAAGGCCAAACTTATCAAAATGAATGCCAGACATGAAGAAGTGTAACTTCTAGTGTTCACCTGTCAGAGACATTTGTAGATGTACCAGGGGTCACATGGAATCCCAGCTAAACAAACCCCTGAGTATTATGGAGCCACTACCAATCTGTACCAATTTTACTTTTACAGTCTGTACAATTTTTCTAGGTACTTCAGTGTAAGAGATTCTCAGGTCAAGGAGACAACAAGCAGATGTAGAGTATCAGTATAGGCCAGACAAGGCCATCTCATTAGTCAGCAGGAGTAACATGTGTAGTTCAACAGAGAGAGAGAGAGAGAGAGAGAGAGAGAGAGAGAGAGAGAGAGAGAGAAAACCCAGAGTATTTGGTACATTGTGCTCAGAGAGCAAGCAGGGACTTTGGTAAGACTAGCTGTGACACAAAACTAAAGGGACACCTATAAGGTAACATCAGCATGAAGACACCCTGGGACATTAAAGTGGCCAGCCACTCTACTGCTGCAGGTCAACAGCATTGAAACATGCTAGTTTACCAAACCAATCTATGTCTAGTAATCCTTCATATTTGCACTTTATATGAAAACTGTTAACAAAAGGCTTGACTAAACAAATACTCCCAAACAGTAATTAGAAGACTGTTTGATAACTGTGGGACTTTGTAATAAAAACTCCAAACTCTACTGTAATCTTCATTATTCTAGGTACACACAAAAAGCCAGCACCATTTATTATGTTATTAGCAGTATTTTATAATCAATATGACATTTTACTGTAGTGTGATAGCTTCAGATCAAAGGTACCAGCTATATAAAATTTTGTATGGTCTGCTTTTATTTTAATTAGGTTAGTAAACAAAGTTTTTAAGCATACATTTTTTTAGCTTGGGAAACATCATGATGGAATATGAGTTATGACACAAGTCAGCTAGCAGATGATCAGTTTAGCCTGTTTGTCTGGTTCCTGGCCTTAACTCGAATTGTGACTGATTTAGTTTGGCCTGTTTTTAGACTATTCTAAATAAACCATTGCTAATGCAGGGATGAAGACAGTATAAAAGTATCGAGCAGTGATTTGTATTTATGAGTAGTTATTGTAGTTGAGTATTGTATTTACTGTCTTGGTGTCTTTACAGGTTGCGCATAGATTTGTAGTAAGTTTTATACTTGATACTGCATAGCCCTGGTACTTAAGTCTTGGTTTAGCTGCACTAGGTTTGGATATACCTAGCAAACGACTAAGCACTTTTGTAAGTCACTTTGAATAAGAACACCTTCCAAATGTTGGAAATGTAAATGTATAAAAGAGAATAAGTAGAGGGTTTGTGACACTTAATACATTTATTAATACATTTGTATTACAGGTATAATTTCCAGTAAAATTACAATATCCAAACAAATTCTAAACAAAAGGCCTAGAACAATGGAACATACTTTTTAGGGCCAAATGTATGTGGACACCATCACACCCATAAGTGCCCATTCTAATACCATGGACATTAATATGGAAATTAATAATAATAAAAATATAATACAAATAATTTAAAAAATAATAAAAAAATGTCAGTAAAGAGAACCTTATATTTAAAAAAATGTAATTTTGGAGTCCACAACAGTGTTTTCATTTGCCCTGAGGTAATCTATGTGGTTAACGTTTTAAAAAGGCCTGAGACTAACCAGGAGACATCTGACAAAAGGATACTAAATCTCCCCACCGATAATGGCTCACATAACAGTTACAAATCATGAGCACTTTTCCTCTGGCAGACTTGCGAACTTTTCATGTACTACCAGCACTAATAATTTCACTGTTATAAACATTTTAAAGATCAAATACCAAAGTCTACCAGAGCCAAAGTCTGGAAGTGTTCTTGTGTCCATGTGCTTTCTATGTCATGCAAAATGAATGCATTGTCTGTGGGCAGTAATTTGTCTATAGGAGCAGGTGAACATGATTCAGTCCACTGGGTGAGTGCGAACATAAAGGTCATATGTGTTATCGCAGAATATATTCCACCAAGTGACCACCAAATACTGTTAGAAACATGGAAAACATTTTGTTCTTCCCAAACCTTTCACACAGTTGCACATTCCAATGTGCTGAGCATGAATAGAAAATCCCTTGGTTCAAGTGCCTCTGCATACAGTATCCTGAATGTCATCTAAGTTATATAAATAAAACAGATGTCAGTGTTTGGAGTGTACATTTTCCCCCATAAACTGTGTAAATCAGGATTGTAAGCCCTATCATATTTTCTATTCAAGTATATTACATTTACTGTGGTGTCACGGTGGGGCAGCGCTGTCACCTTATTAAGTGCACAAACTGGGAAGGGAAAAACAGCTGGATAACAGCTGTGCCGAATCAAATATGTGGATGATCTGCTGTGCTTTGCTCGTTGATCAGTTTCATATGCAAATTACTATGGCTATTAGTTTCAATGGTCATGGGTACTATTCGTATAGGATTAAGGAATAGCTGCAATCGTGACATTGTAAAATGGAAAAAGGTGCAAACAAGGCCCTGTCCTCGGTTCAGGGATGGTCGTTCCCTCCTTATAAATATTTAAGTAGATTGATAGAGAAAGAGCCAGAGACATAGAGTTACCAAATTCTATAAAATTTTGCAAATTGTTATTTGTAGTTGTAATTTGGGAATAAACAAAACATTTAGTCCTGTAGCACTGGGTTTAAATCGAAAAACAGACAGAAAGGCAAATATTTTAAGCACTGAAAGATACAGATACAGATAGTGGTATGCATTACACTCCATTTTCTGTTTATGGTAAAAATGTAAAGTTTTATAAAAATAAAAAATTCCAAATTTATTGAAAGGAAAAAACTAACATTTAGTTTGAATTTAAACCATTTGCGCAGACATGTGACAATCAGCTTTGGGGGCCTCTAATTTCTCTTAATCGTCTCTTAATCATCTTAAAAATGTTTTTACACCTTGATTGGATTTGTGACAAATTCACCTGTGATAAATTCAGTTGATTAGACATAATTTGGAAAGACACACCCCTGTCTATATAAGCTCTTATACTGTACCAAGCCATGAGGAGTTAAGTACTACCTATAAAGCTTAGAGGTAGGATTGTGTGGAGGCACAGACCTGGAAAAGGCTTCACAAAAAAAGTATGCACACAGATATGATGAATATTGCACCATTACAGAGCAAGTACAGTGTATAATTAAAGTGACGTAATTAAAGTGCCTGTGATGAGTTCAATAAAGTTACAGCCTCAGGAAAGAAGCTCTTTCTGAGTGGAGTGGAGGCTCCTGCACCAACAGGAGAAAACAGAGGCACATCTGTCGGATATGGACTGGTATGTCCAACTACCTGTCTTTTACACAATCAAGCAGTACTGGTAAGTGTCTGATAGAAAGATATCAGAGAATCCAGTCCTAAAAAACATCTCAGATATTTTATAAGTAGGCCATTTCTAGGAAACTGCTAGGGAAAGTTAGTTTTGTTGTTTGTTTGTTTGTTCGTTTTTGACTGATGTACAGTTTCATTATTGCCCGCTCACAATCCAGAGTCCCTGGTTTAGCTCTAAGCTCAGGTTAATATGTTCTTTCCATGTTATTCAGTGTTTCTTTTAGGCTCTCTAGATTCTTTCCCACTTTCCAAAACAAAATGCAGATCTGCTTTGCTAAACTGCCCATTAGAGGGTCTGTATGGGCCATGTTTTATGCCTTTGTGGGGACCAAAAGTCCTCACAAATATAGCAGTAAAAATAAATAAATAAATAAATAAATAAATAAAAACAACCCCAAAAAAGTTTCATTTTCATTCCTGAGGCTATTGTTAGCATAATCATTATGTCTATAAATGATCACCACGAGCACAGGGGGCAGCCGTGGCCTTGTGGTTAAGGGACTGGTACCCTTGTGACCAGGGAAGCCCCAGGTTTGATCCCTGCAATGGACAAGACATGACTGAAGTGCCCCTGAGCAAGGCCATGGTATGGAGCTGCCCCTTGCTCTGGGCAAGTGTGTTCACTGCCCCCTAGTGTTCACTAGTGTGTGTGTGTTTCGCTGCACGGAAGGGTTAGGTCACATTCTTCTGTGTGCAAGCACAGTAGGCAAATAGCTTATTTTTTACAATATACTACTGCCTAGTGTTTGTGTATGTTTTTGGATAAATCCTATCTGGGTGAATAATTTCATGTTGTGTCCAGTTTTACCAGGATTGGCATCAGGTGCACTTTACATTGTATTGTGTAGGGTTGTTGTTCTGTGTGGCACCTTGGTCCTGGAGGAACCAAATGTTTCGTTTCACTGTGTTCTGTTCACACTGTATATGGTTGAAATGACAATAAATGACAAAAAAAACCACTGAACACCACACAGGTGCTAAAGAGGGCTCAGCAGCGGCTGTACTTCCTGAGGAGGCTGAGGAAATTTGGCATG
>JAOVVF010000036.1:28491147-28502105 GCA_028565595.1 Duopalatinus emarginatus | reverse complement strand
TCTCTGTATTTTATTTATTTGGAATTACCTTAAAGCTATAGTCTATAATCCCGCAGTGTTTTGTTTTAGCCGCCCGCCGCTAAGTGCAAACCCCACCCGTTCCCGCAAGATTTGCGTTGGGTCCCGCGGGACCCAGCGGGACCCGATCCCAGTGCAGACCTCTAACATGTCTCGCCCATCTCACCCAGTTGCTACGCCTATGATAAGTTGTGAGTTGTTATCTTGTGACACACAAGCTGTGCTCATGGCAATGCAACAGGAATTATCATTTGAGTTGAAAGGAGGCATCAGACTGAGTGTCCAAATAGATGGGAGCTGAATTATGCTGAATTAAGACCAGACCAGTCAAATAGGCTAAGAAAAACTCTGAGTACAATTTTGATAATATTGTGATTGTATTTTAGCTACTGTCACAAAACGAGAAAAGAATTGCAGACCCAGTTTTAGCTATTATCTTTTTATATTAGTAATTAATAAAATGTAAAAAAAAAAAAAAAAAGTGTTTAAAATGTGTACAGTAAGGAAATGTGAACCCTTGAGTCTTGCCCTATGTGGGGATTGAACCCAGGAACAGTTCCCTAACCACAAGCCAACGGCTGCCCCTAGGCTGTTGCAGCATAGTTTCTATGTGGTTGCTGTGCTATAGGAAGCTAGCTCCTTGCTAGGGTACTTTAAATGTTTACATGGTTGTTTCTAGATCATTGTTTACTAACAGAAAGTGGTTAAGTATTTTTTTCCAATAATAGCTGTGGAGACCTGTGGTCATTATTGAGATGGGGCAAATACAGTTGCCCAATACTTCAGTGATCAGTAATAGGAAAGCATTATAATGGCTCGATAAAACATGTAGACAGACTGAACTTGTTAACAAATCCTTTTGCTTGGTTATAATGAAAATGAAATGGTAATGGGGAAAAGGGAGCAAAAACAAGTGTATCAGGAGAACTGATGAATATATCCAAAAGCATGCCAATCTATTCGATATACACCATTCCTGATGACCCTGAAAACATTGGATTTGGAGCTTTGTCAATATCTAGAAAACTGCAGGACTAGTTACAAGTCAAATTTGCAATGCAATAAGAGAAAAAAAAAGAATAAACGTCATATAACATAACTGAGTTGAGATTTTCCACTACTGTACCAAATTAAAAGCATTTCAGCTATCTGAATATGCTTCATGGACCACTGGGGGTCCTCATATGCTATTAGAAGCATCCACGGCAAAAATCCCATAGTGCCAAATCAACACATGGGCCACAACGGAAACACTGTTGGCATTTATTCAGCACTGTAAATGTGGATTCAACAACTGGAAATGTTCATTAGTCAACTTGATGGGTGTCATCAGTGCTATTAAACGGCAACAAAATGCAGTTAGCATCTACCAGAAGTGCATATTGAAGCATTGAGCAAAGCATTGAGCATTGACAAAAGTTTTGGGACACTTACACATTACATCTACATCTTTTATGCCTTTCCATTCTAAATCTATAGGCATTAATCCATAAAGTCAACACTTGCAGCTTCTGGGAAGGCGTTCAACAAGATTATGGAATATGTCTAAGGATTATTGCCCATTCACCCAGAAGAACTTTGTGAGGTCAGACACTAATGTTGGACAAGAGGGCCTGTCTCTCTGTCTCCATTCTTGTTTATTCCATCACCCAGCCATGCCTTTATGGACCTTGCTTTGTGCACTGGGGTACAGTCATGCTGGAACAGAAAAGGGCTTTCCCCAAACTGTTCCCACACAGTAAGAAGCATACAGCTGTCCAAAATGTCTTGGTATGCTGAAGCTGATTGAAGACTATTTCCCTTCACTGGATCTAATGGGCCTAAACTGAGTCCTGAAAAAACAAACCCGTTGTCCCTTCTTTAACAAAATTTACAGTTGGCACAATGCACTTTTCCCTGCATTCACTAGGTGCCCAAAATTTCATATCCCGATATAGGTCCATTAATATCCCGATAACGATACATATCACGATACAGCACGGTTTCTGTAAATTTTCTGTAATTCTGTTTTTTTAAGATAAAATGACCACATGAAAAATGGATTTCCATACATTGAATTGTATAAAGTCAAACAATTAAAGCTATTTTCTGCTGTATGGCGTGCCACAGGAAAAAAAAATCTTTCAACGTCTGGCTCTGCAGCTAAAAAAAGCACAAGTTTTATGTGGCTTCAGTAGCCTTGACAATGGCCTTGTGAGCATAAACGTCCGGTTTGAGAAAACAACCGTTTTTCATTTTTAAATTTCTGTTTCTGAAATGAAAATTAAACGATAGACATTTTTCTATCGTCAGGCGATATATATTGTCATATTGCACAACCCTACTTGTGGCAATGGGACTAAACAAAACACCTGATTTTAGTGATTAAGAGGTGTGTCCCAATAATTTTGCCCATATCGTGTATACTCAACTTTAGCTTCTGATTTTACCTATGGAATTAGATAGAATGTTATAAAAGCTCCTGTAATGGTGTAATGTGTTGATGTGTGAACACTTTTGTCCACACAGTGTGTTACAGAGCCAATCTTTAAAAAGGTTGCTGCAGTTACAATGTAAACTGAGCGCTGGAATCTGTGTTTTACTGCTGTGATTGAAATGAAAGAAAATTAGCATTTATTATACAAATATGGGAGTCATTCTTGTACATAGAAGCACATTAGTTTATATTTATTGTGTCTCTAATTCATCAATATTGTATTTTGCCGTATTTTATCTCTCTCATTTGACCAAATTTATGCTATTTAAAAACATCTCAGAAACCGTGTCCATCTAATGACACACACTAAGAATAAACATTTGTATATTTTCTATAATGTCAATTAAACTGTTGTTTGCTGCGTCCTAAATTCGCATCATTTCTGAGTTTATGCAACCAGTGCGAGGTTTTACTACATAATGAGGTCACATTAATAAATCTGGAACTGTCTGTAACTAAAAATAAAAGCCATTGTGGGAAGGAAATGTATTTCTATTAACATCAATGTTAATATTATTAGTGCTATTAGTGCTGCTGTGATTGTTTTGAGTGTGTATCAGTGCAGCAGTAGCTTTTCTGTGATGACGGATTAGAGTTGTCTAACGTCAGCCATGTTTTCCCTGGACAGTGTTTACGGAAGAGCAGGAGGCCAATACGTTTTTAGGACGCCACCTGCTGTACAACCGATTCGACTTCGAAATCTTCACTCAAGGGAATTTGGAGAGGGAGTGCATCGAGGAAGTGTGCAACTACGAGGAAGCACGCGAGGTTTTTGAAAACATTCCAGACACAGTTGAGTAATTATGTTCTTTCCAACCAACACGTTCTTTCATTAGGCCCGTGCCATCATTCCACAAGTGCTATTTTGTCAAATACGTAATAAACGTCCAGGTGAATAGGTGAACCTGTTTGTCATGTTTGAGATCACTCCTGTCATGCCGAGTTACGCGTCAACATTAGTTATATTATGAACTGATATTCTACTTCAGTAAATTTTCGGTGAGTTCATGAATGTTTGTTTGTTCCCGACAGGACGCTTTCTGGAAAAAGTATACAGAGGGTAAGTTGAAGCAGTTTTTTCTTACAGATTTTATGACAGTACTTCACTTACTGCGTTTATTATACTTGGTTTTCAGTGTTGCAAAATGATCTGTTTTTATCATTATTTGACCTCAAAAAAATTCTGATATATTAACAAAATGAGCAGAAATGTTGCGGCCAATGGAGAATTTATATACACTCTCCAGATCAAGTAAAAGCCAACATGTTGACAAACTGCTGTCTGTCCTGTCTCTGTGTGGATTTGTCCTTGGCTTCTTCACACCTCCAAAAAAGGGACTTGGGTCAGCTATGCTAAATTGCTCCTTGGTGTAAACAAGTGTGTGCATGGTGTCTTTTCCAGGATATATTTCCCCCTCCTGTTGCCTTCTGCCTATGCAAAATATTCTGGATCCACCACAAGTGGGCCACACTTGCATATTTTACATGCAAGCAAATCTTTTTGAGGTTTATTAATTATATATATTTATTTATTTATGTATCAGATATTGATTTTCTGAACATTTTTCATATTTATTCGTTCATTATGAGTAACTACTTTGCACAGTCAGAGCTGTGCTGAGTCAGGAGGCTATTCCTGGTAATACACACTGCATGGAATTCCATGCACACACATTCACACGCTTATTCACGCCTAGGGGCAATTTGGATAAGCCAGTCCACCTACATGTTGGTAGGGATTCCCAGTGTGGTAGGAAACCTAAACAGAACATTAAAATTCCACACAGACGGTAACCTGAGCTCAAAAATCAAACTGAACAGGTTTTGTTTTTGTTTTGTGTTTTTTCTTCTTTTTTTATGCTTATTAATATGCCAATTAGCCTTATAATGAAAAATCACAAAACCACTGACGGGTAAAGTGAATGCCTTTGATTATCTTCTTTCAATGGCAAATATAAAAGTGGGAAATATTAACCAGCAAGTGAATAGTTAGTTTCTAAAGCTAAATGGGCATGTGTAAGAGTGACTTTAACGAAGACCAAAGTATTATGGCTAGACAACTGGGTCAAAGCATCTCCAAAACAGCACATTTTATGGGGTGTTCCCAGGATACAGTGGTTAATATCCAGGCCAAATTATTATGGCTAGACATCTAGGTCAAATCATCTCCAAAACAGCGAGCCTTATGTGGTGTTCCCAGGATAAATCAGTTAATATCCAGGCCAAATTATTATGGCTAGACAACTGGGTCAAAGCATTTCCCAAACAGCTAGTCTTTTGGGGTGCTCCCAGGATACAGCGGTTAATATCCAGACCAAATTACTATGGCTAAACAACTAGGTCAAATCATCTCCAGAACAGCAAGTCTTCTAGGGTGTTCCCAGGACACAGTGGTTAATATCTACCAAACGTTGTCCAAGTATGGACAACTGGTTAACTGGCAACATGATCACGTGTGCCTAAGGCTCACTGCTAGCCCGTCTGGTCTGATCCCACAGAATATCCACAGAAAGGATCTGTTTGCTAATGTCTTGGTGCCACATACCACAGCACACCTGTATGTGATGGTTGATTAGTGTGTATTAAAGAAGCAAAACAGTAAAAATCCTTATCTTATCTGTGCACATGTCATGGCTCTATGTTTACCTATAATCCCAAACCGGCTCTTCAGCTTTTTATAACCTAATATGACGACATTTGTACTGGCATCAGTCTACTGATAGCTCTTATCTTAGATTTGAACAGTGTTACACTTGGGCCACAAAAAAAGTACAAAAAGTTTTGTATTTAGGCCACAGAAAGTGGTTTAAAACACTGCGGTAAAAGCACAGTTATTCACTTGGTGAAACTGAAATGACTAATGAGTAAAAATTCCTTATTTTCTGTGAATGTGCCACACCTGGGAATGTTTCCATGACTTCATTATCTATAGCTGTGTAGCTATAATTAACCGTTTTAGTTTTGTTCTACACAGAATACCTTTGTACCATGTGAATACAGATATCATTAGTGCCTACTGAATCAGTTGTTTCTCACAGTAACAGGAAGCTGAGTGGATTTTGTGGTAATGTGGCAATATAATTCTGATGGGACTCTGTTACTACTTTAGCAAACTTTAAAAAAAATACAACAGAGGAAAAGCTGATGTTATACAAGATACTTTTTTGCTAAAGGGATTAGTTTTCTTTACACTTTACAGTGTGGACCCAATTCTCCACTAATTTTGTAACAATTAAAAACTAGTCATTCTGGTCATTTGTATCATTAATAATAAAACATTGAGGTGTAATTCTGCTCTCACACCGGCAGTGGCATATATCATTGGAAATGATATATGGGCCACACTGACCTACAAGGCATGGCAAGGCAAATGTGTACCTCTTGTATTCTTTTGACTTGAAACATTTTCTAAAATTTTAAACAGGACCCAAAATAGAGTCCTGAGGTATCCCACAAGTAATAGGTATTAAAGAAGAAGAGAAGTGACCCATCTTAGCAGAAAATGCTGTATTTTACAAATAAGAGGCAAACCACATTTCAGTGTAGTACCCTGGATGCCAGGAGCACACTTCAGAAGCTCCAACAAAATAGTGTGATTGACAGTGTCAAAGACTGCATTAAAGTCTGAATGAATTAGTGTATTTTATTTGATTTTGTTTGTGTGCTGTTTTCCTTGTCGAATGTATTATGCAGCACTTAATTTCTACAGCACATTTAGATACGACAAGTGTCGGCCAAAGACAATGTAAATATAACATGTATAATATGTTATATAAAGTATTTTCAAATATTAATGCATCTGCTATACGATGCTATCTGCTACATTAACAATATCTACAAGCTGACAGCTAAGTGACCGCAACATAGTGACTTGGTGAATTACACTGAAGTGCCAGAAAATCTGGTAGACCAGTCTAATACTTGGTAGGTGCTCCACAGGGCATGGACTCCACAATCTTGAAGAAGTATTATGTAGGCAATAAACACCATACTTCCTGCAGAACGGTCCACAGCTCTGTTGTATTCTGTGGTGTAGGATTTCTGTGTTCTGCAGCGCGTCGCATGGCATCCTAGATGTGTTTGATAACGTTGAGATCTGGCGAGTTAGGTGGGAATGGCGAAACCCTCTAATCATACTTCAGCATCTCTAAACGTGTGTGGTGGCTCATTGTCCTGGAAGAGGCCAAACCCATCAGAAAGAATGCAGGACATGAACGGGTGTAACTCGTCAGACGTTCACATGTCAGAGATGTTTTTTTTTATTATTATTATTATTCAGTCTATACCTGTTTATTGACACTTCAGCATACAGCAACAAATTGCTGTTGGTGAATGAGCATGGCTTAAAATGTAGCAAGACAATAAAGTTTTCAGATGTGGCTTGAAATTCTTATTAACTTATTGTGACTGGTTTGTTAAAATAGGTTAAGAGTCACTAACACGGTTGTTTTGGTTTTTTTTTCTATTTTTTTTTTTTTTTTTAGTTTTATATGTACTTTATACATGATTGTAATGTATGGATAAATATTATACATGGTTACACTGTTGTTCTTTTCCAATGATATCAGCGGCTCAGGGTCAGAGGCAGAAAATCGACGTGACTGCTCTGTTGGTGGGCCTCATCGCGGGTGGAGTGGCCATCATCATTGTGGGTCTCCTGATATGGTATTCCTGCAAGAACAGCTGCAAAAATAAGTAAGGATGCACTGCACAGACAGGTTACAATAAAATACAGAAGCAGGGTGACACCAGTTTTCTTATTTTTATGTTGAGGTCATCAGATGCCCTCACACATTTTTTAGATTTTGGAAAACTTGACTAATGGCTAAAGACATAAGTAAAATAATTGGAATTTGCTTTCTATGCCATCTTTTCCTGATTAGAAAATGCATTGTTTGCCTTCTAGCCAGCGCTCTTATTTGTATGGTTAAGGAAACACAATTAGTAAAGAAGTAAACAAACACAGCTGTAGCATGTAGAAGTGTTGCCAGATTGAAACCTGAATTATGCACGCCCGTGCCAAGTACAAACTGAGAGACATTCAGAAATGAGGACGGAGGTCCTTTTTTAGCCTATTTTTGCTGTAGTACAACATTTGCTCAAGCGTTTTAGTTTATTACAATAATTATTCTCATGCAGTCCATATATACAAGTGTGTGTGTGTGTGTGTGTGTGTGTGTGTGTGTGTGTGTGTGTGTGTGTGTGGTCAGACCTGCCAGAACTCGTTCAAGACGCAGTAATGCCTCTGTGATCATCAGGAGGCTAGAGGAGGTGTCCCTGCACCCCATCCCTGCTCCTCCATCAGATGAAATGGAAGGACACGGTCTCCCCTCATACGAGCAGGCCGTTGCTATATCTGGACCACATGATGCTCCACCACCACCATATCCTGGGTACATGCACACACACGTACATAGTTACACGCACATTGTCACTAATGCTTTAAGCAGACTGTCCTTTTCAAATCACACCATGAAATGTCGTGCATGTGGAATTGCAGTTTGTCAGGTTACACTAAACAGACATTACTACTACAGGCTGTGTCGCATACACATTTTTAACACACCACATCAACATGGTGTAAGATGCCTATTATAGCAAACACCAAGCTAAAAGTTAGTATGACCTAGGGGTGCGAGTCTCTCAGTGTCTGGCAATCCAATTCGATTCCGATTTTCTGGGTCACAATTCAATTCAGAATCTTTTTTTGTTTTAGGAACGATTTCTCTATTTAAATGGTATAGATTTTGTTTAAATTAGGTGGTTGGAGTCCTTGCTAGCGGATTCCATTCAGACAAAGGGAGCTGGTTAACTAGCTTGCTGTATGGTGGCCTAGATGGCCTAGTGGACATGTAGGAGCAGCAAAAATAATTTTGGGGCATTGATTTGAATTGATTTACAATTGCCATTTTTTAAGCACCACCAGTATGACCCTACAGCATTGGATACTTGATGCTGTGGACCATCAGATATTTTTTCTAGAAAAATTTTTTTTGGCCACAAGTTTTAGGATTTTGAAGGTTGCAGTCTGGTTGGATGTCTGCATTTCCATGCACACACTAGGTTAACTGACTCTTATTTAAATAGTACTGCTAAAAAAACATTCTACAGAAATCCATTGTATCAATATGTGTAATTTTTATCCATCCGTTAACATCTGTCCATAAATATGGTTTTTGGAGAAAAAAACAATTTTAAAACTTTTTGCAAATGTATAGAAAAATCCAAAACTCATCTTTAAATAAGTATTTAGACCTGTCCTGTCTGCTGAACTTAAATTGTTGGATTGGATGTGATCTGTACCAGTGCATGCCAGACCAAAAACCAAGTTATGAAGTCCAAAAAAACTTTCTCTAACCTCCACAGTCAAAATGTGTCAAGACGTACATCCAGACTAAGGTATAAAACCTTTTCTAAATGGTTGAATGTTTCCATCATTGTGAAATGGAAGAGGTTTGGACTGGAAACATTTAATCTGGGCAAAACTGAATAAACCAGGCAAGAAGGGCATTAGTCAGGGAGAGGTGTAAGAACCCAAATGCCAATCTAACAAAGTTTCGCAAGTTCTTAACTGAGATAGGAGAACCTGTCAGAAGAAGAACAATCTCAGAAATAATCAAGGCTAAATCAGTCAACCTTTATTGTTGAGTTACTGAACAGAAGCTACTCCTTAGTAAGTAAAAGTTATATGGCAGGCACTTAAAGAAGTTAAAGATTTTCTGGTCTGATGGGGAATTAATTAACTCAACCCTGGTATTACCAGTTGATACGCAGTACCTTGTTTTGAGTCTGGCAAAAAAAACAAGGTACTGCTAATCAACTGGTAATTCCATTCCTGTGGTAAAGCATGCCAAATCCAGGTGGTCAAAAAAGAAATTTAATACCATAATTTTTATATAATTATAAAGTTGCTTTTGAATAAAAGGTCTGAATATTCCTCTAAATGAAAGATTAGAGTTTTTATACGTTTTTAGTAAACTTGCAAGTTTCTAAAAACTTGTTTCTCATTATCATCACCCACTCATTATCTTTTTAAATAAACAGTAACGCTTAGTCCTCTGTGATTTAATACTAAAACCATCATATCTTTTTCTGCAGATCGAGACCAGGCACAATTCGACGATAACCCAAAAAGCCTGGATGGAGTGTTTTTATAATTTAAACCTTAATGTCTTGTTATAAACTTTTTTATTTCAGAATCACTTATAGAGCTGGACTGGTTAGTAAAAAAAGGTTTTACACTAATTCGAAAGTTGTGCCTAATTTATCTAATATTTGAATACTTTATTGCTTTTTCATTTTGCAGTGGTGTGGAAGTAGCCAGTTAGCCAGGTCGTTTCAGTTTCAGTAAATATAGCAAACTAAGATTCTGCTCAATGCAAATCACCTGTAATGCAGTTGATTCTATGTGTCTGTCAGGGATTTTGATGAAGGAAAAGAATGAAAGGTTTGATGAAGGAAAGAGTGAATACTGCATCTAGACCTCAGTTGTTTTCTATTAACACTGACCTTACCAAATAAAACCAGCTTTACCTCGTTTATCTTTGTTTTGATAATGGTTGTTGATATGCTAATAATTGATACTAATTATTTGAACTAAAAATAAACAAATGAACTAATTATTTCTTTATAGTTTTTAAGTATGTTTCATTATGTTGTAAATGTACCATGTAGCTACATAAATCAGAACACTGTTTTATTCATAGAAATTAATGCAACTCATTTTTTTGTAGAAAAAAATGGGTTGGGTTTTTTTTGGGGGGGGCATCCTGGTTGGCTGACTATTCATTTACTTTTGTAATTATGTAATGTTTTGATATGTTTCTGTTTGCCAAGCAGATAGAGCTGATATATGTTTATTACAGAGTAATTAATTAAATAAATTAATATGAAAAAATGTTTGTGTTGCTTGTATACCGACGTATTACATAACATAATACCTTAAAAAATGCACCTTTTACCAACAATACACCTACATTAATGGCATTAGCAGTCATCGTTGACTACTTAGGCTTAGTCATTAACTTAGAATATCTGAAGCTAGTCCTGACAGACCAGAATTCAAAGATTTAAAGTCATACACGGTACAATCTGCAGTGAAATGCCATTTAACTGTCGTCCACAGAATATAAACAATAATAGAAGGGCACACTAAAATTACAATAAAATTAATTCAAAGTTGAAAGCTTGAGGCTAGAATACTGCTAGAACTAGACATATACAGTACCCAATATAACGTTTTAAAGCCTGAAAGTACACTATTGTTTATTTTTTTTTTATGCATATATATATATATATATATATATACACACACAGTACTGTGCAACAGTCTTAGGCACCCTATATGGTGTTTAGTATAAATGTTGTTGTAGACATTTATTTTATGAAATCTGCATTTTTGAGTCAGTACAAAAACATTTTAGATTATAAATCCAAAGATTATAAATAATAATAATAATAATAA
>JAOVVF010000036.1:28473370-28490522 GCA_028565595.1 Duopalatinus emarginatus | reverse complement strand
ATTGCATTCAGTTTTTATTCACAATTTGTTTAGTGTCCCAACTTTTTTGGAATCCGGTTTGTATATATATATATATACACGTATGTATGTAAAAAAAAAAAAAAGTTAACAATTTGATGTACAGATATTAAATATTATTATAAGTATCATTATCTATTATTGTCAGTTATTATACTTAAATAATAATGCCTAAAGAAATAAAAAAACGTTTTACGTCATTATAAATATTGGTTTTCTTTGTAAATGTTGATTTTAATGTATAAATACAGTTTTCTATGTAAATTATTATACAATGTTCAAAGTTACTTCTACAATAATAATTTATACACAACATAAAGGTAAAGGTATTGTATAAAATATATTTACATGTATCTTTTTATTTCCATTTTTAATCATAAAGCATATGATGACTATAATTTAACTCGTTATTAGAATTCAGTAAAGTGGGAAAGTGTGAAACTTCCAGCTGGAGTCGGAAGTGGTTGTTGGGATCTGATCCAGGATGAGGAGCACCGCCGCCGCCGTGCTCGTCTGACTGTTTGTTTTTTATTTGGGGAGTTTATTACACACACACACACACACACACACACACACACACACACACGGAGCCTTCCCATCTCTAATGCAAATCCTCCACCGAACTCGGCTTTGTCTTTACATTACTATGTGATCGCGTTAATGTGTGAATGTTCCACAAAACTCCGTCGGGAAACAGCGTGAGTCCGGAGCCCGTCGCGGGAGGATGGACGGACGCTACCCGGGTTCGGGCTTCGCGGAGCGGCGGGCCGCGTCAGGCGAGAACGCGGATTGGGCCTACAGCAACCCGAGCAGGTAGGATAGACGCGGGGGAAAAGAGAGTACAGGGACGGGGAAAGCTCACTGAAGAAAGGCCGCTGTAGGAAAAGGCCTGGGATTGGGATTATATTTACCCTAATATGACTTGTGCACACTTGTGTATGGAGAAGTAAGGAAGTTTGTGCGCTCCTGAAGTAGTCAGTGTTGCGAAATTCCAGCTTGTAACCTGATCACATCTTATATCACAATGTAACTGGATTGTTATGATGTGGAAGACCATGAGTGTCATAGTTATAGTGCGTAAACTGTATAAACTCTCTCCATAATTCACACTGAAACTCGTTTGGTTATTAATCGTGGTAGATTTTGCCCCACGCGTTTGTTCACTATTAACTCCAATGTAAATAATCAATGACGAGCCACGTGTCTGCAACTTTGGCATTGTTATTCAGGTTTAGTCTCGTGCACGATCACTTACTGCACCTTTAATCCTCACCAAGTGTGTATGAGGATGCATTAAAGGTGCAATATGCAACATTTTTGGCATTGCCTACTAATATGAATTATGTGTCAAATTATGTATAAATGACTAAAAATTAGTTTAAGCTATTTTCCTGAAGTGTCTACCCTTGATGTAAAAAAAAAAAACCAACCTAAAAATGTGCCCGTTTTTGTTTTTGTAATGGCGTGTTGTCAGTCATTTTAAAGACACTCCCCCACCCTCGTCTTCCCTGAACTCCTTTACACATTAATAGATCATCATTGTAAAAAAGGTACATAAATGTTTTTTGTTATATTTGCGAGATTCGCTCAAAGGAGGCCCTGAATATTCTGTTGTAACTCCCGTTATGCTACATACCTTGACGTAGTTCATTATCGACTGCATTGCATGCAAAGCAGAAAGTGATTTCTGTTTTCTGCCAGACACATTTTGACATGGTGCTCTTTGTTCCTGAACAAGCAAAGAATAGCAGTGATTTCACGTTGGATGTTCCACAGCACAAGACTTGTTTCTAATAAACTCTTCCTTTGACCATAACCTAATGGAGTGGTGTCAGATCTGGGGACCGTGGTGGTCCCTGTTGCTGAAGAAGGACTCAATTTCTGCCATGCTCTTTGCTGAAGTGTGTCGCATTGCTCCATCTTGCTGGAAGAAACCTTACGTTACCTTACGAGCATCCAGTTGATTCACGAACTGTTCAGTAATGTCCCGGTGTTCATGTTGGTGTCAAAGAAAATATAGCCTATGATGTGCACACACCATACTCCGACCTTTTGATCATAGAGCTTTACGGACAACAAAAAATTTTGCGGCCTCTTTCGAATAAATCTTCCAGTATTACCTGGTTTTCAGGCATATGAATGGCCGAGTGCAATTGAAAATGCTGTCATGAAAGTTCATGTTAACGGTAACCCTTGTAAGAACATGGGGCAGCCTTGGGCTTATGGCTAGGGAACCGGTCATGTAACTGGAAAGTTACGCTTTGTTTTTCACTTTATAATAATGCTGTGTTTGTGGTAATTAATGAGCACTGATTTTTGACAAAAGCTTATAAAAAGCGACTTTAATTTAACTTTTACTGTTACATGCTGTATAGTTGTAGGAGTGTCTGCTCTTATTGTAGTACTCAAACCTCAAACTTGACATCTACAGATACAATATCTGCAATATTTGCTGCAATGTAAACTAAACATACCAATACATCCAACAGTATCCTTATATGCATTGAGATCACATCTGACCAAGATTTTAAATGGCGTCCATCTCTTACAGTCAACAAGTAGTATTGATGGGTTTCATATTTCGCTTTATTCGTTGGGAAAAGCATTTGTAACTAAAACACTTAGTAGATGAAATCAGCATCTCAAGCAACCTTGAAGGTAACACATCACCATAGCAATTCCCAATACAACCAAGAAGATCCAAAAAGAAAAAAAAACATCTACTAGTATATTTTTTTTTGACAGTTTCCTTTAATAGAGTAAGCCACAGTAATACTGTAATAAACAATAATATAATATATTACTGTAGTTGCATAATCTAAAACCAGCTTAACTGTGAAGATCTCATGATCAAGGATAGATGGCGAGTGTTGCAAAACGTCAATGCTGTACAGACCAACCATATAAATTTGTTTTTTGCAAAGAACAGTCATTACTGATGATCAATCTAATGTTGGCTTAATGTGGTTACTACAATGTTACGAATGAAATTGACAAGGTCAGATCCCTTAGTAGATCTAAGGTCCTTTATAATTTGAACCAAAGTGGTCTTGGATCTAAATTGCGCTCTGTAGGTTACATGCAAAATAGAAAGTAAAAGCGGAGAATAGAGTCCAAACTGTAACCTAAAGCAAAACGACTCCTCTCCTGAACACTTTCTACGGTTTGATATGAGTCCATGAAGTCCCCTTTTTGGGTTTTCTTATGCCTCTTCTGGGTCATGTCCAGACCACACACGCATACACACAGCAGAACTGAATCTAAACCTTTTAAACATTCTTTGTCGTGCTCAGTTAAATTTATCCGATTATGATCTCACACGAGATACAGTTAACTGGTCCATTTCAATTCGTTTCCCATTTTTGTACAAGCTTTCCCTTATTACTCATTATCAGAAAACAGAAACTTATTTGAGAAGTTTGTGTTACGTGCCGGAATGATGCGACGTGGCCTGACATGAAACAGCATTTGTTTTACCACAGTAGACTGATTACCAATTTGTGTTTAGAAAGAATGACTTGTACTTTTTATCCATTTATAGTAACATTCAAAGCTGTGGAATGTCTGTGACATTTACATAATAACTGCTATTCATGCTGTCATGTTAATTAGACGTCTTTTTTACTGAGGCTATTCAAATCACTGACTGTTACTGGCACTGGAGACTCCTTTCGTAGATTCCGTAAATGCCTTCATACTGAAATCTTCACCATATCAATGATTATTACTTTTATTTATCAAGTTTATTAGGTCATAGATTAGGTCGAATATTATCATAAATGTCGATATTATCATAAATGTTTAAAAATTGTTGAAAATATTGTGTTAATGCACTATATGTAGCTTTTATGGCAGAAGTGTCAGGTGTTAGCACTGTGTGTTTCCGCGGCCTGGTAAAGTCTTAAGGATAGAGGCGTTTGTGCCTTTCCGTGTCTCAGTCACATGACCAACTATGCTTTTTTTTTGTGTCCTATTAACTTTTAAGAGAGCAGTAAGACTTTATAACAGCTAACAAGATCTTATTTTATCTTGCAGATGTAACATTAGACAATTATAAAAATTTCAAAGTGTCGTTTAGTAGTAAAAAGAACCTATAACGTACTGTTACACGGAAATAATCTACTTAGTCAGGGCTTCATGCCAGACTCCGTCACACCATCCTGGTATGTATAATTTTCATATAACAGCATGGTTTGTCGTGGGTGGTATAAAGACAGATAATCACCCCATATACAGTCAGTATTAATAGATCGTTTTTAAACAAGCCAGTACGTCATTCAAATTGTAAATGAATTGAAATTCCAGCATTTGGGGTTTGAACTTGTATTGACTTGCAAAGTGTGTCTTTGCCTGTAAAATCTTAGGTTGACTGAACTAGGTTTTAATTCTACCTTGCAAGGCAAACTGCAGACAAATATATTAATGTACAGTATTGATTTACATATTACATAGACATATTATAATTTAGCAGCATAATTAATGTAATATATGACAGTGTTCATTTACACACATTCAAATGTTATTTTTTATTGAGTCTTATTATATAAAAAATTGTGGATGAATGTCCTTGAGTAATAGCTTTACAATGTAAATATGACGTAATGTAATAACATAATGATTGATACATGATTCGATTAGGTTTATATATAATGAACGTTAAGATTAATGTTACCTACAAAGTTATGTCGATGTGGATGTAGAAGCCAGATAGGATAATATAAGGTTTTTTAAGAGCAAGATAGATTTTTTTATTTTTTTTTAAATGTTCAGAAACACATTTGTTTTGAATCGGACACTTTTCTAAGTCTACAAATGAAGGTTGGTTACAAGCACCATCTTTGTTGTCGCTATTTCATCTTGGCCAAATAGCTAAGTAATAATATGACAGGCTTAGCTTATGTTACTTTATGTTACTTTAACAATCCTACAAAGCTCCACCAAGATTTACATCAAGAAACTATCTATCTAACACAAGATATCTAGGACACTTTCTCACCAAGGCGTTGCCTATATATGTACAAAGGTTGAGTCAAAAATGATTTGCACTCCAGTTATACACCTTCCGCACTAGGTCGCTGTCTCCCCAGTCAGTGCTGTGCGGGTTTGAAAGTGTTACGTCAGTTTATTTGTGACTGCAGTGCAATAAATAATGTCAGCCCCACATGTGATTTGCACTACAGAAGAGCAGCGTGTAGTGAAAAAGGTTCAACAGTCAACAGTGCTCGTTACAGTGAGATGCTCAAGAAGAGCTGAAACCTGAAAGTCAAACAAAACGGTGTTTTTCAGTCCTAAAGCATTACTTCTTGAACATGCTTGCAGACAACACGGCTGTAAGCATCTCTAGTGTAAATGGAGTGTAGTTGCCAGTGTGCTTTAGTGCTTATCCTTAATAATAAGCAGATAACATTTTAGCTGATGTCTCAAATATGCTTCTTGCCAAATTATAACAAAGTAAAGACAACCTGACCTGTTAGGCAGCTCAGGTCTTTTTGCAACCAACTTAAGTGTGTAGGTGTGTATTAGGGGTATAACTATTCATCAGTAACTAAACTAAAATGAGCTGGTATTGTAGATGTCACACATAAACATACAGTTCCAGCATCCAAATGATTTCTGCCTGTACACTCCTTCACTGTAGGTGGCGTCAGGCTTGTTACAGTCTACCACAGGAGTGTCAAACTCAAATACACAGTGGGACAAAATTTAAAATTAAACAAAGCCGCGGGCCAACTTTGAACAAATGAACCTTTTAATATGGACCCATACAAGTTTTGCTTTAATATTGAATATGGAACAAGCAAAGCTTATATAACTTAATATTGCAGACATGCAAAATCGAATTTCAAATAAAAAAAAACATATCAATGGCATATTAAATAAAATTTAAATACAAATTGTATGCCTTTTTTCTATTTGCAGCCTTCTGAGGTAAATATAAAAAAGTTTATATTTATATTATTTATAAATATTATAAATATAAATATTTATAATATTTTCTACAGTCTAATAAATTTGAAAATAAAATAACAATAATGAATGAATCAACCATTCAGGCCTTTGAGTAGCAAGAAAATCTAATCTGATCTAATCTGATGTGCCCAAGCCAGATACCTGGCATCTTTTCTTGGATGAGCGGGGGCTTTTTCTGCTGAAGCACGGATCGCTACTGAGTTGGGCGCGTAATGAAAGGCGGGGAAAACCCCAGGTTGGACGACTCGCCTGGCTTGCAACAGCGGTCGCGTCCACCAAACGGGAGCACGCTAATGATGTCATCAGTGCCAAAACAACAGGAGGGCATTATGGGATTTGTAGTATTAGCGATGAATGTGCTGTTACAGCGGCGCCACCGCTGTTTAATACCGGTGGGCCAGCTCCAATAGTAATTTGATATTGCCTCACAGGCCAAATATAATTACACTGCAGGTCAAATTTGGCACGCGGGCCAGAGTTTGACACCCATGGTCTACCAGTTAAAGGATAAGGCCTTGCTTGCATGCTGGCTAAGTGCCTAACGATTGAGCAGCACTGTACCAGCCATTCAGATCAGTAGCAGGCAAGAAAACAAGGTTTTACCCGGTCCCCTTGGTAATACATCATGGGTGTGGAAACATTT
Source organism: Duopalatinus emarginatus (assembly GCA_028565595.1). Lineage (NCBI taxonomy): Eukaryota > Metazoa > Chordata > Actinopteri > Siluriformes > Pimelodidae > Duopalatinus > Duopalatinus emarginatus. The sequence goes on along the minus strand of JAOVVF010000036.1, from coordinate 28,483,891 downwards.
TGGTTTAAAAAAAAAAAAAATAACAGGCAGACAGACAAGACCTTGTCTGAACGTCATGAGGAGAATGTCAGTGTGAATGAAGATACTAGGGTAATACCAGTTTTTCAGCTCACTTAAAACGGCAACATGGAAATCATTGGATCGCTGGCTGAAAAAAAATAATTAAGGCAGGATTGCTTTGTTATGAAACTTGTGAATTACACCCCATAGATTCTTATTCACAAAATGGTGTTTTGCCCAGGTCATACACTTATAATCTTAGCAACGTGTGTGCAGAAGAATGGAGATATCCCTGGTCCACTGGTGTATGTGCAGCACGCAACCTCAAGTGTATGTGTGATGTAAAGAAGTCAACGCGTAGAACATGTCTGTAATATTTTCCAGACGGATTCATAGAGATTTCCGATTTCAGAGCTTGCTGCTGAATGTAGAATATGGTGATTTTCTTCGGGGCATGATTATGCAATCAAAATAATGCATGTCGTGTTTGTCTATTAGGAAAGAAGGCAGCTGTTGTCCATTGACCACCATCCAGTTCCACTTCTAATCATTCGAGCTTGCTTTTAATATGTGATAATCGTTTCCAAATACTACAAACCCGACTGGATGGGTTTCACTTACAAAACACAAACAAGTAAAAGGTCAAGTAAAAAATAAGAAACATGAACATCCTGTATACAATAAAGCACTAGAAAAACTGGTATAGACAAGCCTATGCAAAATGCATTCAATGATGTAGGTAAACCAGTCTGATACTCGATAGGTTCCACTGCCAAGCATGCAAAAATATGACAAGCTTGCAGGCATATTGTGTAGGCAGCAAAACAGCATAGTTCCTGCAGAATGGTCTATTCTATTCTGTTGTAATCTAAGGTGTAGGGTTTCTGCAGCACCAGGCATTGTATTGCATCCCAGATGTGTTCGATAAGGTTGAGATCTGGCGAGTTGTGGGAATGGCAAAACCCCAACACCCAGATCATAAATAGGTGTAACACACGAAGAATCTATGTGTCATTGACGTTTGTAGACGTACCAGGGGTCCCATTGGATGTCATACCATTATAGAGTCATAACCAGCCTTGTATTTTGCATAGGCTCATTCATTTCAAGACTGCCAGCATCTATCATGGATGCATTGAATGGTCTTAGACTGGTAAGAAATAAAATGGTAATGAATAGCCTTCAGCTGTGATCATTATCCTGGGCAGCTGTTGATCTGCTGGTTAAACATGCTTTACAGACAGGCTTTCTTTTTTTTTTCGTCGAACATGAAGCACTTGTAGAGGAATGGCAGATTTGACCTACCACTGCAAACGAGAAGCTTCCAGCTGTTTCAAATTTATATAGTCTTTGGTGTTTTATGTTGGCGAGTTGAAAGGTGTCGTGTTAATCACAGATCTCAGGTGTTGTATATCGTTGTCAGGTGTTTTATTTATTTATTTAGGTCTATACCTGTGAATGAACTTTCAGGCGTCTTTGACAGGTGAATGCTACGTGTGGCGGCAGCTGGGTCTAAGAGAGGGTGGGAATGTACAGTCCTTTCAATAATTAAAAAAAAAACTTTAATTTTTTTTGTTACTTTTTGACTTTTATTGCTTTTTAATTATTTTGTTGTGCTAAACAAAAGAAACATGATTACAAAAATACATTGTTGCTGATTGTGAACATGCCATGTATGTTTACAATTCTTTTTTTCCTTTTGGGGATTTTTTGCCATAAACAAATCAAACATAAAATAGTAGGCTTTATGCATGACTGAAAAACCTCATATTGTATTCAGATGTGCAGATAGAAAACGTTGTCAATCTGGCAGCATTTCAATGTATGGGAGTGTTGCCGAAGTTGCCTAAATTCATTATAAATGGTAATAAACCAGTTTAGACCATCTATTATGTCTTATAATGTCACTGTGCTTGTTAAAAGCCCTGCTTTTGATCAGTAACTGCTATTGGCTGAATGTGCTAAAAGGTGATCTGTGATTGGTATCGGCCCTAAAAACACTGACCAGTCAATCATGTATTGGCCCATACAGTAGTTTCTTTTTGTTTTTTTGTTGGTATGTTGTTGCTGTTGACACTAATGTACCATCGTAATGTTGATCTCATGTTTAGTTTTCCTAACTGTATGTTATGCGACTGTCTTGCTGTTAGCTCCAGTTATGGTGCGACTCACATAGAGACAGAGCTTTCCCAACGGCAGTCCTACGCCTCAAGTCATACACTCACTACCTACACCACCTCTCATCACCCCACAGGTGAGGATGTAAAAGAAACTTCCTCAAATATAAAATATGAGGTCACCTTTCTCTGTGAATAACTGTGGTTGTGTTCTATGGTGTTCTTCTTGTCGGGTAGGTGGGTCTGGTGTCTTTGATACTGGCCTGCACACCACCGGAAGCAGCACTACTGAATCATCAGTCATGAATTTCCTTTCTTCCATTGAATCCCGAGGCCTTCAGGCTGGACCTGCAGCCACGTCTCTACTTCCCCAGTTCAGGACTTCTCCATGGCAGACTGGTAAATTAACAGCTTCTGATATCTGTTTGACTGTAAATGTGTATATTGAAAGAATCTGCAGTTAACTGATTTAAATGTTTTAAAAAGAACTATTTGTTTATTTGAAGTGGGATAATATCTGTTTCGGTTCGGTCATCAATCATGCTAGTGACTGGAAAAACTGGTTTAGTTGAGCCTATGCAAAATAAAAAAAACTCACGGTGGCTCCATAATGGTATGGGGTTTGTTTAGCTGGCATTCCCTGGGACGTCTACAACCGTCTCTGACAGGTGATCACCATGTCTGCCGCTTTCTGATGAGTTACACCTGTTCATGTCCTGCATTCATTCTAATAGGTTTGGCCTCTTCCAACAGGAAACCGCACCACTAAACAGGTCTAGAGACACCAAATTATGGTTAGAGAAACAATCATCTGAATTTGGGGTTTTGTCATTCCTACTTAACTTAGAAATCCTACACCTTAGAATAGAACTGAACTTTGAAGCTTCCTGCAGGAAGTACAGTCTTTATTGCCTACAGAATATTTCCTCATGCCCCATGGGAGGCCTACCGTAGACTGGTGTACCACCATCATTGCATGGCATTGCAGGTGTGTTCGAATGCTGAGATCTGTTGACTTAGGTGGGAATGGCAAAACCTCAAACTCAGATGAGTGTTCCTCTAACCATAAATTGGCTTCTCTAGACGTGCGTTGTCTAAGAATGAATGCAGGACATGAACTCAGGAGATGAGTGTAACTCCTTAGAACGGAGGCACACATAGTGTTCGCCTATTAGAGATGTTTGTAGAAGAACCAGTCTAATGGACTGCCAGTTAAAGAAATCCCAACCATTATGGAGCTGCCACCAGCCAAGATATTTTGCATAGGCATCATCTGTAGCAGTTTTTCTGGCACTTAAGTGTACTTGTATTTGAAACAATTTATGTGATAAAGTTTATGTGCAGCTGAACATCTAGTGTCTTTTTTTTTTTTTATGGTTTCAGTTCCCTCTGTAGGCACAAATTCTTCAACAGAGCTCTTTCTTACTGGAGCTCTCCCTTCTTCTGGAACGTTTCCTACACTGTCAGCTCTTTCTTCCTACCAGCACCCCAGCACCTTTCCCACTCGGAGTTTTGCTACCACACCGGCATTAACTGTCCAGCACACTACGTTTAGCCCATCAAATGGCCTGCTTTCACATAACGACCCTCTACTTCAGATCAAATCTTCCCAAACCACTGTGCCAACAGCTTTTGCCTTTGACCGCCTAGGTGGTGCTTCCTTGGGTGCCAGCCTCCCAATCCAATCATCCACATATCGCTCAGCCCAGGAGTCTGCACCACATCTCCTGCAGCCACAGTTCAGCCTTCTACCCTCTCCTTTGAGTAACTCTCAGCAGACCATCCCACCTTATGGAGCCCCAGTATTCTCCAGCTCCATTGAACGAGCACTTCAGCGTGAATGTAGTGTCATCAAGCACCACCAGCGGCCTTCCAGCACCCAGCCAGTCCAGCAGCAGCAGCTGTCTGTCAGTGCACAACACTCTTTGCAAGATTACCTACCTGATGATGCTGATGTCTCCTACCAGGATCCTTCTCGAGATACACCTGTTCCCGACAGCCCCAATGGAATTGCCAGTCAGGCCATCGATAGCACCACTCGGCAGAAGACAGACACAGTGCAGTTGCAGCAAACGCAGACACATTCCTCGTCTGTGCCCTCTTCAGGGTTTTCCTCCACATGTGGTGTGAAAACCAAGGACGATTCTAACAAAACAGCAGAGCATCTTGGGAAGGGTTCAGAGTTGCATGATCGGGCGGCCTCATCACCCATGCAGCAGCACAGGTATTCTTCCACAGCCGAGAAACCGAGCTCTGTGATTGCTAGCCAGTCACAGCCATACACATCAGCACAGCTTTCTAGTCTGATGTCCATCAGCCCTTCACATACATACATTACATCTCAAAGTCTCATGAGCAACCTCAGTGAACCACATGCCTTCTCTCCCAATCAGCCTGAGAAACTACCTTCTATATACAAAACGCTGCCATCATTGGCTGCTCAGTCAGAAAATGAGACATCTGTTAGCCAGTCACTTATGTACGCTTCTGGCCAAAAGCACATGTCTTCAGCATCAAACACAGAGGAGTATGATGAGCAGGCACAAAGACTTTGCATGAGAAATGCCTCTCACACGTATACTTCCAGTCACTCTCAGAATCTGTCTACGGTCAATTATTATGCCCAGGGGCCAGAATCTGTAAGTCCCTCCCAGAGCTATGCATCAGGTCAGTCTCTTACACCAAGTCCTCCCTTTTCTTCTTCCTATGCCCACAGTTTACCATCCAGTAATTCCACCCAGGATTACACCCTAATGCAGCCTTCTCCAAGCAAGACAGACAATATGCTGTTGCAGCAGACCCAGAAATACTTGTTGGCTGACCAGTCGACATCCTCCACTGCCAGTTATACACAAGCCATCCAGAACAACCAGTCCTCAGTGGAACAAAGTCCAGCATATGGCAAAAGGAAGGAAGACGAAAGTCTGTTCCTTACCGCCAAAGAAAACTGTGGAGAGCTTCCTATTCAAGATATGCAGGCATTACAACAGGCTTCTATAAGTAGTTCTACCCAGACTGTCACAAACAGTAACGTTGAGGTACAGAGCAATGTTGTGTATGTTGTTTCAAAAATGGACGACAGACACACGCACAGCGTGATCCGAAGCAACTCTCGATCCGAAGATCAGCTAATCGGCCCTGCGCCAATATCATCCATCAAGGATGAGAGAATGAGTACTTTAATTGGACAGTTGGTAAGCCCTGCCCATTCTCATGTAACCTCTGGTACTAAGAATAACTCTACATTAATGCAGTCCTCCCATGTGGCCTTGAGCACTGACCAGTTGAAAGAACACCCTGTGCTTCTCAAAGTTAACACGGCTCAGCAAGCAGACCAGCAAGCTCAGAATAACAGAGGAGATCAAAGGCAGTTGTCACAAGAACAGGCACAGTTTGTTCAGCTACCCAGCGCCCAAGTCCTACTGGAGCCCTCACAGATGATCCTTCTTCAACAACCTTTGCTCCACACGGGGCCAAATCAATCTAAACCAGTCCAAATGCAGCCAGTTTCGGTTCAGTTCCTGCAAATGAATAATGAAATCCTGAACTCCGCAGTCAGTGCAGTTGAGATTCCGCAGATATCCCACCAAGCCGTCGAGTCCACGAAGCATCACCTGGTACAGAAAGACAGTTTCAACAATGCAACAAATCAGCATGATGGCAAACAGCACTTTACCTTAAGCTCCATCTGCTTCCCTGATTCCATGCTGATGGCAGATGAAAGGAACATTCTGTCCAATGTTGATGACATCCTAGCTGCCACAGCGGCTGCCTGTGGGGTCACACCACAGGACTTTAAAACCTCGTCTTCTGAGGGAGACTTGGCATCGATATCCAGCCCTTCAGACTCTAAGTGCCACTATGAGTTGGTCAATAACAAGCATGAAGCTAATAGCTTCTCTTCGCAGCACATGATCTCAAACACACAGACTCTTACTTTATCTGTAAATGGTGGTCAGCTGACAACAGACATTCACAAAGACGTTGACGGACACCAGGCGTTCACACCACCACACTCTCACACACAGCAAAATAACTCTAAGCATGAACTATCTGAGAAGATAATGAATCATCACAAGAAAAATGAGGTAGTAACCAAGGGATGCAATGGTTCTTCTCTGACGTCTAATGGAGGTATTATAAACACATTTGCCAGCAACCATGCAGATTTTCACCTGAACTCTCAGGAATATAACCTTGGTGGGTTTGGGAAAACAGACACCATATCAAAAAATAAGAATCAACCCGAAGTAGTGAAGAGTGTTAAGACAGAAGAAACGTTTGCAGAATGCTCCTCTGAAGGTCTTTCTAAAAAGAGAGTCCGGTCAAAGGGTTCTTCCAAGCAAGCTGCCGAAGATGAAAACGGTCAACCTAAATTACAGAAAAGAAGTGGCCAAGTAAAGCGACAGAACTCCAAAGGAAGTGAGACAAATTCTTCCTCTGCCTCAGAGGGCTGTCATGATAGCTACCAGCAACAGGAAAGAATACGACAAAAAATCAAAGAGGTAGAAGAAAAACAGCCGGAAGTTAAAACCGGGTTTATTGGATCTTTCCTGGATTTTCTGAAATCTGGACCTAAACAGCAGTTCTCGTCTCCACCCATAAGGTCACCCAACCGTACAAGAAAGCCTTCGCTTCCCAAAAGACCTTTAAATCAATTGCAGATGCCTCCCAAACCCATACCCCCATCAGCTCCAATGGTTTCCCCAGACATCAATACTGTTGGTTCTACTAAGAGACTAGATGAGGAGCTTCAGAAGAACTTGGAGACTCTTCCATCCTTCTCCTCAGATGAGGATGAATCGGTCGGTAAAAACCAAGACCTTCAAAAGAGCATTAGTTCGGCGCTCTCCTCTCTAGACGAGCCCTTAGACAAGCAACAGTCAGGTGTGGATTCATTCTAAATCCTTTTAAGCATTTTTTAATAGTAAGATGTCTTTTTATATATATAATATACATATGTTCTGATCATATGCTGTCCTCTTTCTAGACAGCAAAAGTTCTGGTGTCAGCATAAATCAAGAGCAGTCTGCAAAAGCAAAGCTAGTCAGTGTGCAGTCTGCAGATAAAATGCTGAAGGAGCAGCAAAAACAAGAGCTGAATGAAATCCCAGTAAAGGAACTGGTGAAGAACATACCTCCCAACAAACTTGCGCTTTGCCTGACCACTGTAGCCATCGAAGGCCTGACGGATGAGGAGCTGTCAGACAGCGGGGAGGAGGGCATGTACCGAGAACGTGATGAGTTTGTGGTGAAGAATGAGGACATAGACAGCCTGCAGGTATGAGACTGGTTGCCAGATTGAATGTTTTTGTTTGTCAGTTAAGTGTGTTGCATGTACAGGGTAATCAATATCCATATATTTGTTCACACAACAGTAGGCTGTTCCTGTTTCGGCTTAATTCTGAACCTTTTGTCGCATTTCCACCAAAAATCAGCTGGTGCCCAAACCAAAAAAGTTCATTCCCAGGTGGAAATGGATAAAAAAAAAGGTTTCTGAGTGGGAACCATAGCATCATTAGTTGTAGAGGAGTAGAAAGTAGTCTTCTATGTGTCCTTTTACAAGTAGTTGATCCATGTTTGCTTTTTGGATACATCTGTAACAATAGCATGAATACTTGCAGGTAATCTGCACTCTGCAATGTGCAACCTGCCGACAAAAAAGACATTATACATTTGAGACAATACCTTCTGCATAGTAGTAACCTACATAAAAAGGGAAACGCCAGTCTTATGGGTCCCTTTTTATTTTATGTTATTTCCCTCCCCTCACGATAAAGAGCACGAAAGTCCATTGCAAATAATGCAAGAGACACCCTAACCTACATAAACAGGACAGGCAATTAAATGGCAAGGACACTCATGGGCTCAGGAATAGTGCAAGAGAAAAGCCCTGTCATCCAGAGATCACGAGTTCAAATCCCTGGTGATGCTTAAGCCATCAGGAGCTGGGAGTCCAGAGAGCAAAATTAGTGAGGTCAGGCATTGATGACAGGAAAGGAGGCCTGGGAGTGAAATTTGCCTTCACCCCAGAGGTGCTCAGTGGGATTAAGATCAGGTGCTGTGCAAGCCAAATACAGTTCTTTAACTTCTACATCTTCATAAACCTTGCTTGCATACGGGCATTGTCTTGTTAGAACTGGTTTGGGCCTCTTCGTTCCAGTAAAGAGAAATTGTAGTGCTACAACATGCATATTTATTCTATACAATTGGGTGACAACAATTTGGGCAGGGCTCATACATGGGTGTGATGGCCAGGTCTCGATAAACCCTTGGATATATATCCATATAGAGTGAATGTCGACCTCAGACTAGACACAAATGATGGTTGATAATCTTGATGTACACTGTTAAAGGGAGAAGTTCCTTAAGGAACTGTTGAAGGTTCCTCAGTCTGAAACTGTGGAGGAACCTCTTAAGGTGTTTTGAGGAACCTTCTCAGTTATATCCCAATAAAGATCCTCCAGGAGCCTTTATTCCAAGGAATTCCAAAGGTTCTTCCAGGCACCCCTGTGAGCATTGAGGAACATTTGAGTTCCCTAGGGTTCTAGCCCTAGGTTCTTGAAGTAACCTATGAGGTTCTTCAAGGATCTACTTATTTTTACAGTGTACCCAGAAAAAACTATGCAAAATACATAGCAATGCCACCTACGCACATTATTGGTTTAGTCTGCCAGTGCATACATATTTAAATTTACAGCATTTGGCAGACACTTATCCAGAGCATTACATTTACATATACATTTATCTCCTTTATACAGTTAAGCAGTTAAGGGCCCAAAGTTGGCAGCCTGGTGGTGGTGGGATTCAAACTCATGACCTTCTGATCAGAAGTCCAACGTCTTAACCACTGAGCTTCCACTGACATATATAAAGTACATCTATGAAAGCTTTATAATGGTATAGGGTTTGTTTAGCTGGCATTCCATGGGACCCCTGGTACGTCTACAAAGTCTTTTTGACAAGTTATACTTCATCCGATTGGCCTTCCAACTGCACAATACACTCAGCTGAATATGGATTGGATTTTTGCCATTCCCACCTTTTTTAATTAAGTTAATAAAATTGTGGACCTTTTTTTAAAATTGTGGACCATTCTGCAGTAAATATGTTGTTCATTGCCTACACAATATTCCCGCAAGCTACTGGAGTCCATGCCCCATGTACTCCCTGTACTATTTTTTTTTTTGGCTACCAGTTTTTCAGTGTATAATGTGGTCCATTTGCATTTTATTGGCTGTAGATCACACTGAAGGCAGGAATAGAACCTCCAGCCATTTGGAAGGTGCAAAAGGCCTTGCTGCAGAAATTCATACCCGAGCTGAGAGATGGAAAACGAGTGTTTTCGGCTACCAACAGTGTAAGTGTATTATTACTGATCTCCGTTAGCTCTGGACATGCACAAGTGATCAGTTATTTCAGGTATATGAGTACCATTGTAGTCTAAAGGAATTTATTAATGTTAGTTTTATGAATATGTAAAAAGGCTTTTTATTTTATGTTTGTAGCTATAATAACTCTAACCAAAGTGATTATTTTTGGTTGAGGTTTATTGTCATCATAGATAGATAAATAAATTAACTAGGCTAATTGTACTCATTCCAATGGTTCAAATTAAGTGTGATAGTCTGGCTAATTCATTAAGTCAATTATTAGTAATTAATTCTGCTTATTAGTTTGGCCCAATTTAACTGGTCAGTCAGAAAGGTAAAAGTTGATTTGCAGTGATACTGGGATAATTTGCTGCCACATATAGCCGTAACATGTTTCTACTATTACTTCCCCGTCTTCTTCAGTATCTGGGTTACTTTGGAGATGCTAAGACCATGTACCGGAGAGTGTACGTCAAGTTTCTCGACACTGTGAACAAGCGGGAGTATGTGCGAGTCTGCAACAGAAAACCACGATGCAAGCCCATGAATACCATGAGGTATTACTGCCTTTCGTTTTTATTGTATTCTTCTTGCTTGTTCTTGCATGTACACTAGGGGTGCGAATCTCTCAGTGTCTGGCGATTCGATTCCAATTTTTAGGATTACAATTCGATTCAGAATCGATTTTCTATTCAGGAACAATTTTTCTATTTAAACAGTCTAATGAAAAGACATGTAAACAAATAGAACATTTTATTTAAAACAATACTTTTAGGTTCCTTATTGTATCAAATCTTTTTATACCAAATATAGGATTGTAATAAAATTATAACCTAAATGACCGGTATTAGGTTAGTTTAGCTACCTGGCTAAATAAAAAAATCTATCAATGAACAAATAATTAAAAATATATTCATACAAAAGTAAACATAGACTACCACAGTCATGGGCGTCGCCACCATTGAACGTGAGTGGGACGTGTCCCCTTCACATTTCATAATTCTTCGTTTGGACACAACCCCCCCCCCCCCC
>JAOVVF010000036.1:28461764-28473270 GCA_028565595.1 Duopalatinus emarginatus | reverse complement strand
TGGAAATGTTAGTGCAGTTAGCTGACTAATTAATGTTAGGAGATCTATCAGCTAGCTTAATGATAGCTATCATTTAAATCTGTTACAAATACACCTAGATGCAAGAAAAGACATCAAATTCATTAAAAATTTTGTCCCCCCCACATTAAAAATGCTTCCGACGCCAATAGCCACAGTGCATTAACTGCTTTAACTGAAAATAAAACAGACTTTAAAGTCATAGTGCACTAGTCCGCTAGCAAGGGAGCTGGCTAACTAGCTTGAGGTACGGTGGCTAGACGGCGTTCTTCTACGGTGGCCATGTGGACACATAAGGCGATATGCAGTTTGTTTAGGATTAGGAGCAGCAAAAACTAAAACTTAAATGCATTTTAAAACCGTTCTTTGGGTATTTTGAATTGATTCAGAATCACCAGGACTAGGAATAGCGTTTTTTCTTCAGCACCCCTAATGTACACCCCCACCCGCTACACGTGCAATGCACGCCAGCAATAATGCAGCACTTGAACTTAAAGTCAATCCCGCTGAGATTAGAAATACTTTATTGATCCCAGAGTGAAATTTCACTTGTTACAGTTGCACCTATGTATACAAAAGTATAAATGTATACAAAAAAAAAATAGCAATTTACACCAAATTGTTATAAATACGATAAAAGGCAGTGGCTGTGATAATAAACATGGAATGTACTAAATGAAGCAGTTCAAATTATTATTGCATATCTGAGTTATTGCACATAATAAATTAAACCATAGTGTCACCCATTAAGTGAGACCTTATAGAGTCTGATGGCCACAGGCAGGTGCTGTGGTGCATTTTGGTGGGATGAGTCTAATTAGGCCCCTCAAAGTGAACCTCATCAGGTAGATATGCTTAGGCTGATTTATTCTTTAATGTTTAAAATCTCATATAAGGGTTCCCATTTCATTGGCTTTTTTTCCATAGAGGCTCTCAGAAGGCTCTGCTGGCCCAAAGATCTGGTACACCAGCCGTGTCCGACTCCTCCACACTGAAATCCAGCACAAAGCAAAGCTTGTCCAAACCCAGGCCAAAGCAGCCAAAAGCCAAGGCAGAACCTCCACCGAAAAAGAGGAAGAAATGGAAGGAGGAGTTTACAGACTCGTCACAGTTGGCTTTTCCAGAAGCTGTCGGTGAAGATGATGGTGAGTCATTTTTCTGGAGAAAGAAAGAAAAACCTGTCTTACACCATTTCCATCAGCCATTACGGAAGTACTGGTGCCAGAACTGGGGACTCTTTTATCAAGTGTCTCGTAGTTTGAGAAATTGCGTACGCACATTTCAGGCCCGTTTTTGTGTGTATGCAATTACTCAAACCGTGATTTATAAAAAAAAAATGAAAGTGAGCGTACAATTAAGCAAGGTTTGAGCCCTGTAAAAGATTGCGGAGGGAGAGCAGGAATTAGTGACATGGTGTGGTAAAATAGAGAATTGCAAGTAAATGCACAAACCATCTTCACAAATATTAGTTCATACCATATAAATCAAGGAAGATCAAGATCCTGGCTATGGATCATGCCTGGCTATGTGTAACACGTATGAGATAAAGTATACCACAGAAAAACTGTTATCTGCAGAATCTGCAGCGCGCTTCCCGCCACATTAGTGACCTATTTAGACATGAAAAAATATGAATTACTAGCTTGATATCCATGCATATATGTGCAACACACACCACAACGTATGACACAATCGGCCAGAATCTGTTAAAACCGTATCAGCCCTGTGGGAATCAACTCGCTGTCAAGTCCACCACACACCAGCTGAGCTCAGGTCGATACTTTATGTTAGCTGGGTATTTGTTTTGTCTCGCAATTTAAAATCTAAAGGTGCTATATATATAAAGCGTTTGTTGCTAATGCCACTACTGAGGCCACCAAACATCACCGACTTCCTTGCCTCAACCTCGATTCGCAGTTCAGATTTGTCAGCAGCTCTAAATGAGCAGCAGTAAGTCAGTTTATAATAAATATACTATTTCTATAGTAACAACTCATTCATAAGGACATACCTATATAGCCGGCTGCCTAATCTAAGGGATTTTTTTTCTAGGTGATGTTATTTACCAAGGAAAAACAAGCCGAAGTGCCATAAAAACTGTTACCCCAGTCAAATACTTGGTAGGTCCCCCACAGTGCATAGACTCCCCGAGCTTGTGGAAATATTCGGCAGCCAATGAACACCATATTTCCTGTTGTATTCCAAGGTGCAGGATTTCTATGTTCCACAGCACATTGCATCCTAGATGTGTTCACTAATGTTGAGATCTGATGACTTGGGTAAGAAACGGCAAAACCGCAAACTCAAGACAAGTGTTCCTCTAACCATAATTTGGTGTCTCTAGATGTGTGTGGTGGCACGTTGTCCAGTTACCGGAGGCCAAACCCGTCAGAAAGGAAGGGCACGTAGCGTTCACCTGTCAAGAGACGTTTGTAGACAAGCTAGAGGTCCCAAAGCTAAACAAACTTCATACCATTATGGAGCCACCACTAGCCTATGTATTTTGCATAGACTCGTCTCGGCCAGTTTTTCTGGCACTACAGATGAATTCATTGATTGCTTATTTATTTTAAATGTGCAGCAGCTCAAATGAAGCCCTGGTAGTGTTGGCAGTCTGATTAACCTCAGGTATAGAGATTTCTGGTGTCGTTGAGTGTGTTCCAGCCTCTTAATTACAGTATGTGGCTTTCCAATTGGAATAATTCCCAAGTTGCTGGAGGCACACAACTAGTCATATTTCCTTTTTCCAACCTTTTTGGAATTTGTCTTGAATTTGAAAGTATGGAAATCAACCTTTAATTGTTTGGCACACTACCGCTATAACTCCCTGCAAAAAAATATTCACAAAACCATTAGCAAGCCGTAGCCTTGTTCTGTATCGTGTGTAAGTATCTCTCTGTATCCTCTCTAATCTCAGAGTTCATACCTCCGGTCCCATTTGCCTCACGTTTCCTCAACACCAGGACAATGAAGGAGACCTTCAAGAGTTTTGTGGAGCTCCTGATCAGCGTTGCTCTGGACGCAGACGTCATGGTCACACTGGAGAGGGAGAACGGTAAGGACGTAAAGAGCGCACATAGTTTTATTTACAGTCTGAATGATGCGGCCGTTTGTATAAATGAATCAGTATCACAGTTCTGTTTATTTTTTAAAAACGTTGATATCAGTTCAGGTCAGATCATATCTGGAAAAGATCCTTTCTGCAAGGTACATCAGCACAAAGTGGGACAGGTGCAGTGGAAGGTGTAAAAATAGAATATTGAGTCATTTTAATGACGTTTTCCTTTTCACCTGCGTGATCCAGTCTAATCCTGAATTTTCATCCCAGTACAAATTCCGCAATATAGTACTGCATTTTCATATCATGATCATTTTTTAATCGTGTGACAACTTAGTAACCATTTCAACCTTGATTGGTGTTATCACGCACTTCACCGTGTCCATGATTTATTTAATGACTCCATTACAGTGTGTTTACACTGCTCCTGCGTTTCCAATGGACCTGAGGGCAGGTGGGCAGCCATAGGCTTGTGTTAAAGGAACGCTAGTGAGCACACACTAGGGGGCAGTAAGCACACGTGTTTAGAGCAGACCCTATCCGCAGCTGGACTTGTGTGGTTGCCGGGATTGAACCTTGGACCTTGGAACTTTCTGGTGTACAAAGGCTGGTTCCTTAACCACAAGCTCACAGCTGCCCCTAATTGATGGTCATGGTCTTGCTAAATCCATTTTTAATTAATTATTTGATACACACTCAGTGAGCAAATATATATTAAATAATATTATGCAAATTATAATTTGTTTTATTTTTAAATATACAAACACAAATAAAATATTTAAATTATATAAAATGGTTCGTTTTCAAAGATAATAGTGTTAGCTAGTGGTGATTAGCACTTGTGTTTAACATCAACATCGGCTATTTCATGTCACATCCAACCAGATGTTTGGTTTTGTATTCTGTGGGCTCTGCTACTGAGAAGGAATATGTAGACCATTGAATTGCTGTATTTAATTTACCGTTGATCATAATACGATGATTTTATTTCTAGCTTTTTTTTCATGTTTTACCAGAACATTTGAATATCAAAAAAATGTTTTATACATTGCACTGTGGACACTGGCTACCCTCTGATTGGACAGAAACACTGGATTCATTTCCATAAAGTCCGTCTTGGATCAACAGGCCATCCCATCATTCACTCCACAAGCGTGTGTGCTGAAACCGACACTTCCGTTCGCACAGGGTTCATTGCAATGCATTGATGCACCCAAAAGTGTAAATGCAGCCTTACTCATTCTCACTCATTATCTAAGCTGCGTATCTTCATTTGCATTTACATTTATGGCATTTGACAGATGCTCTTATTCAGAGCGACTTACAAGGTAACTGGTATTACAGAAAGGACAACATTGTGTTAGGAGTCTTGCCCAAGGACCCTTATTGGTGCAGCACAGACCGGCTGCCCTGACCGGGAATCGAACCCAGGTCTCTCACATGGAAGCCAATGATGTTACCACTGTACCACACCAATCTACTACAGTCTCAATGGGGGTGCTGGAGGCTATCCAAGATCTCTCTGGGTGGAAGGCAGGGAAACATACTAGACAGGTCCCCAGATAGAAAGACAGGTGCACACACACTTACACCTAGGCGTAATTTAGTATCTCCAGTTCACCTGACTGCATGTTTTTGGACTGTAAGAGGAAACCGGAGTTACCCCAGAGGAAACCCATGCAGACACTGAAAGAGCATTCCACACAGATAGGACCCTGGCCACCTTGGAATCGAACCCAGAACCCTGTGAGGCGACAGCGATACCATTGTGCTGTCTTTCTTTCTTTATTTTAATTAAAAAGAATCCGCTATATAATTGCACGGACAAAATTATTGATAATGTTTGAGGTGAATATTAGGAAATCTTAATATCCAGAAGATTACCTAATTATATCATTGTATTGTATTGTACACCAGGTGCTGTGGGTTGACTGTGTAATTTGATGCTTTCAGATGAACTTCTGCTGCCTCATATGAAGAGAGTGGATGGCATGATCACAGACAACAGAAGGAGGCTGCTTCCCAAGCTACGAGTGGGTCAGGTGTTCAAAGTGAGCAAGCCCATCCATCCAATATCCAAACCCTCACCTTCCACAGACATTGACTTACTTTAAGTCTTCTTAATATATATAGAGCCATAGACAAGCTCCTGCCAGTCTGCTTCCAGTGTCGGTGGTAAACTTTATTATAGTGAAGCTACTGTCTGCTATATTGTGGTCCTGTTCCAGTCATTTAATAACCAGTTCTACAATTTATTGGAATATTTTCCGTACTTTAGCAGTGTAGTTGTAATGATACAGCACATTGTATCATTGTTTAAGAGGCTCTTTTATATTTTGCCTGTCGGCGTTGTGTGCATTTCGATACCTGTACATACAGCTATGTGTCAGTGTTAGATGTGCATGCATTTGGCTTTACTTTCAATCCATTTATATTGCAGTGATACCTGCCATTCTGCAGTCAAGTTTGATAACGCTTTGTTCTTGTTCTAATAGTTTCGCGGTATATTCGTCCGATCAGCCCTAACATTACACCTGCCTAAACAGCTCTTACCCATCAATGCATGAGCTCCGCATCTGAAGGTGTTTAATCATGTCTGTCACCGATTAGCAACGGATCCTTCTGTCAGTCTTCACTGGTTTCGAACCAGACTGCCTAGCTTTGCCGTCCACGCACATCACTGAGCCTTGAGCACACACGACCTTGTTCCCGGTTCACTGGTTGTCCTTCCTTGGCCCACTTTTGGTAGCTGTTATCCACTGTGTACCGAGAACACAGCCCTAGACCTGCTGTTTTGGACATGCTTTGATCCAGTTCTCTAACAGTCACACTTGACAGGTGCCACTGTAATAAAATAATCAGTGTTATTCACATTTACGGCATTTGGCAGACGCTCTTATCCAGAGCGACTTACAAGGTTACTGGTATTACAGGAAGGCCAACGTAGTGTTAGGGTTAGACATGGGGAGAACACACCGAGTCTCTTGGGTCTTCCCCAAGGACCCTTATTGGTGTAGCACAGACTGGGATCGGGAATCGAACCCAGGTCTCTCACATGGAAACCCAATGATGTTACCACTGTACCACACCAACCACGTCACCTGTCAGTAGGTTTGTGGTGTTAATGTCATGGATGATCGGTGTATACAGTGGTTGTAGGTGCACGTTGTAATATCCTAAAAAAAAAAAAAAAGTGGACTTTTTTGCCTTGGCGGATGTCTGTGCTCTCAGAGCGACCTTAAATACAGATTATATTACATGAGGTGTTAACCAAGTTCACACTTTTTCTGTCTGAAAAAAGCAGCTTGTCTCAAAATTATCTAATTATGCAAGGTGTTATGCAAGCAGCTAGTGCGTATATTATCAGAGAGAAACACTACTGGCTTTGGACAGCAGCATGCAAAAACTGGAAAAATTTTCCCACATATTTAAAGTCTGATGTAAGGGAGCATTTTGGCTTCCCGGTAGGTTTCGACTCCCACCGGGTAGTGGATCGAACCGTTACAGTATGCCCAATTTACCAAATAGTCATGTAAATTACAAACACTCACATTTAATACCAGAAAAATAGTGGCCAGGAAAACATAACACAACACACACCCACAAAGCAAAATGTCTCAGCTTCATTTAGCAGACAGACGTTCGTCACTGATTCAATCCAGGATTAAGAAAGTACTGAAGTGACTGGGAAGGTCATACCTGCTGATGTAAAACACAGTATAGTAGAGAACACAGGACTCAAAAATACATTTAGAGCTACAGATTGGGACATAAAAAAAATTACCCCACTGTTTAAAATCTGCCCCTAAAATGTTTAATTGGGCATGTTTCATTTTTGACCAGTTTTTGTTTTATTCTGTTTTTATTACATGCATTGGCTACTGACCAGTGACCAGAATAACATTGGTTGTCTTACTACAGTGACCTCTGTCAAGGGTGGAACATATTAGGCAGGAAGTGAATAGTCAGTTCACGAAATTGATGTGTTAAAAGCGGAAAAAATGAGCAAACATATAAGCAAATATTCGTGGGTAAGTGAAAGTACACTATTTGCCTACTGTGCGTGCACAAAGAGAAATAGGACCACTACATTTAACCCATCAGTGCAGTGAAACACACACACACACACACATACACCCCTGAACACTAGGGGGCAGTGAACATGCGTGCCCAGAGCAAGGGGCAGCCTGAAACCACAGTGCCTGGGGAGCATTTGGGGGAATTAGATGCCTTGCTCAGGGGCATCTAAGCTTGAACCCGGGTCTGGTTCCCTAACAACTAGGCCATGGTTTGATTGGGACTGGGTTGGAGCATCTCCAAAACAGCAGGTCTTGTGGGGTGTTCCCATTATGCAGTGGTAAATACCTACCAAAATTGGTCCAAGGAAGGACAACTGGTAAACAGGGTCAAGTGAAAGAAAACAGTCACTTTCTGTCTTCAAACGCTGACTAAAAACTCACCTGTTTTGCCAGCACTTAATTGAAAATTAAATGTTTGTAAATTGTATTTGTCTTATTTGTTCAGTTTTGTGACTATTTTGGTTATTGTCGTCTTCTTTTTGCAGGTTGACTAGTGTAGAAAGTTTTAGATAATTGATACTACATGGCTCTTTTCTAGTAGGATTCTGGTCTGAGTTCTTGAATCCTGATTTACCTTTACTAGTTTCAGATACTCCAAGAATTTAACTAAGCACTCTTGTAGTCACTCTGGATAAGGGCTTCTGCTAAATGCTGTAAATGTAAATGTAAATGTAAAGTGAACTTATGACCTACTGTGCTGTGAACACACACAATAGGGGGCAGTGACCGCACTTGCCCGGAGCAGGGGGGCAGCCCTAATCCACGGTGCCTGGGGTGCAGTTAGGGGTTAGGTGCCTTGCTTAAGTGCACTTCAGTCATGGCATGTCGGGATTAAATCGGGAACCTCTCACTGTATTATTACACCCCATTTCTCCCCAAAGCCAGCATAAGGACAGATGCTATCTTAATTCAGATAATGCATTTCCTTAACGGACGAAGTGGTCAGATGATAACGGTAACAGGATGCATGTGAACGTTATAGATGTGATTAAAGAATTTTATGTTAGTCCATGCCTGTTTTTGTGAAATACTTAGTGTTACCATTTAAGTTTTGTCTGTTTTTTTAATGTCTGATTGAGCATTCATTTTCTTCTCTGTCCTCTTCAGAACGCTTTAGACAGCTTTCCCGAGTTGTCAGTGGTGACGGAGCTGAAAACAGACGGGAAAACTTCCACTTTTAAAGTCAGACTGAGCGGAAAGGCATACAACAGGAAAACCATGAAACCGGCAAAATCCCCCACTAAACTTCCATTGGTGAGTTCTCAGTGAATCAGTCTAGTTGTGTATAATACCAAAACACATTCAGGTCATTAAAATTGGGGAATGGCTGGATTGTAGTACTGTCTTTTAGCCACTAAGAGGTGTCAATAGTGTTATTACTTTGTATCTTCTGCTTTTATTCCCTGTCTTCCTATCTCTTTATCTGTCTGTCTCTCTCAGGAGTACACAGTGGAGCAGCAGACAACTCGCTGGTTTTCTCTCTATCATTCACTGCAGCACTACAAGTATCACACATATCTGATGTGTATGGAAGAGGTGAGATTGTGTGTGCCTAATTTCACATGATTAACTTGTTACGCTCAGTTTTCACCCTGAACCCGAAACCCTCTTACAACATCAAGACAAACTTTCGCATCACAACTGTTCATGTGATCGAATGGAACATGTCAATGCATGGGTATTTTTTCCTGTTCCACTGTTCCTTTGATGCTCATGTGTGTTATTGTGTGTGTTCTGTGTATCAGATTGCACTGTTGCGCTCGCGTGGCATGGACCTGGGGCAGGAAGAGACTGTACAGACGTGCATGGGGAACCGAGTGTGGGTGGAGGGCCTGTTTGACCGCTTCGGAGAGCTTCTCACACAGGTGCAGCAGGCCTGCCTTTAACCAGACAGTAGAAGTGGTCATGGGCCCTCTTCTAAA
Organism: Duopalatinus emarginatus; assembly: GCA_028565595.1. Classification (NCBI taxonomy): domain Eukaryota; kingdom Metazoa; phylum Chordata; class Actinopteri; order Siluriformes; family Pimelodidae; genus Duopalatinus; species Duopalatinus emarginatus. Next base: position 28,464,193 of record JAOVVF010000036.1, on the reverse strand, counting down.
AGACGAACTGATAAAGATGGATATGGAGGGGAAGACACCGGAAGATGGAGAAGCACCAGAAACCTGAGAATCATGTGAAAACACTGAGATGATTAATCATGAGGAGAGCCACTAGAAGCTGGAGAAACCGTCTGATGATGGAAAACTTTAAACTATATCCAGATATGAGAAGCTACAGACGATTCTGAAGAAACAGAGAAGCATAAAGGATCAAAAAACCATTAGAGGATGAAGAACCATAAAGACCGGATTAAACGATAGAGATTCACAAGACGATGGAGAACCATTGAAAGCAGTAGATTGAGAAGCATTAAACACTATTACAATATGGAAAGATAAAAATGTGAAAGAAAAAACATTGAACCATGAGGTGACTGTAAGATAATGGAGAACTGAAGACATGTAGATGGAAAAGAAAAAAAAAAGATTATCAGACGCTTGTTTCTATGGACATAATGGTTTTTATTCATTATTTTTAAATTACATTTTAAGTTTTTTTTATTATTATTATTATTATTATTATTATTATCTAATCAGCCAAACTGGACAGTTAGAGTTGGTACAACAGCCGGCCGATTTTCCTTCCCTGATCTTTAATGAATGTGTGGTACAGGACGATACTTTGAGATTTTGAAACACTAATTCGAGTCTGGAGAACGAGGGGTGCTAATGATTGTATAAACATATAAATACATAGATATATATGTAAAAAAAAAAACCTTTCTATATGATAGTGTACATTTTGTAAAGAGAGCTCTTTGGATGAATTGGACTCCTTATGTGCTTTTAAACTCCTTTTATATGACAGAGGTTATAAAGATGGAGTTGGTGCAATTCTAATACTTTTGTGATCATGTTGTAAAAAAAAAAACAACATTGGAACTATTTTCTTGGAGGAAGATATATTTTATAATCTCTCAAAGCCCTTTACCTTTACCTAAATGTATTTTTCCACAAAGGAAAGATCGTGGTTTCCTGATCTTCTTTGTGGTACACTCTGTTTTACAAATGAGATGCCCGGGGTGTTTATACGGCAAATTTCTATCCCTGGCAGTGTGTCTTAAGATCACTTCTTTACTGTAGATTATTATAAATTTGCCGCAGTTTTGCACAGATTACGATGCTTTTTGCTTTTCAAGTGTAGCTGTGATACGACCTGCGAGTATTTTATTATAATTTTTTTTTTGATATGCGAAAAATAAATTTCCTACCATTGAATCCACGGAGTCAGAATTTTATTTACAGATGCAAAATCACTCACCTTTCACTAACTCTATATCTAAACTGCTTGTACTACTTCTGGGTTATGTCGACTAGTTGAGTCTATTCCAGTTCTCAGTGTGTGGCAGGTAGAGAAACACCCTGGACAAGTCACCAGTCTATCACAGGGCAGACACATGGAAAGACCCACACTCACAACTAGGGGCAATTTAGTATCTACAGTTTACCTGACTGCATGTCTTTAGACTGTGGGAGGAAACCAGAGCACCTGGAGGTAAAGACGAGTCTACTTGAAATACACAGGCTGGTGGTGGCTCCATAATGGTGTTGGGTTTGTTTACCAGTAATTCCGTGGCTCCCTGGTACGTCTACAAATGTCTCTGACAGGTAAATGCTATGTTTTTGAAGAGATACACCTGTTCTTGTCCTGCATTCATTCTGATGGGTTTGGCCTCTTGTACTACTATGTACGTCTAGAGACACCAAATCATGGTTGGAGGAAGACTGATTTGAGTTTGGCGTCCTGCCATACACACCCAAGTCATCAGTTTGCAATGTTATTAAACACACACATGTAAAACTGGTGGTACACCAGTCTTATACTTGGTAGGTCCCCCACAGGCCTTGGACTGAATGAGCTTGCGGAAACATTATGTAGCCAGTGAACGCCATACTTCCTGCAGAACGGTCCACAATTCTGTTGTTTTCAGAGGTTTAGGATTTCTGTGTTCCACAGCATGTTTCATGGCATCCCAGACGTCTTTGATAACGTTGAGATCTGGTGACTGGTGGGAATGGAAAAACCTCAAACAAAAGGTTTTGTCTGCCGAATGAAACACTATGAGCTCCAGGGCTGGCACTATTAAACCAAAACCCACTATTAAACAAAACCCACACTCCTGAACCTTTAATTAACCTTTAATTTAATGAAACTTGGTTTCGTCTCGAATTCATTTATGTGACTAAATGTGTAGTAGCAACCCTGAGTCCTGGTTCCTCCTGCTCTCCAAACCCTGCGTACACTGTGACCCCTCTTATCTTCTTGCAGTCTCATCTGACCCAGCGTGGACATGGACAGTCTACAATACACCATAATGGACAGATGTAGAAACCATGAATTAGATCACAGATTTTAATTCTCTGGCTACCTGCACTTTTGTTTTTGTTTATATTCACACATCTGTGTCACCCAAATGAGGATGGGTTCC
>JAOVVF010000036.1:28438899-28450188 GCA_028565595.1 Duopalatinus emarginatus | reverse complement strand
GAGTATATTATATATATATGAGTTTTATTTTTGCATGACATAAACACGTGGCTCAGGAAAACCAAGTGTGTATGTGTGTGTGGAAACATCTGTATGTAGATCTGTTACAGAATGATCTGTGTACAGATGTATTATGAATCTAAAAATCAGTCTATAATCTGAATTACTGCTCTATGATTAGTACAGTGTTGAGATATAAATTTGAAATTGGTTCCCGGTGACAGGTTTTTAAGATTTATAGTATGTACTCAAGTGTGTGTAGAAACATCTGTATGTAGATCTGTTACAGAATGATCTGTGTACAGATGTATTATGTATATAAAAGTCAGTCTGTGATCTGAACTACTGCACTATGTACAGTGTTGAGGTATAAATTTGAAATTGGTTCCCGGTGACAGGTTTTTAAAATTTATAGTATGTACTCAAGTGTGTGTGTGTGTGCATGGAAACATCTGCAGATATGTTACAGAATGATCTGTGTACAGACGTATTATGTATATAAAAGTCAGTCTGTAATCTGAATTACTGCGTTATGATTAGTACAGTGTTGAGGTTTGAATTTGAAATTGGTTGTTATAACTTGTGACAGGTTTTTAAGATTTACAGTATGTACTCCAGTGTGTGTGTGTGTGTGTGTGTGTGTGTGTGTGTGTGTGTGTGTTTTACTTTTTGTTTAACATGGTTAAAGGTTAGGGTTAGACTTAAAAGGACGCATATCATTATTTGGGTGCATTGATAATTATGTCAGTAGAAGGTTGTCACAAGGCTAGTAAGAGTTGAGTGTAAATTTAAACAGGGCTTGGTAACTCTTCTTTGGCGTCCCCCTAAGGATATATCGCTCAGACCTGTCTCTGCTTGAAATGACGCCAAATATTCTGTATTTCATCTTGGCTCTATCTCCCTCCCATGTCACAGTGCCTGTGTGTTGCTGTTAGGGTTTTGTTGTGGAAAAGTTTTTGTTTTTCCTCTGCATCGTCTTGTCGGGGTCATCATGGGAACAAACCCCCCCAGTGATTATTTACTGTCTTGTTGGCCAAACATAGCAGTGTGTTGCCTGTAACTGAGGAGTGGTATTCCCACCTGAGAGTGACCCAGGGGGTTAACCTCCAGACACTTCATATAAGGTGTTCTTGGTAGACATTGCACCAGTCCGACTGGTATCGCTATGATATCAACATAAAAGAATGTAAGCAGGAATTGGAATAAGGTTTGGAAACGTATTTTGGAACGGTTAATGTTTGCATATAATTAGAATAATGGTACTGATCGTATTTATATTTTGAATTGCGTTTGCTATATGTGTGAAGGTATGTATAGTTTTGGCTATGTCGTTCAGTTAGAAATGATTACTTTTTACAAAAGCATATCAGATGCATGTTGATATCAGTTTATAGTGATACTGAAGAAAAAGCAGAATTGCTTTTTTTCTATACTTGGAAGACTGTCAATAAAAATTTAGTGCCAATAATGTTTTAGCTTTTTTGAAGGCTTTTTGGGCTGCACAATTCACTCTGGCAATTATTGTATATGAGAGAATCCAATACAATAAGTTAATTAAATAATAAGTAAAGTATATAATAAGTTAAAATCGCAGCATTTCCAAACTGCTCTTGTTGGGTTCTTGAGCAAGATCCTTAAACTCATTCATTCAGCCTAAAGTCGTTTTGGATCAAAGTGGTTGGCAAACAAGTACATGGAAGTGCAAATCTTTCGGTCTGCCAGGCTGTGTCAGTGTGCAATGTGTCAGTCTGTTGGTCGGTTTGTTTGTTTCTGTCTGCTTGAATGACTGTCTGTCTTGGCGTATGTCTGTCTATCTATCAAAAGCTGATCTCTAGTAGGAAAGTCTCTGAATAGGCTCGTCATTTAATATGCAGAATAGGGTTGCAGCCATATGACAATTTGGATCAATGCATCAGTTTATAAGGTAGATAAAATTAGTTTATCAAACTGAAGTGAATTGAGACAGAAATCGATTATTATCTACAAGGAAAAAGTAACTGGTGGGCAAAAAAATAACTATTAATATGTTTAAATGAACATTCAATGAACATATTACAAACTTACTTAACTATTAGTCGGAGGCTACCAAATTAATTACCTAATTAATAATGTATTGATTCATGGGTATAGTCAAATATAAAGTTTCTGACTTATACACTGAAATCATATCATATTGTATTGTGCAGGAGCCTGAGGTTTGCATATCTACACTGTTACAGGTTACACCGATCTGACATTTCTGCTTCTGAAATCCATGCCATGCAAGTAAATGTTCAGTGATATGCAAACTGTCCGAGCATGTGATTTTACATAACAGGAAGCAATTTACAAGGAATGAAAGCAACTCCCAACCACCACTGTCCACGCAGATAGCCGATCAGTGCTGGACAACTTGATTTTTATCCATTGGTGACCTCTTGTAAACAATACAACGTTTGACGTCATAGTTCATTTCATAATCGGTCACTGGATTCCAAATGAAATAAACCAGCTCCTTCATTTAAATAATTTATTCCCAAACAAAGGGAGCATGTTAATTTTTTAGTTCTTCTGTAACCTCTCAGACACAGTTTAGCGTTTTTCCCACATGTGGTACTGATCTGGAGAACCTCCTTTGTCTTGCAGCCCAGTTTTGTCAAAAGCGTCCATTACTGAGTGGGTGTTAGATGGGAAGGGCCCTGTCAGGGAATTAAATCTGCATGTGTAAAGAGATTGTGGGACTCTGGCTTCTTTGCTCCTCTCCTCTTAAAGATGAGGGCGGGAGATCTCTATGGGACTGTCCACACCTTCAGGGCTCCATGTTGGAGTCCAGAGAGGAAATGTAGCTTGTGAGAAATGATTAGATGGTCTGCTATGATTTGTATGGCGTTCTTAATATTGACTTTGGCTCCGAGTAGTCTTTATATTGGAGCCTAAAGTCATATAAAGCTGTCGGTGTTCCAGGGCTGCACTATTGGGAATAAATCATGGGAAAACTTCTCCTGCTTCATGTGTTATAGTCAATTTGTGACAAATTAGGCTTAGACGATGAAACTAAGTTCCAGATTTCTTAGGAAACCTCTACAAAACCAGAAGCATATTAGAAAACTTATCTGACAAATGCAAAAAAAAATGGTGCTAGTATGTGGGTACTTCCCTCTCACGTTGTTAGCTAATGCTAGCTAACTATAGCTAGCTATAATACAACATCTATTTAAGTTACAATATCAGACAATACAATAGATTTGATGTTCTTTTGCTGAATATTAAAGTTAGGTAACACATGACGCCTAGCTTGCTAAAACAACGGCACAGTAAAGGCTTTAGTGTTAGCTAATCATAGCTAATGTTTATTTAGCTTATGTTTATTTCTGCTGTTATTACTAGTTCTTGCTCTAAATAGATTAAATTACCAGAAAAATGTGTACACCAGTCTAATACTTGGTAGGTCCTCCATGGGGCATGAACTCATCGAATTATGCGACCTGCAGAACGGTTCTCATTTCTGTTGTATACTAAGGTATAGGATATAGTGTATAATAAAACAAAATTAAACATACATTTGAAACCCATTTAAATAAACATAACAGACAGTAGAATAGATTTGATGGTCCTTTGCTGAATATATTTGTTAGATTAGGTAGCTATGCTAAAGTGATGGTTCAAAGGTTACATTAGCTAATGTTGTTTATTATCACTGCTACTATTGTCACAATTTTCGCCATTGTTTTTAAATTATCTCTAAATATATATATTTTCCATCCACGCCAGATGGCCGGAAAGCCGTTCCGCGCCACCTTTATCTGGAGCAGCATCATTAACAACCTGCAAACTCAGGTGGAGGTCAAGAGACGACGCCATAATCTGAAGTCCTACCACAACTGCTTTCTGGGCTCTGAGGCTGTGGATGTGGTGCTGGCTCACATCATCCAGAACAAGTTCTGCGTCGATGATGAGGTGCCACGTTTCAAAGCAGTGCGTCTCTGTCAGGCGCTCATGGACTCACGGGTGTTCGAAGCAGTGGACACCAAGGTGTTTGGGAGAGAGAAGAGGCAAGCCAAGTTTGAGGACAGCAGCTGTAGTTTGTACAGGTTCCTGAATACGAGTGCTAGCAAGGATACCATTGAAAACACGTACGAATCGGCCTCCATTAACAGAACTACATCACCGAAAAGGTATGTGGTTTTATCCTAGGCACCTTAACTGGGCCATAACTGACCCAGAGCCATCTTGTATCTTGGTTATTTATGATAAACAATGTTAGTATGTAGAGTTTGTCACTTTAACTAGTAACTAGCACTGGCAAGTATTGAACCTGATTGCAATATTCTGACCAGATCCTAATCTAATCAAACTTTTCCACTCAGGGAAGAGGAACAGGAGTATTCAAACACCTCACCAGTCAAGACAGATAAATCTCTGGAGGACGTATTAGGGAACCTGAACTCAAACACAACCATCACACCCCAGTTGATGAATCTGGGTCTATCTCAGGAGTGTAAGTCACTTCAAAGCAAACTACACGTTTATCTTCAGTGTAATGGTTATTCTTTTCCAGTGAAAAAAACACCCTGAAAGGATATGTAAGCGTTTTTATAACCCACATACTTTTCATTACAGTGGTGGATGAGATTTGGCAGCAGCAGGCAACACTTAGATTACTGCAGCTGATTGAGTTGCCTTTGCTGGAGAGTCTTCTCGAAGGAAAGGAGAGTCCCCGTCCGCCTCTGCATGGTATGGACAGTGACCCAGATCTTCTCTACACCAGCAACTATGTGGACCGAGAAATCCTCAAAGCCTTCAGTGAAGCTCAGTATGTGTTCTGCATCATCATTATCATCTTTCTATTGTCTCCTTCTTTATCTTGTGCTTCTTCTGGGTTTTTTATTGGTAGCTTTAAATAATAATACCTTTAAGGGAATAATAAATAATACAAAAATAATCAAGACTGGACACCTCAAAATATTAATAAGCTTATTTCAGAAGTTTATATAAAAAATAAAAATTACATTTGGTTTTACTATTGTACTACTATTAATAATAGTTATAGTACTTTATTAATGCAGTACATGTTAATTGAATATAGGGACAGCATAAGAACGCCTACACCTGTAAAAGTTCTGAGGTGTTATCTTGTGAATGAGGTTGAACACTGGCCAGCATGCTCATGGCATTTGTGTGGGCATTTTTCGATCCACAGTGTCACATGTGTACCGAAAGTACATCATAGAGGGCATTACCTCCCATAGTGGGCAGTGGCCGTCCAGTGGTACTTAATGATCATGATCAGCGGTGTCTGGCTAGTGTGGTCCATGCAAACATACAAATGACCCTGGCCAATGTAGTGTTCCTTGGCTTCCATGGGTAGCCTCACCTGGACTTGTAAGATTGCTAACTGGACCCTAGAAGACTCACAACATGTGCTCCGATTAGTCTGATAATGGTTTCTGGCTGATTGCAGGGTTTGTGTGAGGCCCAGGCCTTATGAACCCATAGATCCCAGTTGTCAACAAGGCACAGTGGTGGTGGTTCCATACTGATGTGGGGTGTGTTCTCATAGCATGTCCCCTGTTCTGCTAAAACATTGATAATTGTCATTAATATGGTTCACTGCTTGGTGACCATATGCGCCTTCACAATGAGAGATAGTCTTGCAGGATAATGCACTATGCCATTGGACCCAAGATGGTTCAAAGAGCATTCTGGAGGGTTGATGTAACCTATATGTTTGCCTGACATGAACCCAATCTCGCATTTATGTCATGCACTGGAGAGGTCCATTTTGATCCTGCACCCACAAATACTACTGAGCCGTGGGTGGATATTCATACTGCATGGCTCAACATCCCTTCAGATCCCTCTTCCATGCGTTTGTAAAATTAATCGAGGGGGTCCCACTATTACTATAATACTATTTCCTGTCCCATGACCTTCGGCATGTCACTGTATATTGCCAGCATCAGTAACATTGTGATAACCATGCTATGCCTGGTGTCAATGGAAAGAGAAGCTTCTCTAGTTTCACATGACACCCAACATAGCATTATAGAGCGGATTATGCGTACTGTAGCTTTAAATCTCAACTGTCCCTTCTATTCTTTTCAGTACCGCTTAACTGGACCTGCTGCAGAGTCCGTCAGGTTTAAAAGGTTAGAAAATGAGTAATGGTTGAAGTAGTGAAGTGTTTTGTGAGGAGATGTTTATTTAGCATTTAGGAAAGAGTCTCCAGTGGTAGTGCTTAGTAACAGTCAGAGGTGAGGCTGTTCCGTTAGGTTTTCTGCCATGAAAAAGTCTTCAGGACAGCTTCTCTGTAGCAAAACTGTCTTTATGATTTGAGGAGAGAGAGACAAACGAGGGGCTAGTAAGTGATAACAGACTGTTTTGTAGACGTTCCACCAGATTAAATGTAGTGATAAAAGGATAAAGAGTACTCCGTCGTTTTATCATAAGTAAAACATTGTCAGTGTTGGAACTACTTCAGGGTGTGTTTTATACTTTACATAACAAATTGCATTCATAAATCTTATCATGGATAAATATTCATTTGATCCACTCTACCACTACACATTTTCCACCGTTTTCTTTATATGTAACAAACCAGATGTACTTAAACCTGGAGGTGTGGTCTGAATGGTTTTCCATGATGACTCAGGGATATCTGGGCTCTCAAGAAAATGCAGAATACAAAGCACACCACTTGTCGCGTGCGTACGGCTGAGATACTGTGTCCAGACTAATGGAAGCTGGTCATTATATAAAGAGCTCTGTTTGAAAGCCTCAGCCCTCAGGCTGTGCGATTTCTCCTGCCACATGGCTGACAGTCTGAAGGTCAAGAGTACAAGCGAATCTCTTTGTTTTTCTCCTGCTTCTGTGTCCATGTATTGTTTATTTTGTCCTCTTCATTAATCATTGTTGTTCCTTTTTTCTATCCTCTAGTGCTGATGCCTGGCTTTCAGCAGCTGTGGACTGCCTGGAGTTTCTTCCTGATCAGCTGGTAGTCGAGGTCAGCCGAGGACTTGCCAAGTGTCCAGAGGATACGGCACAATATAAACGGCTCCTATATAGTATTCTCATCCAACACTACGATCAGACGGACTATCCTCCACTGTTCAGCAATCACGTCTTCGACATACATAGCGGCATCTCGGAGCTGTTGGGTAAGTTTTTGGTAGTTCTCAGCATTTCTAATACACTGAAGTGGCAGAAAAACTGGTACACCAGTGTAATACCTGGTAGGTCCCCCCATAGGCAATAGACTAAATGAGCTTGTGGAAATATTTAGGCAATAAATACCATACTTCCTGCAGAACGGTCCACCATTCTGAGATCTGGTGATTTAGGTAGTAATGGCAAAAGCCCAAACTGGCGTCTCCAAACATGTGTTGCAGCGTATTGTCTTGATGAAAGAGAATGAATGCAGGTTACATGAACGAGTGTAACTCATCAGGAAGAAGGCACATAAGGCATTCACCCACCGTAGATGTTTGTAGACGTATCAGAGGTCCTATACAAGGCCAGCTAAACAAACCCCATATCAATATATGCAGATTTTGAAATAAGTGATAGTAAAGGCAAGCGGCTTGACACAAAGATATCTAAATGTTAGTATTGCATATTCAAAGCAATTTTATTACCTATATTATTTCTCTCACTCTCTCTTTCCTACTTAAGGATTCTCTGAAACGCCCTGGGTAAAACTCTGACCTGCAACATGTGTTGTTATTTTATTACAGGGGCATTAAATGCTGTAGAGTGAGTTCTGGTGACGCAGGGCCAACGCGTAGCTTTGACGCCTCTGCTTTCAAAAACATTGGCTAAGATAAGATAAATTGCCCCTAGGTGTATGCGTGTGAATGTGGTGTGTGCATGGTGCTCTGCAGTGGACTAATATGCTATCCAGGGCGTACTCCTGCCTCACGCCCAGTGATCCTGGGATAGATAAAGTGGTTAATGGCAGTGAGTAAGAGTGAGTGAGTACATATAGGAAAGAAAGAGAGAACTTTCCTTACCTAGGGATGACACAGCCCACAGCTGTGGAAGTCAGGAAAGGAAGGCAACTAAATGCAAAATGCACCCCAGGTGCTGCAGGTAATGGGCTGCCAACCGCTCTGGGCATGTGTGCTCACTGACCGTTGTGTTCATTAATGTGTATCTGTGTGAGACCTGAGTGACTTACATGACCCAATTGGCTCCTATAATTGTGTTGTCTGTAGCTACAGTGTATGCTAAGCCTGTGTGTGTGTGTGTGTCTCTGTGTATGTGTGTTTGTAGTTAATGGGAAGCAGGAGCAGGCTCTGGAGGCCTTGCAGCTCTGTCTGAAGCTCCAGGACTCCCGAAGCAGAGAGGAGCTCCGCAGACTGCTTCGCTTCATGGCACTCGCCGCACAGCCAAACGACCTCAAGTTGCACAAAGAGGTGAGACCTTTAGACCAGGACACACTTGTGTGGGGCAGCTGTGGCCTTAGGGGACCGGTCTTGTGACTGAAAGGTCCCACACAACAGATAAGACACAATTGAAGTGCACTTGAGCACGTCACTGAAACCCCAAACTGCTCCCCGGATGCCATGGTTTGGGGCTCCGCTCCGGGCAAGTGTGTTCACTGCCTGCTAGTGTCCACTAGGGTGTCAGTGTGTTTCACTACAGGTCACATTCCTATGTGTAATAAACACCATACTGGTGAAATATAGTCATACTGACATATCCCATAATAATAATATGCATTGAATTTAATACGTACCATGTCGCTGAAGGAAAATAATGAACAACAGGTTGTGTGACGGTGCGGAGTTGACTGTCATCACCCCAGAGTCGATTCTTTTCCTTCAACAGCACATCCCTCACAATCTGTGTTTTATTACATTGGTGTGAAATCTATATATGTGACAGTGCAGTCCAGGACTGAGACTGAATTTACACCCACTGCCAGGCAACCAGTATGTCAAATGGAAAAAATGCCCTCATCATTCATATTCTGATTCAGCTGTGTCTTTAGGCTGGAAATAGTCAAATGTTATAAAAAATCTGTTATAAACCAGGACTATCGACAAAAGGAGTATTGTAAGCAGGCATGGACATGAATTTATAGCAACCCAGTGACACTTTAGATAGGAGATAGTTGATGATTGATCCTGAAAGCCAGCTGAATATTACATTAGACCTAAAATATATACATTAGACTTAAAAACCAGTGCACTAAAAACCATTTGTTGCCACAAACACATTGATATTGTCAAAGTCCAGACTCACAGTATCAATATCAGCTTGGACAGACTGATAGCAGTCATCAGGAACAGTGTCCTATATCATGCCTTGCTTAAGTTTTCACCCCCTTGAACCTTTCCCTGAGTATATCGGTATATAAATTAACTTGTTTTAAAGCCTGGAATTGATATACACTTAATTACGATTTGTACCATTTGATATACACTGTATGCGACGTTTAAAAAAACAAACGCATGTTGGTTGTATTAGCAGTGTAAACCCTGGGTCAGTAATTAGAAGAACCACTTTTGGCTGCGATTACAGCCACATGTCTTCTGGGATATGCCTCAATTAGCTTTGTAAATCCGGAAACTGATATTTTCACTATTCTTCCTGAAAGTGAAATTGAGCACTCTTCTAACCACTATGCAGTGGAACCGACCTTCGCATTTAACTCATCCATGCAGTAAAACACACTCATACACACTAGTGAACACTAGGGGTCAGTGAGCACATATGCCCCTTATCCGCAGTGCCCAGGGAGCATTTGAGGGTTAGGTGCCTTGCCTTGCTCAAGGGCACTTCAGAGAAGTCCTGGTGGTTGCAGGGCTTGAAACTCAAACAAGGCTGGTTGGTGTGGTACAGTGATAACATCATTGGCTCTCATGTGAAAGACCTCTGCTCGATTGGTGACCAGTCTGTACACAAATAAGGGTCATTGGGCAAGACTCCTAACACTATGTTGGCCTACCTGTAATACCAGTAACATTTTAAATTACTCTGGATAAGAGCATCTGCCAAATGCCATAAATGCAAGGCAGGTTCCTTAAACACAAGCCTACGGCTGCCCCCTGATAAAATTATTTGATCTCTGTCACATTTGTCACATCAAGACAATTGGTTTTCAAGGTTTTCCAATTACACTGAGGTCTGGGTGATTCTAACACATTGTGGTTTCTGGTTTTGAATAATTCTAGTGCAGCTTTGGTTGTATGCTTTGGCTCATTCACCCCGATCAGCTTAAAGAAGATGCTGTTATCCCAGTTCTGTCCCAGTTCTGTTTTCTAATACTGATATAAAAATGGGTTTAGTATCAATCAATCAATCAAAGTTTATTTGTCACATACGCAGTCATACCGGGTACAACATGCAGTGAAATGCAAATTTCCATTGACCTGTCCACACACATCGGGGGGCAGAAGGACAGGAAGACGGGGGGGAAAAACACAGAAAGCAGAGTACATTAAGGGGACAAAGGGGTAATAATGGGTAGCTCTCCTTGGCACTACATGTGTATTGAAAACCAATCTCATTTCAGCCACCTCCTCATTAAGACAGCTAAGATGAGACCCATATCCAGTCTCAATGACTCTGCATTTTATAGAGTTTACTTAGTCTGTTTCTCACACCGCATCATAGGAAGTGGACTACATTATGACAAAGTGCTTTAATGTGCATGCTGTACAAATACACTAAAGTGGCCATGATAATGTTCATTCTGACAACATACCACGGTTGTTGTTTGTTCCTCAGATAGAGAACAGGATGGCGGTGAAGAGAGCCTTCTCCAGTGCTATTGTTTACAGTGCCAGGCTCGCCAAAGGAAAGGTGGATCTTCTGGTCCTGTTCATGATAGACAACCACTTGGACCTGTTCAAGGTGAGATACATTTGAAACCATCTCATATTTCAAAGGTTCACCTTTAGATTTCTGGTCAGCACATACAAATCTATGGATAAAAATGTATTTATAATTTGTTTTCAATAAGCAATAAAAAAAAATCAGCCCATAGTTCAGAAATTGCTGAAGCAATTTCAAGTTAAAGCAACACTGGGATGATATAATAATGAAAACCTGTTTTCTGCTACAGAAATGCATGGTCAGTTTTATCATTTGCATGTTTACAATAGCACTGGGACCTCACCAGTGTAGCTATCTACTGTATATGTGAAGAAAAAAGAAATGGTACAGGAGTGGTTAAAGATTGAAGTGTATACTCTTTTAATTATATATCTTAAACCGTGTATGTATATATATATAGTACTGTGTAAAAGTCTTAGGCACATATAAAGAAATGTTGTGAAGAGGTTTTTACTATTTGTAAGAAAA
>JAOVVF010000036.1:28308093-28323387 GCA_028565595.1 Duopalatinus emarginatus | reverse complement strand
GATCTTATGTATATATTTATAGTGCTGAATATTTACTATTTGTTATATAATGAGTAAAAATATGAATATATATATTGTTCTGTTATAATTATGTATTATTCTATTAACAGAAATGTACTATAAGATAAAAACCTAGATAAGCTGTACTATTAATTATTTTATCTTAATTATATAATGCTGCAGCAGTAATTATCTTTACCATAGCTAACATTTAAAATGAAAAAAAAAGAAAAATCATAAGGATCAAACCAGTAACAGATGTATTGAATATTTTTGATTTTTTTAAATTCATTTTTTAAATTCATTTAATTTTAATTCTTTTTTTCTTGCTAATTTACATGAGGCACAAACAGTTTATAAACAGTTAATTCAATTTACATTTTAATTATTAAAATTATTTTAATTATAAAAAGAATATTTTTTTTACAGTGTATGAACAATTATACACTTTTAAAACATTGGAAAATAAAACAAAATCTTTATAGACCAATGTCGTTATATGCTTTATAGAAAATATATTTATAAAATTGGATATAGTTTTATTATTACAATTTAATAAAATTTAAAAAATTATGATGTATCTTTTTTTTTTATTTAGGGAGAACCTTTGGGTAATGTTTGAGGGTTAAAATGCTGTTTGTTCTTTATTTTTAAATGCAGTATTTTAATAATGGTCTAAACCATGATCATGTAATTATTGACACATGAACGTTTAATACTGGGGGCTGAGTATTAAAACAGTTCCACTTGATGAATCATTCAGTACACGTACATGTTAAAATATTCTGCTGGCCAGACTAATAATCAGACTGCTATTTTGTGGTATTAGCAACAGGTACAAGTCGGATTGGTTTTATTTTAAACAATGAAACGATCAAATCACTGTGCTAAAGAAATGTAAAATATCATCACAAGCCTGGTGAATTGCATTTGTGGTGTTTAAGTGATCTGCTATTGAACAGATTGATGTTATTGAAATAAATTATATGCAGGCAGGATGTTAGTAACAATTATTCGTTTCATGTTTATATATCCATTATCCTGATTTGGATTAGTTTTAAGCTAATTATGCCTCCACATCAGCATCTTACTTTCCAGTAACGTGCTCCAACACACTTCGCATATTTATTCAGACTCAGATTAGTATTTGGCAGCCACCTGGCATGTCTTTGCTAAACTGTTTCATTGCTTGCTAAGTCTAATAGCAGTTTGTTTGGAAAATGGCTAATCAGGGAAAATCTGAATTGTCTCTCAGCCCAAAATTAGTCTGGTTTTGGTGGAGCATTGAGAGTAATGTAGCTGTCACATAATAATAGGCTTGAACACTTCGAATTATTATGTTTTGCTTAACCGAAAATTTTAGAGAGCATTAAACGGAATTTGGGCTTAAGCAAGTATAGTGAAATACAAACAATTAAAATTTCTAAGAGATAGAAGGGTCGATCGTAGATTTTCTTTATTGGACGATTTTCAACCCAGATATTTCTGTAACTTAGCCGATCCTTAGAGTTTATCAATGCTGTGAAACAAATGACCCATGTTTCATGATGCCATTCATCAGCCCAGTGCAAACCCCATTTCCATCTAGCATTTTATCTAGAACGTGCAGCCCTGCGTGAACTCCATCAATCACGGGTCCCCCGCCGTTTCTAGCTGGAGTGATTGATGGAAATGCAGACTCTTTAACTTGTGACTGATGGGACTAAGCGGCGGGTCTCACGCACCGCTGAAGAAACCCTCCATTATATTCGGATGTGCAGATAGAAAACGCCGTCAGGTTGGATTTTTTTTTAAATTGTATGTGATTTAGCAATAAGGCCAGATTTCCTACTGTAGCTGAAGCCGCTCACTTTCAATATAAATGGTAATAAACCAGTTTAGACCATGAGTTATGTTTCGATACCGCTAGTTAAAAGTGTCATCCAGGTGATCAGTGATCGGTATCTGTGCCAAAAACACTGATCTGTCCATCATTCATATATATTTATATGCATGTCCTGCTAGAATCTTTCTGTCCTGACGACTCCTGATGGCTTTCCTGTGCTGATAAAACTCTCAAACACTGTGACCTTTACAAAGATTTTACAACCGAGACTGTCTCCATACATGTTAAATAAATGTCACCCAACAAAAATGTCACCTAATTAACGATTGTAAGTTTTAGATTATTAAATATGTTTTTATAAGCAGTCATTTTCTTATCCGCTTAGTCCGTCAGGGTCGCAGTTTTGTCCGGAGCCAACCTGAAATCATTAGGCGCAAGGCAGGAACACCACTGGACAGGGTGCCAATCAATCACATGGTACTGAATACACACACGCACACACACACACATTCACTTACTCACACACAACTATGGGCAAACCCACATGGACACAGGGAGAACACGCCAAACTCCTTATAGACAGAGGCCGGAACTAGGCTCGAACCCACAACCGAGGATCCCTGGAGCTGTGTAGCACACACACTACCTGTAGCACCACCATGCTGCCCTGTTTACAAGTCAGTTTACTGAAAATTATATTAGTTGCTTTAACAATCCTATGTGATTCAGGTCTTGGAATATTCAGATATGTAATTTATAATGTGTGTGTGTAAGATAGATGTGTGTAGCTTGTTAGCTCCAATACAGCCATAAGTAAAATAAACAAGCACTAAACAACTTGGATGATGGGCTACATTTGGGGCAGTGTGCGGATTATATACATTAAGCTTTTATCCTGAGACATTCTTGAACATTCCAAGTTGGGAATGTCGGGCCCTCAGGTCTTAACTCAACTACTTAACCTACATGAAGCTACATGCATGGGTTACAGTCTGCCCCTGCCGTAAGTCAGTCAGATAAAAGCGCTGGCCAGATGAATACATGTGAAATACAAAGATGCTTAGTTGACATGAGCAGTTAGAGGATTTACGCTCATGGAAAGTTCATTCAGGAGCCAGATTTATCTTTACAGGAGCAAATTAAGATGGAACTGAACTCCACTGAACAAATGGCAAAGGTTAATTAAACAAGTTGATAGTGAGAACTGAGCGAAACATCTCCATCTTTCTACTATGGGTGCACTCACCTTATACCCTGATTGCCTTGTACCATGCCTGAGCATGATTGTACCCCCTCCCCACTCCCTCGCTGGCTTGCGTTCACGTTGAGCTGAAACTTCTGGGCCTGAAAACACTTACTTCATCACAGTGCAACTTTTCATTCTTTTCAGTCATTCTTGCGTACTGCACTAGAGTCCGACTGAACTGTAATCTTTTTAGGTGAGCCAAAGCCATATCTAGAAATAGCACAAAACAAAAAAAAATAATCAGAAGTTGGTCAATGAAAGTGTTTGAACATGGTACGTTGACTACGTTGCGAACACCCTGACTTGAATATACATGTATGTTTTGCCAGTACAGTTGTAACAATACACTCTAATTACGATGAGTGATAATAAACTGATTCAGTTCTCAGATTATTTCAAAGAAAAAGAAGAAGTGAACTGTTTGCCTACTGTGTTGCACATAGAGGAATGTGCATTAAACCCATCCGTACAATGAAACACACACTAGTAAACACTAGGGGGAAGTAAACACTCTTGCCCAGTGTTGGGTGCTGGGGAGTTAGGTGCCCTGGACATGGGCACTTCAGTTGTGTCTTGGCAGCTGGGGTGATCGAACCCACAACTTTCTGGTCACAAGACCGGTTCTCTAACCACAAGGTCATGGCTGCCCCAAACCATTTTTGAATGAATAATTTATGACTGAACAGTATATAAAATGAACAGATGTTTAGTATTTTAAACCAAATGTACCACAGATTCGCTCTAATAAAAAAAACAATTATTGTATATAAATTCTCCCTTCAAAATTTGATTGACTAAACAAAGTCTTTAACCTTGAAAAATTGATGTCAGGTGTTTGTATAGAGCTCCAAAGTCGGTTAAAATGACCGTACAGCATTTTTTCTCAGGCTCAAGCCACAAGCTTGCGGCTGCCACTTACAACATATTATAACATGGTTGTGTAACCTTATAACCTATAATGTATGTCTGGCATTATCAGGCTGTCTGTGACTTCACAAGTGCAGATTCCTAGTCATGAATCCCGCTCTTTGAAAGGCTGTTATCATGTGACTAGTATATAGAGCTCTCTCTACATTTCAACTGTAATAGAGTGGGTAGATCGGGACCTCTGATATTCGGACAGTGCAATTGCATTAGATGCATAATTAATCGAACGATAATGTCCTTAATGCAAACTGCACATTGTTACAATGCACATCATTAGGTTTTTGCATTGAGCCACAGTGCCGTGCTACACTTCTAGTTCTCTGGTATTATACACTGAAGTGCCAGGAAAACTAGTACACCAGTCTAATTCTTGGCAGGTCCCTGATGGGGCATGAACTCCACATGCTTGCGGGAATACTCACTACAGAACGGTCCTCATCAGAAAGAATGCAGGACAGAAAGGAGGCACACGTATCATTCACCTGTCAGAAACATTTGTATAGGTAGCAGGGGCAACGCTAAACAAACCCCATACCATAACGGGACCACCACCAGCCTATTACTAGCAAGGTCTCATCTTAATCCATCTTTAATGCATCTTTAAAAGACTTCAATTTACATTTCATCTGTCAGCCCTCAGCACCTTGTCAACAATTACTCTTTTATTAATGCCGACATGACTGACAGTAAGTGGAATGGGATGGGATAGGACGTTTGATAAATGAGACCCTGTTACTAGATATTACAGATTTAATGCTTGGTATGTACCTGATAACCTAGCAGCCATAGCTGGGAGAGTCTTTATTTTTCTGTGGAATACACATTATCCTGTTTTCAGCTTGGTAGAAAGACAAGGTGGCCTTTGTATTTTCTCTTCTTTCCCTTTCAATCAGTGTAAGCAGACCGAAATCTCAGCGTCACGTTGTGTTTATTGTTTAGGTGTTACTCAACCCAAAGCTATTTTCCAGCCCCAATCTTCCATCCAGATATTTTCCAGTGAGGACAGCAGAACTGAGTCCCTTTGAGTCTTTGTTTTACGATTACGCCTCTCACTTACCTGATAGAAAGAGCCTTTTCTGCTGATATCCACTGTTTAAGTAGCTTTATAAAGTAAATAAGTGTTGGAAGGATCATCATTTTAACTATTGTTGTACAAACCTACAACGTGAATACGTTCTAAGGAGAATGATTCAGAACAGTGGAACGGAGTATAAATATTTAGTGCTCTTCTTTCACCCTAAAAGCCTGCGGTTGCTCAAGTATGAATGTGAGACGACGAAGAAAAGGAATATCCTCGGATAACGCTGCTGCATTATCACTTAAGACTCACGAGCGAGAAGTTCAAATCTCATTTAGTTCAGTCTGGAATTATAATCACAATCAAAACCCATTATACAGAGATAATGCCAGAACATTAACACCACCTGCCCAAACAGCTCTGACCCCTTAAGGCATGAACTCCACAAGACCTTTGAAGGTGTTCGGTGGTATCAGGCACCACAGTGTTAGCGGATTTGTGAATCTTCTGTGGGACAGGTTAGTCTTCACTCCCCACATGCATCACTGAGCCTTGGGTATCCATGACCCTGTCACTGGTTCACCGGTTGTCCTTCGTTGGAGCACTTTTGGTAGGTATTAACCACTAATACCAGAAAAAAACAACAAAACTTTTGTTTTGGAGATGCCCTAACCCAGTCATCAAACCATGACAATTTGGCCATTGTCAAAGTAGCTCAGATTCTTATACTTGCCCATTATTACTGCTTGCAACACATCAACTTTGAGAACTGACTACTCACTCGCTGCCTAATATATATCCCCTTGACATAATCGAGATAATCGATTATTATTGTTAATATTGTTATTCGCCTCACCGGATACTGGTTTTAATTTTATGGATGATTGGTGTATTATAATGTCCTTACAATAATAGTGCACAGAAATATAGTAGGACTATATAGTAGGGTTGAGTGATCTGTATTGATGTTTCAGGATGGAGGGTAGAGTAGCCAAAAAGTGCACTCAAGTAAGAGTATAATTTAGAAGAATATGACTCAAGTAAAAAGTAGTCACAAAATTAATTACTTAAGTAAGAGTAAAAAATACTAAGTGAAAAAACTACTCAAGTACTGAACAACTGCTGAGTTTGTTTAATAATCAGGACATCAATTAATACACCTTAATTCACAAAATATAAAACAGCAATGAAAAATTCTGAGCTGGGAAATTTCTCTTAAACAACTAAAACAATAAAATAAATCTTTACATGAATTAAGTAACATAAATGAAATTAAAGTTGTTGTTAAACACACGCTGTTGTCTCTGCCGTTGTATTGTGCTTCTGTGCTGTTTTCTGCCTGTGTTTGTCGCGGGGATTTTGTGTGCGGTCATGTGACGGTTTGGCGCTGTTTGATTGGTGAAACGGAGCCAAACGTTGCTAGTGGCTACAATTGATTGCTGAGACGTAGTCATGTGACAGAACCTCTGTCGGAAGTCTTGACAAAACAAACTAAAACAAAGGCTGCGTCCGAAATCGCACACTCAAACAGTACATACTAAATTCGAAGCAGTGTGCACTGTTTTACCTTTTAAGCAGTACGCAATTCCAGTATGCGAGCGAGCAGTATGCACAGCTTTGGCCGCACTAGATCCGCCATCTTTCCAATGTCATGTGACGCATGAAGTCACATCACAGCTGTTTTTTTAAACCCCAAATGTACTTTTCTTAACCTTTAAATGTATTTTTTTTTACCTCAGAAAAAATTATTAATATAGAAATTATTAAAATAAAAATACTTTTATGTTGCTCCTCTTCAGTTCCGAACGTCTGCGCTGCTCGAATTGCGTTATGGGATAGAACAGTATGCTTAGTTCGCGTACTGCAAAATGTCTCCTGAAACAGTAGGTCATCCGGGAACATTTCGTGTACTGCTTGATGCATACTGCACATTCGGACACACTCGTCACGCTCGCATACTGCTTTCGTGTACTGTTCAGTGTGGAAGTATGCGATTTCTGCATTGGGCGGATCGATAAATTTTGACTGCATTGACTGCGGATTGACTGCATTTCTGCATTTTGACTGCATTGGGCAGATAGATAAAAATAAGTAGGGAGTAGTGACCAGAATGTAGCTCAATGTACCGGAGTAAAAGTACTGCTTCTTCACAAATATACTCAAGTTGGTAAAATTAAACTGCATTTAAAACTACTCCAAAAATTTACTCAGGTATATGTAACTGAATAAATGTAGTTCTGATTATAATTCATGATTATTACAAATCAGTATTAATTTTACGGTTGTCCATATATCAGTCCGTAATTCTTGTAAGTATGTTATCTGAAGAACGAGCTAGTGAGCACATGTAGGATTTACATGAAATTGTCATTATAACCAGCAGGTGAACTGATACGATTTTGAATCCTAACAGGCTCAAGGTCACAGCTAGGTCAAATATCTGAAATAGTTTTTCTTTAACAGCTTCCTTCATGTTTGACGTGTATTTTACAGGTATTTCTGGAATACAAATTATTAACAAGAAGGACTAGAGTAGACTTGTAGGTCGTGGAGACATCATCATTGACGTTGTTGCTCTTGAGTTCTGCTTGTTAAGTTGACACTGCCTGGGGACAAAAAGTTGCTATTTGAATTCGGAGTCTCTGGAAGCATTATAGTCTAATGGTCTGGAGTTGCTTTAATTGATCACGTCAGCAACATTATATGGCAATACAGTGAAGTCAGCTGAGTACCTGAATGTCCTGAATGTCTTCCTTGATGGCACGGGTATATTCCAGGACGCCAATGCCACACAATTTCTTTGACAAACCAGTTTGTTGTTCTTCACAAAGCTACTCGTAATGTTACTTGGGGTTGTATATAATCATAATATTAAAATTTTAATTTTTTCTGCTTGTAAACAGTCGACTCTTAACTTTCTATCATTGTTCTTCTTCAGCTTTAAACACCTTTGTGGCTCCAGGTGAATTGTGAGATAGATTATCAGACCACAGTGTGCTGTGTTCGCATTAAAATGGCTGTAGGTGTAGTACATCATCTAGGTACATTTCACATAATGTTCGATGATCACTACAAATTCGGCCACACTATCCATTCTCACTTACTGTTCATACAGGATTGATTATCAAGTTATTTGCTTTCAAATAGAAGAAATGTGGCTCGATTTTAGCACCAACACTCAAACAGTGAGGCAACATTGGTGTCCATTTTTTCTGCCGATCAGAGCAACTGTCTCGCTTCCACCACCAAACGTGAAGCAGGTCGTAAAGTGACTATTGGAACTTGAACCAATCATGTTACTTGGCACAAGCAGATAAATTTTCTTTGACTGGATGTAAGAAGTGTTCGCTGCCCCCTAGTGTTCACTGGTGTGTGTGTGTTTCACTGCATGGATGGGTTAAATGCGGAGGTCACAGTCCTTCTGTGTGCAAACACAGTAAGGCAAAATAGTTCACTTTCGTTTCACTTTCTTTCAGCTACACCTCAGGCCTCCTCACTGGACATCAGTGTTATCACTGATCTCACTAATGCTGTTGTGGCTGAATGATCACAAATCCCCACAGTCACAGTATCTAGCGGTAAGCCTTTTCAAAAACGTCAAGGCTCGTATTGCGTCAAAGGACCAGTGTGGGATTGGGATTGTTTGACATGTACGTGTGGGTATGATGGTTGGTATATCAGAATTTTGTAGTTTTGTAGTACCAGGAAACGACCTCAAAGAAAAATGATATCAATACTACTTAGGACTTTAAAAAAAAAATTAATTAATTTAATTAAGTGCAGTTGAAAACAATTAAGCATAGACAAGTTTAAAAATAAAATATTCTTACTATTTAAAAAAAAATGCTCATATATAAACATATGTTAATATATATAATACATATAAAAGACGTAGAAAACGACGTAACAGACACCAGTGTTAAAAAACGTCTTTTTTGTCTTAAAACGAAAGGAGTTTACACCAGCTGGCTGCATCCTGCTGCTGTGTGTGTGTGCTTGTACATGTGTGTGTGGGTGCTGCCGTTCTCCCACAGGACTCACACACAGCAGCTGCTTGGACTGTGTGGTCATTAACATCATGATTATCATCCCAACACACACACACGGCATGGACAGATGGAGGACCAGGTCCTGATTGGACACCATATTGAGCAGAGAAGACTTCATGAACATTCTCGTCTTGGAAGGAAATATATACACTCCTACACCTGAGGGTGTTTCCATTCACACTTAGGCCGGTAGACTGTTCGAGTATGTGTGTGTGCTGAATGCACGCAATCTCGGACGAACTCCATCAGTTGAAATATAGATTACGTTATCAGACCACAGTGTGCTGTGTTCACATACATAATGGCTCCCGGTGTAATACATCATCTGGGTACTTTTCACACACTGTTTAACTGTTTTCGGACACACTATCCATTCTCACATACTGTTCAGTATGGATGTACACAGTTTTGGACACAGCCTGGGGGGGACTGATCCTGGGTGCAATGGAGCGGTGCAATCATCATACTTAATCTTTTCCGCTGATCAGAGCAACTCGCTCAGTTCCACCACCAGACATTAAGTAGGAAGTGAAGTGACTGTTGGAAGTCGAACCAATCACATTACGCGGCACTACCGTGCCGAGAGCGGATAGCTTCCACGCATGATATGGAAGCGGGCCCCAGGCCACGCGGTGTAAAAAACACCTCAGAGCCCGGCGTATTCCGCCGCTCAGTGTTACAAGGTGTGGAACACGCACCGCTGCCCACTGCACTAAATCTGTTCGATCACCCCATAATCACATTAGTCTAAAATAAAGCTCGGTTCCTGCTGATGAAGTTTTAACTGTGCGACTGGGAGACAGGAAAAAGACAGACACGGCAAAAACATGTCAGTGGCAAATCCAGAAATCGTATGTTTCCGTGGGTCGTGGTCAGCGTGAGTCATGAATATTGACCTCACTGTAATTTCACTGCCGGATTAGGACTGCAGAGCTGATCCATTTGGCATGTCCTGCATCTCTCTCTCTTTCTCTCACTCTCTCTCACACACACACACACACACACACACTTTTTCACTCTCTTACTCTGTCTTTCCGTCTTTCCACCTCTTCCATCACTGTAGCACTTTGAGCTCTCTTTCTCTCAATTTTCCAATACAGACTGGTGGTGGCTTAATGGTATGGGGTTTGTTTAGCTGGCGTTCAATGGGACCCCTGGTACTTCTGCTTTCCCGATCATGTGCTGCATTCATTCTGATGGGTTTGGCCTTTTCCAACAGGACAATGTGCTGCCACACGCGTTTAGAGATGCCAAATGATGGTTAGAGGAACACTGATCTTTTACACCTAATTCACTAGATCCTAACCCATCCGTGCAGTGAACCACATACACCAGTAAACACTAGGGGGTGGTAAACACACTTGCCTGGAGCGGAGGGGCAGCCTTGCTCAAGTGCACCTCAGTCATGTCTTGCCCTGTGCTGGGATCGAACCTGGGACCTTGTGGTAATCACAAGACTAGTTCCCTAACCACTAGGCTTTACAGTCTCTCTTTTTTTCACCTCCTGGTCTCTCTCTCTCTTTCTCTCACTCTTTTTCTCTCTCTCTCCACATTTCTATACAACTTGGTTTATCTCTCTCGTTACTTCCATAGTCTGTTCTTTTTCTTTCTTTCCCAGTGTGTTTTCTCTCTCTCTCTCTTTCTCTCTCTCTCTCTCTCTCTCTCTGGCCTTTGACTGTACTGCAGCTCTGTAGATGATGGGCAGTTAAATAGCTGGTATTTCATTTAAACTATATCTGGCAACATCACCACATGAGGTTTGCATGACAGAGAGAGAAAGAGAGACAGAGAGAGAGAGAGTGGTCAGCATGGGCCTGGCTGGTTAAAGCAGTCGAGGTTCTTTTCCTTTGCAGGCTGTTTCTTCATCTCAGGCTGAATTACTGTTTCTTCACAAGGCTGACCTACTTTCCCTGCTTTCCTTTCCTGCCGTGTTCACTGCCTGCTGGGATTTGAAACTATGAGCCTGCGTGTATTTGGGAATATTTGCATTCGGTATTTGTGTGCACTTTGTTGCCTGTTTGCAATATGTGTGTGAGTGTGTGTGTGAGTGTGTGTGAGTGTGTGTGTGCATGTGTGTGCATGTGTGGACGCTCGCTCTGTTGATCCGTTAATCCAACAAATTGTCCTCCCTGTATGTGTGTGTGTTTTGGAGCGGGTTTGACTGCGATAGCAGTCCCCTTGTTTTACTTCTAGCAATCCATCACCCTCATTCTCTCTCTTTCTCTCTCTCTCTCTGTCTCTTTCTCTTGTCTCTTTCTCTTCCTCCGCTCCCTTTCTGTGGGGGTTCAGGGTTCCTATTTGTCTGCTCTTGTCTGGAGTAAATCGAATCATAGCAGCCTGCGAAGACAGGATTCCTCTTTATTAGCGGTCAACTCTGCCTACAAATCAATGGGCCTGTCCACACACCCACACGCCCACACTCATGTATATACACACACTCATATACAGTTCCACTGGGAATGCTGGCCCAGGATGGTGTGTGTGTGTGTGTGTGTGTGTATGCAGTGGCAAGGCTAAAGACAGGCCATAAGAAAACAGTTTATAATAGAAGTAAAACCCGTGAACCCATTTTACTGCCATATTTGCTGCTATTCCAGACTATTGTTGGTTGCCAAATTAAGATGTTTTTACACCGTTTTAAATTTAATCAAGTCTGCTGTTGGAAAAATAAGGTCGGTTCAGATGCAAAGACTTGAGAGATTAAGAGACACATATCTTAATTTTTTTTGGAGAGTATCGTGTCTTTTTGTGTGGTTACTGGGGTGGAAAATTGTGCAGAGACCTGGCAACCTTGTACACCAGTTTGAAAGCCAAGGTTCGATTTCGTTAGTCCTGTTTAACTATGTTCCATTTTAACGCACAGCTTTTGTTTCGGGATATATGCCTGGACGCCTGGATCACAACCGCACTGTTATTATTGAGTTTTATAAGGTTAAATGATTTCGAAAATGGAAACCCAAGACCATTCAGGCAATGCTTGTTTTGATTGTAATGGTATTAAGACACCACTGTATAGTATCATATCAAGTTCAGATTTTGTGTAGCGCTAAAACCTCTACTATTGAGCGCTTGAAACCGGTTTGAGAACATATTGCCTGTAAAGCCACATTATTCAGAATTATTAAGAAATGAAAAACAGTCTGAGCCCCGAAAACAAAAAGCCGTCTGGCCACATTTCACCTTCTGTCCTCCAAATCAATTTCATCATTCAGCGGTGTTGGAATTTCAGTACTGTCTGATTTCCAAATATATTCCAAATGTGCAATAGATGAAGCTCAGGAACATGTTTTGCAATAGGCACAAGCTCTACAAAACAGCGACTGACAATGTAATGACCATGTCCTCATTATGGCTTATGGGCTCTGGAGGTCTGCTGTGGTATCTGAGACCAAGGCCCCATGACCCTGTCTCTAGTTCACAGGTAGTCCTTTCTTGGACCACATTTGGGTAGGTACTAACCACCGAATACCAGGAATACACCCCCACAAGACGTGAGGTTTTGGAGTCATCTGACCAACACAGCTTGTCCTCTAGCCAACCTTAAGCTTGCCCATTTTTTTACTTCCATCACGTCAACTTTGAGAATTGACTGTTCAGGTGGTGCCTAATATATTCCAGTAGCAAGTTAATTAATGTTATTTACTTTACCCGTCAGTGGCTTTGTGGTGTTAATGTCATGGCTGATTGCTGTATATACTGCATTATTATATATATTATATGCTATTTATACAGCAGTTAGTTTCAACCACGCAATCAGCGTTCTAATTGTGCTGCACAGCTTTTTCACACCAATATGTATTACTCCGCTGATGTCTTGCCAAATAATGAGTGTTGCATTGCTAAGTAACGAGTGACACGTTGCTAGTAACAGTAAGGTGTATACACACAAACCGCTAGTTGTTTTGTATTTGTGTTTGAACAAAATGGGAAATGAATAAAATGGATGACTTTAAGATAACATTTGACCTGCTGCCCATTTGGTCTGGGATGGGCTGTTTGATGCCAATGCACCTCCTACAGAGCAGCCTTCTCTTAATGAACGGAAATGTGCAGATGAAAGTGAAAGTGAACTATTTGCCTACTGTACTTGGACACAGAGAAATGTGACCTCCGCATTTAACCCATCCATGCAGTGAAACACACACACACACATCATTGAACACTAGGGGGCAGTAAACACACTTGCCCAGAGCGGGGGGCAGCCCCAAACTACAACGTCAGTGAGCATGCCTTGCTCAGGTGCACCTCAGTCATTTCTTTCTTTGTGTGGGGA
This sequence comes from Duopalatinus emarginatus, assembly GCA_028565595.1. NCBI lineage: Eukaryota > Metazoa > Chordata > Actinopteri > Siluriformes > Pimelodidae > Duopalatinus > Duopalatinus emarginatus. The sequence goes on along the minus strand of JAOVVF010000036.1, from coordinate 28,310,049 downwards.
TTGACCCCAGGACTTTTGGTCACATGACCGGTTCCCTAACAACTAGGCCATTGCTGCCCTCAGATTGACATATACAAATAAAGCCATTACCCAAATAAGTAAGTAAGTAAATAAATAAATTATTTTTAGTTTTAGCTTTTTGTCCTTTCATCTTTTCCTATTTGCATTTTTTATATTCCAAACTAATGCTAGTTGGTAGTGTTACGGCAGGCTCTGGAATTTTTACTGTTGCGTAGCAACAACTCGTTCGTTGTGGAACTACTTTTTGGCGGAAGGTTTTGTCAGTATTAAATCATATTCAGTTAGCAATTCTGGGCTTCTTTAATTTATTAAATTTATTAAATTGTAGATCAACCATACAGAGGCTCGACAAATTCTGAGATGCTTTTCTGCTCAACACAGTTGTATAGAGTGATTATTTGAGTAACTGTTGCCACACTAGTCTAGAAATGCCAAATAATGGTTAAAGGATGTGAGATTGGGGTTTCACCATTCCCACCCAAGTCACCAGATCTCGGAATTGTGCAGGATCGTTCTGCAGGAAGTATGGTGTTTATTGCCTACAGAATATTTCCGCAAAATCATGAAGTCCATGCACAGTCATATTTCTGTAGTCCTGCGATGTAATTGTGTATTTTTTATCCACCCATATACTCAAGCATGCCAATGTTTCTTGAGCAACTATTTTCTCTCCTGTCTGATTTGGCTATTGTCAAAGATTTTTGGGTAGGGTCTTTTATATGTTGTACAAATTCCACTTCAGGTCCAGTGAAATCCCGAGGTCGATGTCTTCTGACTGGTAGCCTTGTCTGCTTTGTGAACCGTGGCATGTTATGTAAAATATAATGACACGTCTGGAGCTATAGTTGGCTACCTCTTGTACCTTTGGCATAAAATCAGCTTCATTTTAATGCAGTGAAACATTTTTAGTTTTCACTCAGCGACTTACTGTGTATACGCTAGGCTGTACCAGTGCATTGCCGCGCTGTTACACTATCGAGTTAATTGCATCCTTGAATGACCCTATAACACAAAAATCCCCACGATTAGGTTTGGCTGTAGGGATCTATTTTATTGCCAGGTGTAAGCATTCCTACACATGTGAGGAGGTGCGTGCTGAGTCCAAAACAAATCCCCCTAGAGGAACAAGCTGCAGGATTTCACATTGTTAGGAGCACCAATATTATCAAAACTTTTTTTGTCGAGTGAAATTATTACATGTAGTCAGCAAAGACCACATCGGTGACAGAGAGCTTTCTGGAAAAGACGTTGGGGAGCAGTCAAGACAACTTGAGGACGCTTATGAGAGCCAAAAGCAGCAGCGAAAACAAGAGCAAGATGGAAAAGGGTTTTATGAAGAGGGTGAGCTGTAAAGCTGTTATTTCCTAGCTCGGGCAGAAAGAAAAGCCGCACTGGAACGCTGCGAAACCCACGCGGTTGCTGCGAACTCAGAAGACTCGTGACACACCTCAATATTCCAAATACTGTAGACTAGGAGTGTCTGACATGATGTTGATGTGATACACGATATTAGGGTTTGACTGATATGATTTTTTTAGGACACTCCACTCGATACTGATTATTATTAATGAATAAAGAATTAAAAATTATTAGACATGCCAAAAGTCATAGGATAACAGTATATATATGTATGTGTGTGTGTGTGTGTGTGTGTGTGTGTGTGTGTGTGTGTGTATTAGGGCTGTCAAACGATTAAAAATTTTAATCGCAATTAATTTCAGAATTTTATATAGTTAATCGAGATTAATCGCATTTTTTAAAATCTATGTAAATGAATAAGGCTTTAAAGTGCAATGTTACAATTAAAATGGCGAACAAATGTTATGCTAAAAGTACTAAAAAACTACTAAAAGTACAAAAAAACTGCTGGGACAAGAGAAAATGGTAAGTGCTACAGCATACTGAAATCTCACTTTACAAAAGTATTTTAGAACT
>JAOVVF010000036.1:28242227-28273986 GCA_028565595.1 Duopalatinus emarginatus | reverse complement strand
CCCTATATTTAAAAATTACATGTATTCATTAGTCCCCATGAGGTTCATTTTTCAATCTGAGATGATAACCTGGGAGCCTCTGCTTGATTTGGCATGGAATGAGCCCTTTGTAATGACCATACAAAAATCTAAAGCTTTCATTCAACATATCAATAACCATGATGCTCTTGATGATGAGTTATAGATATTATATTACCATATTATTAAGAGCAATACTACTGCGAATAGAGTTATGTCCTATATTACAATAATCTAGAAGAAAAGTGAACACCTTATTTAAGAATACCTTTACCATAGGTTAGGTGCTAGCATGGTAAATAACCTCAACTCAACCTCAACCTCAATAACAGAAATATCTACAGTAGATGATGTTTTTTATTTGACTTAGTAGCAATTTTTTGTATATTAATGAGTTTCCTCATTCTCTCTCCAATTTGATACTATCATGTAACAACAACCACCTGGGGATGGTGAAGGCTAATACATGATTCCTCCATGTCATAAAACCATGCTCACGAAACTGCTGCTCATGCTGCATCACAGGGCAGTGTAACAGAAAGCTAATACTAACTTGTCCTGTTCTCTTCTCTTTTTTTTCTTTTTTGTCCATAGGGAGTCGTAGCAGCGGTTCAAATCGCAGTGGTAATAAGGCCGCCGCATTAGAGACCAAGTCGGCCGGCAGTGGTAGCGAGACTGAGAAAAGAGAGAAAGCACCTAGTGAGCGCTCAGCAGCCCCGCCCAGTGAGCACAGCATCCACAGTGCCCACAGCGCTCTGTCACAAGGCCAAAACTCATCGTACGGACCTCCTGCAGCTGCCGCACCGGGTTCCCCACCAGGCCGAGACCTGGCATCGGTGCCCCCCGAACTCACAGCATCCCGCCAGTCTTTCCGCATGGCCATGGGCAACCCTAGCGAGTTCTTCGTGGATGTCATGTAATGCACTTCAGGTGACTGATAGACACCTGACCCTCATGCAGATAGAGAGATTTTTTTTTTTTTGGAAATTGTCCTAGTTTCCCTTGTAAGTGATGAAAGGAAGGGGTGTCCGAGTGTTCTGTTGCATTGTCCCTCCTGTGTCCTGTGGCTTGTACTTTCTTCAGTGAAGAAGACTGGAATGGATGGAGCTCAGATCCCTGTGTCCTGCAGAGGCTTTGTGGGATAGAGGGATGAGTTCAGAGTGGCATGAATCCTTTGCGTGTGGTGTCCTTTTTTATGTCCTTATGCATTTCTGTCCGCTTTTTTTTCCATTCGCAGTTTCTTAACCTCACCAAGAGCCGTTTTTATTAAAAGACTACAAAACAGAGACCAGAGAGAGGGAAGGTGGAGGTGGTGCCTCTCTCTCTGGCTGTTGCTTTAAAAGGATGAAGTAAAATCATTTCATAACAATTCAAATAAAAAAAAGATGCTATTACCAGAAACTATAGACGATTGTTTTATATTTGACTTGTCTTCTTGTCTTCTCTGTCAGAGAGGGAAAGAGAGGGGGTAAAAGCAGTGTTGTACTTACAGTGGGGTCTCAGGGGTGCTAATTTCAGCCAAAAGCCCCTTATTTATTCTCAAAATCAGACCTACTGGGGTCTAAGTTGTTTGTTGTACTAGAAATAAATACGATTAGATAACCAATCTGTAGGAGGGTCATGTCATGATCGGCCATAACATCAATGAACCCGCGGTCAAAACCGCTCTCAATAATGGAGGTATGGATTCCACAAAACCTCGGAAGGTGTGGTGTGGGTATGGATCTTCTGTAGGATTGGACCATCTGGGCTAACCTTGATGCCTAACACATATCAGTGAGCCTTGTCGTTGGTTCACCTGGACCACTTCTGGTTGTATACTAACTACTGTATACTGGGAAAACCCCACTTTTTGGAGATGCTCTGACCAGGGGCAGAGCCAGATATTTTAAATATTCCCAGACTTAGGCCAAAGGTCCAGGTCCGTACTCGTCTTGGAATTTTGGTTGGTTGGTGTGGTACAGTGGTAACATCATTGGGTTCCCATGTGAGAGACCTAGGGTTTGATTTCCGTTCTGGGCAGCCAGTTTGTGCTACACCAATAAGGGTCCTTGGGCAAGACTCCTAACACTACGTCGGCCTATCTGTAATACCAATAACTGCCAAATGCCGTAAATGTAAATTTTGTCCTCTAACACTTATATGAACTATCATGGCAGGACAGATCTAGAGCTGGTGATACTTCACCATTCTATTACATCACAACTTTGCCCTTGTTAAATTCACTCAGATCTTTACGCTTGCCCATTTTTCCTGTTCCGACAACAGCTACCTCAGGCTATTAGGAGGCGTGTCCTTGTGTTTAGCTAAGCTTAGGACCCATCATCGTCCAAAGAAGCAGACGTAGTGTAACCGAAGATGACTGTGGGTTTCTGTAGTACCCAAACCTTCACCATGACTGCAAGGACTAGCATGCATTTTAACTCTAAAATGCTAACATTTAAATTAAATTGATAAACAATTATCAGTCATTTGTCCAAATATTAATAGTTAACCCGAATAACGGTTGCGGTATTCAGCTATAATAGAGACAACTCCTAGTACATTACTCTCACAGCTTCAGTTCCTGCTACATTATCACAGTAAGCTGTGGTTAGACTGTCTATATTTTAGATTACCGTATTTCAAAAGAGGTCACGCCCACACCACAACTCATTTGTTACACAGGCGTGTTACACCACAGTGAAATTCGGGGTCAGAGTGTATGGTCAGCCATGATACAGCACACGCTGGAGCAAAGAGGGTTAAGAGCCTTGCTTAAATGCCCAACAGTGGCAGCTTGGTGGTGCTGAGACTTGAACCTCTAACCTTCTGATCAGTAACCCAGAGCCTTAACCGTTGCAAAAAAATGTTCGACTTGTTACCTGTTTATCTTTAGCTATTGGTTGCCAGATAGATCATTTTGGATCGAGACTGAGCACGTTAAACAAAAAACAGCTACACGGTGTATATACTAATATACACGTAAACCGCATTGGAAACATGGAAAGCATACAGATGTGATTCTGTTACTTTAATGTGTACCGTCGGTCAAATGAATCAAGTGCAGACTACTTCAAGATTTAGGATTATTTGGGGTTTAATTTACCAGCATGGTTGTGTCGCATGTACAGTGAGTGCTACACAGCTGTAAGGATCTGTGGTTGTGGGTTCGATCCTTGCTCTGGTCTCTGTCTATGAGAAGTCTGGTGTGTATAGGTTTTTACTAGGTACTCCGGTTTCCACCTACCTACCGAAAAACATACATAGTAGGCTAATTGAATGTGCTAAATTGCCCTAGGTGTGAGTATGTGAGCGAATGGGTGGGTGTAGATTGGCAGGGTTATTCCTGCATTACGCCCGGACCAAAACGCAAACCTGACGGATGAAGCGGATAAAAATATGACAGACTGAGAATTTACAAGCATTTAGGTGGTGTTAGTGCAGATTAAACAATTTTATAACCGACTGACTGAACTGCAGACTGTGCCGCAAACCTGAGACCCCATCTGTACCCTTCTCTTTCTTACTCTTCCAGCAGCAATGCGTCACGTAACTCTGTCTGTTTTATCAATAACATTAACATCCTGTATTTTTACAGTCTAATGATTCTTTGTATTTCTGTACAACTCATTATTTGTCGTTTTTTTTGTGTTTCTGTTTTCAAAATCCATTTATCACAGGTTTTTAATGATTAGAAACCGATCCTGTCTAGTATCAAATGGTTCAATTTTAATAATCGCTGTACACTGTTTTATGCCAAAACAAATTGTTTTTATTTATAAACATAGTTTTATTGCCTACATGTTGTGTTTGGTGTCCTTCTAATGCGTCTCGTGTCCAAAGTGTCAACTAATACAATTTTAGCTGTGTATATAATATACACTAGTCTAATACCTGATAGGTCCCCCACGGGGCATGGACTCCACGGGCTTGTGAAAATGTTCTGTAGGCAATAAACACTCCTACAATGAACCTGCTACAGTCCGGTCCACAATTCTGTTATATTCTGAGGTGTAGGATTTATACTGGCACACATAGTATTCACCGTTCAAAGACATTTGCTGGTGTACCAGGGGTCCCATAGAATGCCAGCTAAACAAACCCCTTACTATTTTGGAGCCACCACCAGTCCGTACCAGTTTTTCTGGCACTTCAATGTACACACACATTGGTATGGGCGATGTTGCTGCCTCATTGGGTCCAGCAGAGTTCCTAGATTGAGGCTGGGATCATGTTATAACTTGTGTGGAATTTTGCATGTGTTGATCTGGGTTCTCTGGTTTTCTCCCAGCTCCTTAAATATATATAGGCTTGTGGTTAAGGAACCAGACCTGTAGTTAAGGATCCTGCCTGGGACCAGAAGGTCCCGGGTTCGAGCCCTGCAACCCACCAGACTTGACCCCTAGCTGCTCCCTGTGCACTACGGATTAGGGGACACCCACCGCTCTGGGCACATGTGCTCACTGCCCCCTATTGTTCACTTGTGTGTTTGTGTGTGTTTTACTGCACGGATGGTTTAAATGTGGACGTGGTCAAAAGAGTAGCTCACTCGCTCACTTCACTGTGTGTGTATATATGTGAAAGTGAACTGTTTGCCTACAGAAGAATGTGACCTCTGCATTTAAGCCATCCATGCAGTGAAACACACACATTAGTGAACAGTAGGGGGCAGTAAACACACTTACCCGGAGCGACGAGAAGTCATGTCTTGCCCTCGAACCTGGGACTTTCTGGGCACAAGACCGGCTCCTTAACCACAAGGCCATGGCTGTGTGTGTGTGTGTGTGTGTGTGTGTGTGTGTGTGTGTGTGTGTGTGTTTTAAATAGTTATATGATATTTTCTTTTCACCACCAGTCCTGCTCTACCTCACTGCTCTTTTATATGTTAAAATAACTCTATTTACACACAATAAATCATAAGAGTTATATTTTCCAATACCATTTATAATATAAGATTAAAATTAATTTAAAAAAAAACCATTTATCATATTAATTAAAAAATAAATCCTTTTTTCCCTTGTATTCCTGCTGGTTTTTGTCGCCGTGACGTCATTACACAGCGGGTCAGCTGACGGAAGGCGTTTTCCCTGCTATCCATATTCCGACTAATCCCGCCTCCTGTTTAATGATTGGCTACCCATATCCGGATCCTCCAATAGGATTGTGACGACCTGTAAGCGTGATTCATTACAGCCAATCCCGGGACAGTATGTGGATTCTACGAAAAAACGGGTGTGTAAAAAAATACCGCTGCTCGGACTGAGGGAGCGGTCGGCCATCTTGAATAGAGTGACTGATCAGTGACCGCTATAGTGTTCCGGGAGCTCAGTGAATAACACCGCTGTGTAGCTGCGGCTCTTTTGGGCGATACCGGCCCGGTGTTGTGGCACTTAGACAGTCAGCTGGTGAGTTTTAATCGCTCTTTTGGGCTTTTGTCTATAATGTGAAAGAGTCTGGTCATAAATTCAATTCAAACTAACAGCTTAGCAACGGCTAGTAACGTTAACTAGCTAGTCTGGAAAACTGTAACACGGGCTAGTCAGCGTTAGCTGAGGCAAACCTGTGATTCCACAAACATATCAGTTATGTCATATATTTATTAATTTAGGTGTAATATCTAAAAAATACAGCGTTATTTTGAAATAAATGTCAATCGTGATCTCCTCAGGCTTCACGCCAGTCTCTGCAGTGCTGCTCAGATATTTCCTCAGACATTTTTAACCATTTCCAACCCTAATATCAGAGTAAAAGGTTTAAATAATATTTTATCACTCGTCTTTTTAGACACTTGTGACCATTAAGAGTGTTATAAGTGCTATAAATGTAGCGTTTAAGTGTTATTTTTTAGGGAAGTACATCTTTTCTTGGGTTGTATCCCAAACAGCTGGTGTTTTTCCTCATCAGTGTACTACACACGTTAGGAAATGTTGAGTTTGTGCGCTCTATCTAGTGCACTAGATGTCCGTTGGGTATGCGGCCACCAGAAAGGCCGGTTTTGGTGGCAGACATGTTGGATGCTGCGGTTGTGTGAAATACTGTAGGATGTCACACATTTTCCTTCCTTTTTACGTGTAAAATTGTAATAGTTTTTTTTTTTTTAAATATAAAATTTACGTCACGAATACGTGACGAATGGTCGTATTGTTTATTGTGAATGTCTGATTAAATCCTGAAGGTAAGTGTGAGTGAGTGTCTGTTCTGTATCCTTATATAAGCTTTGACCTTAATCTATAGATGTTCAGAAATAGGATTGATTGTGGATTGATTATGACTCTTCTGGCTGATCTAAATGGATTTATTCACATAATAATGACAATGATGACTCCATTAAGTGGTAATAAATGCATGAAGTATGTCTGGGCATCAATAAGATCATGGATAATGTATTTACTACAGTCTCACAATAAGTCATAGAGCTGGATGAGTGCTTTTCAATAGGAGTCAAGGTCAGTGACTGCTCTGCATCTTTATAATGCACTGCTCCATCAAGATGTTATTGTTATTTGTTACTTTATTTATTTAATGCCATTGAGCGGCGTGTGTGTGTGTGTTGTCTGCTTTATCTCCTGACCTGTTTTACAATTTAAAAAGTGTATTTGAATTCCCTGTAAAAGGAGAGGCCCAGAGAGGAGCAGACATGGAGGTGTGGAGATCGCAAAGGGTTCCTGTCCTGTGATATATTTTTTTCTTTTTTCTTTTCTGTCTGATGGTTGATCAGTGTTTTAGAAATGAGTTTTGTTCTGAAAGCCAAGATTCTACCTAATCTTAAAATCTGTAATATGTCCGCTCTGTACTGTGTTGCATTGTATCTGAGAGCAAATCTAAATATAAACCTGACTATAAGCTCTGCCGCGTCGTGTTATATGCACTGAACTGGTACACCAGTCTAATAATTGGTAGATCCCCAACAGAGCACGGAAATATTCTCTAGCCAATAAACACCACACTTTCTGCAGAATGGTCCACAATTCTGTTGTATTCAGAGGTTTAGGATTTCTATGTTCCGCAGTGCGTTTCCTGACTTCTCAGGTTATCATGTGTTTGATTACGTTGAGATCTGGTGACTTAGGTGTGAAGGGCAAAGCCCCAAACTCAGATGAGTGTTCCTCATACCATAATTAGGCATCTCTAGACATGTGTGGTGGTGCATTGTCCTGTTTAAAGAGACCAAACCCATCAGAACGAATGCAGGACATGAACCGGTGTCAGAGATGTTTGTAGATGTACCCATGGAATACCAGCTCAACAAACCCAATACCATTATGGAGCCACCACTAGGCTATGTATTTTGCTTAGGATTGTCAGGACCAGTTTCTCTGGCACTTCAGTGTACACCGAGTCAGCTGTAGCATTAAAACCACGTACCGGATGTTGTGCTACCAAAACAGCCCGGACGTATTGACGCATGGCCTTCACTAGAGTCCTGTCAGTTATGAGCTAGCGCCTTGATGGATCAGTATGTGTTTGTTCAGCACTGCTTACAGACACTCGATCAGATTAGAGATCTGGGGAATTTAGAGGCCAAGTCAACACCTTGAACTCTGTCATGTTCTTCAAACCATTTCCAAACAATTTCTTGCAGTATGGCCGAGAGTGTTACCATACTGAAAGGGGTGTAATTGGTTTGAGTTTGTAGATGATGTGAACTAACATGTACACGAATGGCAGGACGTTGCAAAGAGCCTCACGCTGCCTCCACCGGCTTTCCTTCATCCCGTAGAGCATCCCTGAAGCCACATATTACCCAGTTAAGAGATGCCTAATTGATCAGCTATGCATATGAGTCATTTTTTTTTTCCACTGCTCTATTTCTGACCAATAAATGACGGGATTTTGAGTAAGATTTCAGCCATACACACCCTTCAGCTGATGTGTTCGATAACATTGAAATCTGGTGACATGGCAAAACCCCAAACCCAAATGAGTGTTCCTCTAACCATAATTTGGCATCTCCTGCCATGTGTGGCAGCACATTGCCCTGTTGGAAGAGGTACACACAGCGTTCACCTATCAGACACGTTTGTAGACGTGCCAGTATTTTACATAGGCTCATCTGTACCAGTTTTTCTGGCACTTTAGTGTACTTGTAGGTAGATTTGTGACATGAAAACGTTTTATTTATATTCAGGTACAGTTACCGAATTTTCACATAGTAACATTTTCTCTTGCTCATCATTTTAGAGGAGATGATGAGAGGAACAGAACAACACCAGTTTTTCTTGTATGTAACCACAGTAGATAATTTTTTTAGAAACAAAATTATATCGACTTGCTCAGGCTTGTGCTAATGTCCTTGGAAAATGTGACCTGTCTCGTATTTTCTACAGGGATGTTTCAAAGCACCCTCGCTTCTCCTGTTTGAATTAAAAGGGAGAGTAAGCAGACCATTTGGGCAAAAAAAAAAAGAAATCCAATTTTCAATGCAAAATCAGCCTCAAGGATCATTTTTCTTTTGTTAAATGAATTTTCTTTGCATCACTTTCAAATAATACACACTTGAAACAATTAAATACGATTATTATATCATTATCCAGAATTAAATACGAGGCTGTTATTGGTATAAAATGTATTAATGTGCCATCATTTGTGTCTTTCTTCAGTGTGAGTTGTTATTGCGTTGTTGTATCGTCTGTGTTTATTTTTAGGTGTCTGTTGTGATTTGTCTTTAATCTTGCTTTCTTGCAGATTTCTCCCCATGGCACATGACCACTGAGAAATCGTGCCACCATGATCGGAGGACTTTTCATCTACAACCACAAGGGAGAGGTGCTGATCTCGCGTGTCTACCGCGATGACATAGGGTGAGGACCGATCCGCCTGCTTCCTCCGCATGAGATTTATGATCAGAATCAGAGCAGGCGATGATGTAAACAGGCAGACCGTGGGCTTTTTGCATATGGGTTGCTTCAGGTTTCGTTTTAGTGTCATCTTTATTTTAAGGAATGCGCCTCGTATGTCATATTTTCATTTCTGCTATGATTGGAACATCAGTGCTGTGAATACTGGGCAGAACTGCTTTGGTAATGACATCGACAGCGAGCTGATTCTGTGAGGCGTGACTGCAGAAGGCTTTAAGCCAGTCTGTGTTTATGTGCTATGTGGCTGTGTCATTCACCACCACCCACATGCAGCATGCCTAATAACTACATCAGTCAAATCTAATCTGGACCCGTAGCCAGTTTTGTTCCATGTGCAATTAGATTATGTTGCGTTAATAGTTTGTCTGTATAATTATTGTGGACTGGAGAAATACCTTTATTTTAATTTCTGAGCTTAAAGTAAAGACAACCGGGTCATCTTCAACATCTGAACATCTTTAAAACGGCAGGTCTTGAGGGGCGTTTCCAGTATACAGTGGTTAGTACCTACTATCAATGGTCCAAAGAAGGACAACCAGTGAACCAGCGACAGGGCCATGTGCACCAGTGCCAGATGCTGCAGCACTCCTTCAGAGATCTTGTGGAGTCCATACACTGATCTGCTGTTATTTTTATGTCTGATCAGTGTGTCAGATATATAAAAAAGGGAAACTTTCTATGGAAATGTTTTTACATGTCCTACCAAATAGTTGGCACATTTTATCTTTGTTCTGCTCCGTCTGCTTTCAAAAACTTTCCTTAAATCCTTTATTGTTATCATGTATTGCCACTTTATATAACTCTTGATTGTTTCTATGCTGTTGACAAACCACTGATTGGTCAACAGATATCTGGCTGTCCAGCTCGGCTCTGCGTGTTGAATATTCTCGGTCATATTCAGCATCAGGAGAGCTGTCCTCTAAGAACTTTCTTAGCCTTAACTGTAAAAACTTGCATAATGAAAAAATTGTATCATGATATTTTTTTTCATATCAGTCAGTTTCTATATCTATATCTATCTATCTATCTATCTATCTATATATCTATCTATCTATCTATCTATATATCACAATATAAATCTAATCAATATTTCTGTAACAATTAAAGATTGTTAAAATTAAAAGTCAACCACAAATAAAAAAATAATCTTAATTCTTAAAATTATCAAATCTTAAAGCTTTTAAATTTTGCAGGAAACAAAGTCAATTCAAATTAAATAAAAATAGGTATTAACACAAAATAAAATCTCAAAAATCAACCTCTACTGTATCCTTGTATAGACTCAAAATTTTTTTAATTGTTGGAAAACACAAATAAATAAACAGCAATATTCTGGATATATCCTCGGGACGAATTCAAGCAGCTTTCAAATGTAAACAAAAGAAAACGAACATTAAACATGTTGTGAATTAGTGCTGGCGTGCACGGCTGCAGTAACCCAAACATTAGCACGTGGGCTAAACCACTGCTACGCCTACACCTTTATGCTGTGTGCGTTCTAGTTCAGCTACGATTGTTTTGGTGCGGCTTTACTCTCATTCTCTGTCAAAAGTCTGTCAAAATATGGACGGAAGTGATTCTATCCGTGTGTTATCGACTGCGTCTTATTTTCCTATCAAAGAAACGTAATTGCGCAATAAGTATCGTTAACAATTTTATCGCCCAGCTCTACTTACCTGTAATAAAATGTTGTGGAAACATGCTTTTTGTTTTACCTAAACGCCTCATACACAGGAGCCATTTTTATTCGTCGTTAGATTGCTGATAATATTGTTTAATAAACCTGCTCAGGTTTGCCAGTTCACATAATCTGTAAGGTAGGCAGATGGTCAGGCGGCAATAACAATTTCCACCATTGTAACCAGATTTAAAAATTACAGTCTCCCTGGTTATGCTGCACAGTCTCCACACTGAAAACCATGGTTCTGAGGTTTAAAGGCTCGGTTCTTTGCCTCCCTGGTGGCTACGGCTGTACCTACCCCCACATGCTCAGTGTCACCAGTTCCATGTAGGATTTACCCAGGGTTATAGGGAATAGCATGATTAGTGAGCAGGGTTCATTCTATCTAACACTTTATTTAAACGCATACTTCCATCTCTCCATATTAATTAATTTTGTATCACATGGCATCACCAGTAGCATTTCTATATCACTTTTATTGAATAATATTAGTTAAGATGTAACATTTAAAAAAAAGAAACCCTGATGCTCAGAGTCCCAGACACAGATCAAGACAGGGTTGCTATGGCTACCACAGCTCTGTAAATCGCCGCTTGGCTGTCGCAGACTGTGTGTGCGTCTGTGAGTGTCTGTGTGGGTGCACTCTGAGCGTTTAATGATGCACTGTAGACAAAGTCTAGCAGTTAATTGACCATAAAAACCTATGTTTAATTCGGGGGACATACAGAAGGTGGGGACATTAACAGTCCAGATCTTAAGGCACAGCGAAGGAGGGTGAGACTGATGGTCAGAGGTGGGTAGAGTAACCAAAAATGTTACTCAAGTAAGAGTATTGTTACTTTAGAATAATATGACTTGAGTAAAATTAAAAAGTAGTCACCCAAATAATTACTTGAGTAAGAGGAACTACTTAATTACTGAGTAACTGCCAAGTAACCTCTTTATTTAATAATCAGAAAAACCTTTTTTTAAGTGGAATGATGAGTTGGAACAGTCTGGAAAATGGGCATGTTCTATACATTTTTCTTTAAAAAAAAATTGTTTATTTATTTATTTTACCCGTCCGTGTAGTGTCGACACACCTGACTGTTATTTATCAATACCTTTGAACATACAACAATATATTAAAAAAAACTATTTATTTGATTTAATTATTACAACTAGATTCATTTTAAACTGCAGTATATCTTGGTGAGAATTGAATAATTACATCAAACAAATTTATGTGTAATAAAATAAATAAAAAATGTTGTCCCAGGTATCATTATTGCCATCATTTTTTAAAACGTCAAATGTCAAAATTGGTTTCTATCCTATATGGGTCAGGTTTAAATCACTTTTGGGGACTTTTTATAGATATTGCTATTTACTAGACTAGTTTTGCTCAGAATATAACTACTAGAGAAATTTTAAAAGGTGTTCTTTCTGGCACATTCACCAGCCTTGCATTGGATTGTAGGTTTTAAGACAATATAATTGGCTTTGCCGTCTGGGTTAAAAAAAAAACTTTTTTTAACAGCTGTGTTGTATTGCATAAGCTGCAGTTCAAAAAGATGCACTCATTAGCTTCACGTCCTCAAGAAAACATGCTAGCATTCACCTTTCTTCAACATTCTTCATCATTTGGTGACTTGCATTATTATTCATTTGTGTTAATTAGTGTGCCCAGAGCCCCTGTCTGAAGCACCTGGGGAGCATCTGGGACTAAGGTGCCTTGCTCATGGGCTTGTTAGTCAGGTCTTGTTGGCCCAGAGACCAGAACCAGAGTCCAGGATTTTGTCCTGATATCAGTTTCTGCTTATGCTCTTTGCAGGAGGAATGCGGTGGACGCGTTCCGGGTTAACGTGATCCACGCACGCCAGCAGGTCCGCTCACCCGTCACCAACATCGCACGCACCAGCTTCTTCCACGTCAAGCGCTCCAACATCTGGCTGGCTGCCGTCACCAAGCAGAATGTCAACGCCGCCATGGTGTTCGAGTTCCTCTACAAGATGTGCGACGTCATGACCGCCTACTTCGGCAAGATCAGCGAGGAGAACATCAAAAACAACTTTGTGTTGATCTACGAGCTTTTAGATGGTAAACTAATCCTTTTAAAACTTTTTTTTTTTTGCAAGTGCTCATTTATGGTTTTACAGTTAAAAGTCTGTAAGCTGCCAATCACCTAAGAAAATCAGTGAAACAGTTGATGAATTAGCTTAATGAGGAAAACGACATCCGATAAGAATACATTTCTGAAGAGTTTATAAAGCATTGCGCTGGTTTGTAGAGTACATAATATTACAGCCAGATCACATTGTCTCGATAGACCCATGTCTTCAAAACTGTCTTCATTTTAAAAATGATAAATGTAGTAGTACATGTGTAAAATTTTAATTTTAAGCTTTCTGATATTAATTGTCCCCCTGGAAGCCCCACTCCCATGTCCCTATCTTATATTAGTAGAGGGTGAATAAATATATAATGTGAACAGTTTGCCTTAAACAGATTAAAGTACAAAAAATAAAATACACTGCAGGGAATAGAAGGTGGTGCCTAAATTTAGACAAGAAAAAGAAAAGCATGAAGCATGTGGAAACAAAGAACAGTAACTTTAATTGTTTAACTATTAAAATTGCTACACACATTCTGTAAACAATAAACTTTTAATAGCTTCAAAAGAAATCACTATTAAAGTATTATGGATTACGGAGAAGCTTAACAAACGCCAAACAAACGGAAGAAATACCTACTGTAAGAAATTTTACATTAGAACAGGAATAGCACCTGTCAGAGCAGCGGAGCACATGCTACAAATAAATGTTAAGTTCAATTAAAAAAAAAAAATTACCTTAAACGCAATAATGCGAACTCTTTAAACACGTAAAAATAATTATTTTTACAATAATTATTTAACAAGCTAATAAGAGTATTGCTGTTAAAATAGATAGCAGTGCAGCACACAGAATTACACTTTGGGGGAAAAAAATTAAATACCTTGACTAACCAATTGTAATGAATGTGTAAACAAAATAGCACTATGTCCTGCCGTTACAATATAATCGCAAAATACCAAAAAAGTAACCTGAACTGAAGTGTGATGTTGGAGGGAGGTAGAGCTAAAGAGGCGGGCAAAAACTTATATTCGAATATCAAAATACAAAACCGAATACCTACTCAACGAGCGAATATCTAAACACCCGAATATTCAGGTCCAACCCTACTAACCACAAACCCCCCCAGTGTGAACAGAGTGAACGTTTCTTGTTTGTTTGTTAACGTAAAATGAATGTTCTGTTTGACTTGACTAATGTTGGACACGCATTCAGTAAAAAATAAACTTAAAAGTCAACTTAAGTTGACTGACAAGAAAATTTTCTTTGCAATTTTAATGTCAGTAATAATTCAAAAGTGAATTATTAAACCGACATGTTTAACCCCTATCTTTTGGTATGCAGCAGAAAACATCACCATCGCACCCTCTCACACCGCGTGCTGTATGTATTGTACTGTATTGTATTCCTTTAAAGAGGACTACACATTTGTCTGTGGCTTTAGCAGGTCTACATTGGTTATATCGTACACTTGTCAGTCATCAGCTGTACTTTGAGTGGATGAGTGACTGGCTTGGAAATATAATACGTGAGAAAGTATGACACACCTCTATATCATACTGTGTAATATAACCAGTTGTTTGACTTTGGTTATTATAGGTTGTAGCTGTTGAGTTTTTCTTTTTCAGCGTATTTTTTTTATCCAGTATTTGAGAAGTTCAAGCAGCAGCTGGAGTTTCTGTCATGCTGTGGTTTTTTTAGGTTTTGATTTTTATGACTTGTATATAAGAAAATCAAAACCTAAAGAAAATACTGCGTGGACAGAGCAGCATCTTCACGCCTCCTGGGACCCTGCAACTGTGTTAACCATGTGGTTGAGATGAGATTTCCGTATCATGTTTGCCTACGTTTCTGACAAGGTTAACAAAATATTATGGTATTGTATCATGTTTTTCCCCCTCCTTTGGAACGTTTCTCTTATTAATAATGGGGTTATTTTTCAGAGCAGGACACATCCAATGCTCCCTGAAATTTGTCCAAAATAACCAGCTGTCTTTCTGCTGCTTTTCCAACGAGACTTGTCTTTATATCCGGAAGCTCAAACGGTGCCAAAAGTCTTGGTGCTCAGTAAAGTGAAGTGGTGTAAAGTAAAGTGTTGGTCAACTTGTGATATTTAATGTCTACTATAACAATGCTGTGCATAACCATTCAGCAAAGACCTGTTAGACCATTTAATGTAGTTATATATTTCAGTAGAGTGTCTTTGATTTTCAGAAGGCACAGCTAGCCAGAAGTGAACATGGCACAATTACATGGATGGGGACAACTAATAAAACTCAGGATAAATGTTTTAAGGGTGTTAGAAAATAAATATTAAGGTAATTAAGGCTTTCAGCTTTATATATGTCTAAACAACATGTCAAGGTGCAAGATTACTTATTATTTAAATGTAAGAAGTACTGAAGAACTCTGAGCGCTGTGTAGCATGTTCAATATCGTTAAGGTCTGGTAAATTAGGTGGGAATGGCAAAACCCCAGACTCAGAATTGTTCCTCTAACCATAATTTGGCGTCTCTCAACGTGTTTTGTCCAGTTGGAAGAGGCCAAACCCAGAAAAATGAATGCAGGACGTTTATGAATTGGGGGGTAACTTGTCAGAAAGCAGGCACACGTAGAGTTCATCTGTCAGAGAGATCTGTAGATATACCAGGGGTCCCATGTAATGCCAGTTAAACAACTCATTACTGTTACAGAGCCATCGCCATGTATTTTGCTTAGGCTTGTGTATACCAGTTTTTCTGGAACTTTAATATGTACTTGTGTCAAAGATAAAGTGCTAAAAATTAATTGCTGGTGTCTTATTGGTTCTTTTCCGTTAATGTAGAGATCCTGGACTTTGGTTACCCACAGAACTCTGAGACCGGAGCACTGAAGACCTTCATCACTCAACAGGGCATCAAGAGCCAGGTTAGTGCAATAAGCAATTATTTTTGTGTACTCTAAAGGCTAAGTACCAACTAATTGACCCCCTGGTGGTTTCACGTTGTTTTAGATGCTGAAATATATACGAATTAAATAAATATGAATTAAATTGAAAATAGCAGCTTAAGTTGCTTTACAATTGACGGAAAATCCTGACATCGCTACGAAAATTCTGAACTCTACCGTGTGACGTCACTGGTGGACAACATTGATCAACACCGCGGTTAAACACCGTTATGACTGACTTGGACTGGGAATTTCCCAGTGCTGGTTTTTTAGATTCTGATGCATAACGTCTACGATGGTTTCCGAAACGGCATGGGCAGGGCTTAACAACAGTCTTTTAAGCTGCATTTCTTGAATTTGTAAAAAAAAAAAAAAAAAACGTGTTTTCTGACAACACGTTTTCGATTAACACAAGTTAGGAACTTTCTATGTTTGTTTGACACTTTCATATTAGCTGGTGCTTAGTCATTAAGCATAATAATTTTTGTTCCAGGTCAAAATTGATTCACTGTAAAACCTCTTGTCAAGTTCTTAACTTATGTCTCTCTGTCTTTACCTCTCCATGCTTCATCGCCTGGTCTGACAACCTGCCTTCCAGCATCATGTAAGCACACCAATGATAGCACTTCTTTAAATCTCTTTAGTCACTCCATTGATTTCACTTCATGTCCCTTTGTATTTGCCTCCAGACTAAAGAAGAGCAGTCTCAGATCACCAGTCAGGTGACCGGGCAGATCGGATGGAGACGAGAAGGCATCAAGTACCGTCGCAACGAGCTCTTCCTAGATGTTCTGGAGAGCGTGAACCTGCTCATGTCACCACAGGGTATTACTGAACTGGAACATTGAGCTCTAGAAGCAGTGTGTGCTGCGCTCTGTGCATTTGGTGATCAGTGTATATTGTACACCGAGTGCCCGTGGCACGGCTGCTAACGTACTTATGTGCATGTAGGTCAGGTCCTGAGTGCCCACGTCTCGGGCCGAGTGGTTATGAAGAGCTACCTGAGCGGAATGCCTGAGTGCAAGTTCGGCATGAATGACAAGATTGTCATCGACAAGCAGGGCAAAGGAGGCACTACTGACGATGCGGGCAAGAGGTGAGACGCTAAAATAAATCAGCTTTAAACTAATTTATATGGATTTCTTTACTAATTAATTGTTCTTGATCTCGGACTGAGTAAAAGAACGCTCCAGTCCAGTCCTATAGTCTGAGTCAAGCCTTGTGTGATGCATTATAATAATATCCAAGGACGTATGTTAAGCACAAGTTGCCAATTGTTAGACATTTTGCTTACTTTGAAGTTACCTCAGATTTTATTTAATAATAATTAAGTTTGTCTATATTTAGTGCAAAGTTTGCACTGAAGTGTGAAAACTGGTACAGACGAGCCTGTGCAAAATACCTAGGCTGATGGTGGCTCCATAATGGTGTAGGGTTTGCTTAGCTGGCATTCCGTGGCAGCCCTGGTACACGTAATGAAGTGCCCTTGAACTTAACTCCCCTATAACTGCTCCCCAGGCAATGTGGTTTGCCCCCTGCCCGCTCCGGGCAAACATGTTCACTGCCCCCTACTGTTTACTGGTGTCTGTTTCACCGCATGGATGCGTTAAATGCGGAGGTCACGTTCCTCGGTGTGCAAGCACATTAGACAAGTATTTTATTTTCTCTTTCACGTCCACAAGGGTGAACGGTGTTCATGCGTCCTTTTTTATGAGCTACACCTGTTCATGTCCTGCGTTCATTCTGATGGTTTTGGTCTCTTCCAACTGGGCAACGCGCCATGACGCACGTCCAGAGACGCCAAATTATGGTTAGAGGAACACTCGTGAGTTTGGGGTTTTGCCATTCCTACCAGATCTCAACGTTATCAAACTCATCTGGGATGCCATGGGACACGCTGTGGGACACAGAAGTCAGAATACACTTCAGAATACAACAGAATCGTGGCCCGTTCTACAGGAACTATGGTTCTTTGTCTACACAATATTTAAGCAAGCTCATAGAGTCCATGCCCTGACAGGTGTACCAGTTTTTTTCCTGATGCTTCAGTTGTAAATAAGTTGTCAGAATAATTCCTGCTCACTGTCACTGATCACTGGTGTTGCTTGTGCCTTTTACACAGCTTTTAATAAAAAATATGACCCCCTGCTCGAAGGGTGTGTCTTAAATTTTGGCAGCCTTAAAGTTTAATCTAGTCTGATTAGCTATGTGATTTAGTAAGTCCTGGAAAGTAAAGGTGAACGTTCCTGATTCTTATCACATGCACTGGCAGTGTCAGTCTGAGGAATTTGAATCTTCGATACGTCTGATATCAGTGCCAGTAGTATTATTTCACAGAATAATAAGTCATTTATTAACTTCTAGTCTTTTATATTAGGTTTTAAATGCGTCAAAAGACCCAGACTTTTGGACTGTTCTGTAATTCCATGTTTGTCTTTCTGTAAACTAGGTTTGTCATTAGTTTTCATGTGTGTGTGTTTTTTGTTTATTTATTTTATATTATAATTTACACATTCTTTTTATCTTTTTTTTTTTCTGCTGGACTGCAGTGAGTTGGGAGGCAGGTAGTGTACCTCTCACTCCTCACCCAGTCATCCATCTGCCGATTCTCTTGTATTAGTTTCTAAAGCCTCAGGTGTGTTTGTGTCACGCCATCTCATGTCTCAGGAGTAGGGATGTGCCTTCGGCTTAATTTAAATTGTTGAAAATTTGTATGAGAGTGAATAATCAGGTACGCACCAGGAAGTCGAAGGGAATGTAATCAAGCATCATTTTTCAGTTAAACTGTCAGTGGTGCACGCGTCTGCTTTGACAGATTTAATATAGAGGAAAAATTGGATTGCTTTGCCAAATGTCGGCTCAGTATTTCACCAGTGTGCACGCATTAAAAATCGAACTGCCACGTTAGAATCACTGCACTTAGTTGTAGAGTTGGGCGGGATTGACATTTTTCATACTGTCATACCATCTTTAGATAACACAGCGGTATTAGTATTGTGCAGTGTAGAAACAGGGAAAAACTTATGAATAGGCTAATATGATAAACAGTTCAAGTAATACATGGGGCTGCCATAGGCTTGTGGTTAAGGAAACAGCCTTTGGACCTTAAACGATTTACTTAAAAACAGCTAGTAAATTTAACAGTGCATATATTTGAGTAAAGGTTCCTCATAATTCTTATAATTAATAACAAATTCTTCAGTGAATGTTATATTGCAAACCTTTATTCAAGTAGATTTTAATCACTGTATTTTAGTAGATTTCATTTAAACAATGTAGCGTCATTATATACCATGGCTTTTAATATTTACTTGCTAGTAGTAGCAGTCATTTAGAAATTCATTAGTAACGCTTACCTGAAAAATATTTTATTTATTACAGTATTCATTTCTTTAGGTGTGTCTGTGCACGAGAGAGTGTGCGCGAGAGAGCGAAGCATGTATCTGAAAAGAATAGTCTTTTTAGAGAAAATTTTATAACATTCAGCTGAAGATAAACTAGATTACAAGATAAGAAAAAGTCAGGAAAATTTCTGAGTGACAGCATGTGTTGAGAAAAGTGGAAAATCTCCGCTGGGGTCCGTGTGCAACAAGTTAGATCCTGTAAGCGACCTTTTACTTTTTTCAGTTTTGCTTCTCATTAACAGAAAAAAATGACAAAAATATCTTAAATTTTACTTTGGCATTTAGACTAAAATATACAAACATATTCAATGACAAACAATTACAAAGAAACCAACTAGCACACAGAACTTTGGGAAATTCTTAAGTAGCAACAGAAGTAGCAACGACAGTAAGATATTATTCTTGTAGATATTGCTCTAATAATCTTCATTCTATTTACAAAGTCAAAAAAAAATTTTTTTCTCAGTGTATTGGTCACTAGTGTGTGTGTATGTGTGTGATTCACTGCACAGGCAGGTCAAATGCAGAGGTCAGTTCAGGAGAGTGGTCAAGAGAGTAGTTCACTTTTACTAATACTTGAAATTTTTCCCTCTGTTGAATTCATGTTTTCTCCTTTAAACATTCAGCACCCCAAGTCCATAAACTCTGAATACTTAATAATCCAGTACACCGATCAGCCATAACATTAAAACCTAGCAGTTCGGCCACCAGTGGGTCGTGGTATCCATAAAACCTGTTCTGTGGTATCTAGTAATCTAAACCAGTAAGCTGTAAGCGACAGATTCTTCTTACCCCCTATGCATATTAGTAAGCCTTGGGCACCAGTTACCCAGTTGTCCTTCCTTGGACCACATTCGGTAGGTGTACTGCGAGCACCAGACAACACCTGCTGTTTTGGAGACACCCTGAGCCTGTTGTCTAGCTGTCGTCTGAAAGCTTTTTCCTGCTTTCAACACATCAGCTGTAGCAAATTTCTGCATAATATTTCTGCACACCCTTTGACAGGCTAGTCAATAATATTCACGTCACCCGTCAGTGGATTTGTGGTTAATGTTATGACTGATCGCTGTCTAGTTTCCCCGTGTGCCAGTTTTTGAGTACTGTCTCTATGTATTAGTCCCCTTGAAGACCTGGAAGACCTTCTCCTAATAGAGCTTGTGTTCTGAGATGCAGCAGTGTTTCCTTATTCAGAGTGTGTTTCTCCTGTGTATGACCCTGCAGTAGTGGGAAGCAGTCTATAGCCATCGACGACTGCACCTTCCACCAGTGCGTGCGACTCAGCAAGTTTGACTCGGAGCGCAGCATCAGCTTTATCCCACCCGACGGAGAGTACGAACTCATGAGGTCTGTATTGGAATACGTTTATACGAATGCGCCTGAATATTTCATGGTGTACACAGCGTCTGTAAGCCGTCCTCTGTGTCTGTGCTCGTTCCTGCAACAGGTATCGCACAACTAAGGACATCATACTGCCGTTCCGCGTCATCCCTCTGGTAAGAGAGGTGGGGCGCACCAAGCTGGAGGTGAAAGTGGTTATCAAGTCCAACTTCAAACCGTCACTGCTGGCCCAGAAGATTGAAGTGAGTGAGGCTTGCTTTCTCAACCCTTATATACTATTACTGTACATATTCCATACACAAGATATCTGAAAGTAAAAATTATGATCAGCTAATTAAGATGCAGTCTATTTAATGGTATGCAGTTATCCCCCCCAACATACATAGAACATGGTTATCATATGTGGTACGTGTCCTTAGGTGCGCATCCCCACCCCTCTCAACACCAGCGGTGTTCAGGTGATCTGCATGAAAGGAAAAGCCAAGTACAAGGCCAGTGAAAACGCCATCGTGTGGAAGTGAGTCGCATCTCAGCAGGAACAAGCCCTTACTGCATGCCTGTCGATTGCTTTAATTGCGTGTGCTTTCTGTGTGTGCAGGATCAAGAGGATGGCTGGTATGAAGGAGTCACAGATCAGTGCTGAGATTGAGTTGCTGCCTACCAATGACAAGAAGAAGTGGGCTCGTCCACCCATCTCCATGAACTTCGAGGTCAGTTTAGTTCTCGGATGTGGAACCTCGTCGTTTTAAGGTCTCGACTGAAATGTTAGCGTAGAACTGTTTAACTGTTAGGTTGGTAGCTGCTGTTGCAATAACAGAAAGATTTATTGGTTGAAAAAGAGGGGGTCCGGTCTCATTGCTAGCACACTGAAGTGCCACAAAAACTGTTACTGCAGTCTAATAATTCGTGGGTCTGCCACAGGGTGTGATGGTGTGTCTCGACGTGCGTGATTGATAGGTTTGGCCTCTTCTAATAGAACAACACACAAAGTGAATTCAGGACATGAACTGGTGTAACTCGTCAGAAAGGAGGCACAAATAGTGGTCACCTGTCAAAGACATTTGTAGACATAAAAGGGCTGTGTCAGAAACGGCGCACTTGAATACTGCCTACTAGCTTGGAGCGAGTACGTACTGCACAGCCGCTAAACTAATATACATATCCAGCATGCGTGTGTGTAGTATGTACACGCACTTTATCCGCCATCTTACCAACAACCATGAAAATGTTACCTCAGCCCACACAGGAAATCATAAACTCAACCAGACTATGTATTTTGCATTGGCTCGTCTGTACCAGTTTTTGCTATTTTGTGTATTAATATATTCAGTATATAAATAAGGCACGAAGGAAATTAGTTTTAACTTCTGACTGGTGAAGTAAATAATTGATTATCTCTTTACAGTGGTACCTGTTACAGAATGGGTTATAAAAGGCAGCAAAAAAAAAAAATCAGTGATATGAGCGAGTTTGACAAGAACCCAATTGTGATGGTTAGACGACTGGATCAGAGCATCTCAGGTCTTGCAGTGAGGTGTGTCTCAGTATTCAGTGGTGCCTGTTAGACCTTCCAAAATTCCTGTGTAGGACAGTCTGTGAACCAGTCACATGGTTATGAGAGCCCAAGACTTCTGGATTCGTGCCGTACCAGATACCACAGAACACATTTAGAGGTCTTCTGAAGTCCATGGCTTGATGGATCAGAGCTGTTTTGGCAGCTGTTTAGACAGGTGGTGTTAACGCTACGGCTGGTCGGTATAGCTACCAGCTAGCAAAGGTGAAGGTTAACGTGCTTGCTCTGAGGCACGTGACACCAGCCGACCGGACCTTTTTGAGTTGCTGCTTAAGCAACATCAGGGGTCGGTATAACACACTTGGAGGAAAGTGACCCTGCCTGCTCGGAGCTGTTTTGGCAGCTGTTTAAGCAGCCGGTTGTAGTGTTATGGCTGATTGGGCACTATATTGAACTCCATATGTATACACTAGTCACCAATGGAGGTAGGGATTCACATTAGTATTTGATCCTAGTACTGTGAAGCTTTTAATGATGGACTCTCTCTCTCTCTCTCAGGTGCCGTTTGCGCCGTCCGGACTCAAGGTGCGCTACTTAAAGGTGTTCGAGCCGAAGCTGAACTACAGCGATCACGATGTGATCAAATGGGTGCGCTACATCGGCCGCAGCGGCATCTACGAGACCCGCTGCTAACAGCGGCCCCTCAGGCTCAGTCAGAAGGGAGACGGGGGCCGAAGAGGAGAGAAGAGCGAGCAGAGCCTCACTGGGGGAGATGCAGAAGAGGCCTTGCCTTTACCTCTCTCTGTCCCTCCTTTTTACTTTCTCTTCCTATTCTCTTCCCCTTTGTTCTGCGTTCACACTGACAATGAGAGAGAAAAATAATTGGTTATTCCAAAATAATGTCCAATGCAGAAAACAGTAAAAGGTTCAAAAGAAGTTTCGATATCTTTGATAATACGAAAGATGCATTTCGCTTCATTATGCATACTTAACTGCTAATGGGCTCCTTTCCATCGGGCCCACCCATTCTTCTTCCTCTCTCAAGCATTCCAGACTCCTTGCTGATCGATTACTGGAAGATTTAGGCTCATTCTCTCTGTTTAGCGATAAGCAGTGAACCTGTGCTTCTGTTCTCAGGCCTCATCAGTGCTTCATTTTCCTCTTTCTCACAAGATCATTTTCCGCTTGTGTGCTTGTACTTTCTGCTCTGGTGTAGTCGGTTACCCCTTTCTTTGATTTTTGTTTTTTTTATTGGAGTTTTTCCCTCATCCTCTTTCTTTTTTATTTTTGTATTAGATCCCAGTCCCAGAGTGTATTACTTAGCTGTTGTCCATGTTTTGTAAGCAGTGTTTTATTGTACGCATCAATACTCTTGCCCCAACTTGTATCACTTATCCTCGGCCACCTTCCTCTGCCAGTACTTTGCCACAGATATAGTTTTTCATATGGATAATAATGAGGAAATGTTGTCTGCTTTGGTCTCTGTTTCACTTTTATTCTCTGTGTGACCAAAATCCTCAGAAACGAGGACCTATGAACTTAAAGTACTATTGCTAGAATACATCCAGCTCTCTCTGTGTGTGTGTGTGTGTGTGTGTATACAAACTCTATACACATTATAAAAGGGGCAAGAAGTAACCTGCCAGGCTGATGTTTCAGCTTCGTGGCTGTAGCGGAGGTTTATTCAGGCTGGTTCTATGTACGTATGTATGTGTATGAGAGAGACTGAGCCTCTGTAAGCAGATGGGGCCCCCAACATCTCTCAGGAATCTATTTCCCTCGAGCCTGCTAGCGTTTTTACCAGGTTGTTTACCAGATGTTTACGGCAGACCGGTGAGATTCCTCCAGTGCACTGATGATATCCCCCTCACCCTAGTTGAGATTTTTATGGCATGAATATGAATACATGGCAACGAGTGCAGTTCTGAATTTAAAAAAAATGGGTTATTGGATTTTTCTACAGCGCTAAATCAGGGCTCCGATTTCTAGGAAAGATTTTCTGGAATTTCATGTAGCCCAGTTATTAGAAATATCAGAAAGGAGCACCAAGACTGAGGTCTGCTTCTCTCTCTCCTCTTAGTCTGATATGTTTGAACACTATTCAGTAACACAAATAAAAGTTTTTACCACTTTACTTCGCTTAATCTGCGCTCTCTGACCTCGGTCTTATAGCTACAGTGATCCGAACACTACACACTTTCCCTAAAAATAAGACATTCACGTTCTGCACCTCTCTGAGAGATGATGAGGGTCCTGTGGGGCTTGATCCCTCAGCTTCAATGTGTGCTCTTCATTTGGTAACTTTGTGATTGTCCTGTTAATCCTAATAAAAAAAATAATGTGACTTGTGTTTGGTTTTTTTTTTTGTATTTTCTGGAAAATGAGTCCCTTTTATATATCAAACCAGTCCCTTCATTTCTGCCTGCTTAGAGGAACATTTGTTGTTCCAGCAGTGTTTGTACACTGAGTGACCTTTTATACACCATAACAGAAACAGCAAAAAAACGCTGTCAGTTGAAGTGATTAACATTGATTATCCTGTTGTAATGGCCCCTTTTAAAGGTTTTATCAGATAGTCACTAGAGTGACTTTGCCAATGACCAAATTGTAAAAAACAGGTCGCCTGGGGTGTTTACAGTATGTAAGGTGGTCTAGGGTCTAAGGTAGGTGAATTGCTGAACCAGTGACAGGCTCATGGGCACCCAAGTCTAACTGATATGTCTTATAGTGGGGAAAAACTTGCCCTTGATCCAAGATTGCAGACATGTCCCGGACATAGTCTAAAATATCGGCCCCCCCTCACCCATTACTTGCTGGTCTATTCGTATATCAATCCTTTCGATTTTGAAATAAATCGTATCCTGACTTTTACTATATATGGTGTTTAGAGGAAATCTGGCATGAACTTAGTCGGACATTACACATTTAGAAACACAAATCGTGAATGCAGCAAATTATATCTGCCTTCATGTGTGTGTGTGTGTGCACCAGTTTGCCAGACACACATTTATTATACCATCAGTATTACTATATGGTACAATACATTTCTTAGCCCTTCATTTTTATTTTTTTTTTATTTAAATAATTAATTGTCAAGCTATTTATAGCTATTCGGTTATCAGGAAATCTGTTAACTGTCAATACGTTTACAAATTTATTTTACAGAACTGATGCAATGACTACAGCTCCCAGGACAAAAAAAGCCCTCCATAGTGTATCACTAGGACAGCACTGGCAGGTAGTGTAGGGCATCAGCAAAACAGATCATCATGGACATGCACCATTTGCTGTGGTTGGTGCGGTACGGTGGTAACATCATTAGCTTCCTTGTGTGAGACCTGGGTTTGATTCCTGGTCTGGGCAGCCAGTCTATGCTACACCGATAAGGGTCAGTGGGTAAGACTCCTAAAACTATGTTGGCCTCCTGTAATACCAGTAACCATGTAAGTTGCCAGATGCCATAAATGTAAAAAATCCTAACCATAATCTCTTTCAATGCAAAACATCCCTGCTCTATCACTCTTTACTAAAGTCCAAGAATAACCGGTGGACCCCATAAGCTTCTGAAAACATCCTGTAAGCAGCAAACCCCATACCTCCTGCAGAACGCTCCACAATTCTGTCATATACTGAGGTGTAGGATTTCTGTGTTCAACAGCATGTCGCACAGCATCATGTTTGGTGGTGCATTGCCCTGTTAGAAGAGGCCAAACCTTTGAGAATGAATGAACGGGTGTCAGAAAGGACGCACACACACTGTGATGTTTGTAGATGTACCAGGGGTCCCATGGAAACCATCTTAACAAAGCCTATACCATTATGGAGCCACCACCAGTCTGTATTTTGTATAGGCTCATCTATCCCAGCTACACATGGATGTGATAAATAAAAATCTTGAATCTTGATATGTTGACTTCATTGACTGGTATGTCATGTTAGAATTGAGTTGTTGAGTTACTGTGGTTTGGATTAAACCCATTCTATCTGACTAGCATCATAGTATTCAATAATAAATATGCAAACAATAATATAAATACAGACTCATGAAAGTCCTCAGACTCGACTTCGAGAATCCTGGACGTGTTAAAGGAGCTGCTCTTGCAAAAGGTAAACTTTGTTTACTTTGTGTGTTTGTTTAGGCTGACGTCATGGCCGATCGTTAAGCGGGACCGGGAGCCAAAGGACGGTCCGTCTGATGGATCGATGGCCAATTAAACTCTCGTCTCTCAAGCCTGGTGAAAGAGGAGCCGCTGTCTTGCTGCTCTTTCTCCTCTCTGCTCTTCCACCTCCCTCTTCTTTTCTTCTCTGCTCTTTCCCAGAGTGAGTGACAGCGCCGGGTCAAACAGCCTCAAGTTCCGCAGTCACCTGGAGCATCGCCAAAGCCCCGGAATGCAGGCCACAAGTTATGCGTACGCTTCTCAGGTGTCCTTCATCCGAGCCATGTTTGTTTTGTCCTTTAAACGTTGCGTCTGATCCATTAATTCAGTGCTGTGCCAGCTTTTATTCCCGTACACTGAGCTATTTGTATAATCTTATAAAAAAAAGAAAAAAGTCCATTTTGTGACATGAACCTTATTCTGGAGGACAATTAGCGTACTGACGTACTTCGAGATGATTGTTTTTATATTCAGGACTCATCCAAAAAGGCATTCTGATGGTCTCTTATGAATTCTGCTTTGAGTCGGAGGTCATCCAAGGGCGCTTTGACAAAGCACCATTCATGCCAAGTAAATCCATCATAAGCTAACGATTTCCTCTTGCTCAGTACTGGACTTCTCCTCCAAAAATCATTATTCAACAGTTAAGGTACCATGCTGAGAGAAACTACAGGCTCCTCGCTCAGCCCTCCAAAGGTCAAACACTCAACTAACAGGGTTAGTTAGAGACTGGAGACCATTTAGCCAAGGACACCATGCCTTTGCCAAATTTTCACCTTGTCCTGCATAGCGGATTTATTTATTTATTTATTTATTTATTTTACGAAGCACAAAGTATGCATGCCTAATGGTGCAGGCTTTTAAAATGCCTGAGTCAGCCTGTTCTGTCTGGAGTTGACTTGCAAAACAGAGCAGAAGATGACCAAAAGGCAAAAAAATGTTGACACGGTGCTTTTAGTGGATTCAGTGTGAATTTTAACGCAGCATACGTCTTGCTTCTTAGTAGTCAGAGACACTCAGAGAAAGACCAGGTTTAAAGTGATCTCTCGATTGAAGATCATTTTCAAACTGTACACCTATGTACACTGAAGTGCCAGACAAACTGGAACAGACAAGCCTACACGGACGACCATGTCAAACCATGGATCCTTCATATCAACAGGGGACTGTAGCGGCTGGTGGTGGTTCCACAATGGTGTGGGGTTTGTTTAGCTGGCGTTCCGTGGAACCCCTGGTACGTCTACTAACGTCTCTGATAGATGAACACTGTGTGTGTATCCTTTCTGAAACCCGTTCATGATCTGAATTCATTCTGATTGGTTTGGCCTCTTCCAACAGGACAAAGCGTGACCACACATGTCTAGAGACGATAAATTATGGTTAGAGGAACACCAGATTTCACTGTTATTGAATACATTTGGGATGCCTTCCAACGTTCTGTGGGACACAGAAATCATACACCTCGGAATACGACAGAATTGTGGACTGTTCTGCAGGAAGTATGGTCTTGTGGATTTCATGCCCTGTGTGGGACCTATCAAGTATTAGACTGGTGTACCAGTTTTTTCTGGCATTGCAGCGTATAATTGTTTTCATTTTCAAGATCAAAAAGAAAGATGCTAGATTCATGTCCATCTGGCACTACAATAAGCAGAGGTTAATACCTCTAGCACAAGGAAAAACCAAGAACTGGCAACACAGCCATGGACCACCACTGGTCACTGCACTGTCCACTGTGGGTCATAATGCCTTCTATGTATTCCAGGTACATACGTGAAATATAATGTCCCATCCATCTGGCACCCACTTAATGCATTATTCAAACTCAGATACCTCAAGTCACTTTGCCATGAGCACGCTGGCCAGTGTTGCGCCTCACTCACAAGATAACACCTTACAACTTGTACAGGTGTGAGCGTTTCCAAGCCGTCCCTCAAGCTAAAACCAATTCATAATCGATTTACATACTGCTGCTCAATGTCTTTTTTACATGTCAATGTAAAGGACAAGTCAAAAGTCAAAGGACACATTACCACCTTGATCCAATATGGCGGCTTTTAAGATGTTCTGGATATAGCCTAAAAGATAGGCCCCCTACACATTACTTGCTGTGATAGAAAAACCCTTTCATTTTTGAAATAAAACATGTCCTGACTTTGGACTCACCCTGTATATCATGGTCTAAACCAGTTGTCTAGACATTACAATTCATCCTTTGTCAAAAACCCTCAGATTCTTCACTTTGCCCAGTTTCCTGCTTCCAAAACTTTGAGAACTGACTATTTACTTACTGCCTAACATATCCAACCCCATTCACAAATACCACTGTAACAATCTAATCTGGGTTACTTTAACAAGAACCAAATAGTCATGGCTAGACGACTGGGACAGAGTATCTCCAGAACAGGTTTTCTGGGGTGTTCCTGGTATTCAGTGGTTAATACCTATCAAACGTGGTCAAAGAAAGATATCAGGGTCATGGCTGCCCTAGGGCTCACTCATATGTGTAGGGTGTGAAGTCTATCCCGTCTATCCCACAGGAGATTCACTAAAGGATCTGTCTTGGTTCCAGATACCACAGAACACCTTCAGGGCTCTTGTGAAGTCCATGCCTTGATGGATCAGAGCTGTTTTAGAGGCTGTTTCGGCAGATGGTGTTAATGTTAAGGCTTAGTGTGTTTACGAGGTTTAAGAGGGAGAATTTTCTTCTCATCAGGCGAGAAGAATGTTCCAGTTGAAACTAAACATTTGAACGGATTGATCTCTTGCTAAGCCTTGAGCTTGTGTGAATCTGAGTTTAATTTAAGAGTAGAAGTAAGTGTGTTATAAACACAGGCAGGATGAGGGAGAAGCAACCTGATGGAGACTATTACTCATACTCGGGCTTCATCAAAATAATGGTAGGGTATGTGTCATGTTTTTTTTTTTTTTTTTTTGATTTACACATTCTTTCCACTACAGAAATCCACAGATTTAGCAGGAATGGAGCAGGCTTCAGGGTTTCGGTCCTTGTCCTGTCTTGTTGTAAGTAGATAGCTAAAATCTAAATCATGTTAGATTAATCCCTGATATCATTTATACATGTGCTGTATGCCATATATGTATACACTGAAGTAATCTACTACACCAGGCTAATACTTAGTAGGTCTGTGACAGGACATGGACTAGACAAGCTTGGGGAAATATTCTGTACATAATAAACACCATACTTCCTGCAGAACGGTTCACAATTTGTTGTATTCCGAGGTGTAGCAATTTTGTGTTCCACAGCGCGTCCCATGGCAACCCAGTTGTATTCTGGGGCAGCCATGGCCTAGTGGTTAGGGATCCGGTCTTGAGACCAGAAGGTCCTGGGTTTCGATCCCCACCCAGGGCAAGACATGACTGAGGTGCCCTTGAGCAAGGCACCTAACTGCTCCCCAGGTGCCGTGGTTTGGGGCTGCTCCGGGCAAGTGTTTTCACTGCCCCCTAGTGTTCACGGATGGGTTAAATGCAGAGGTCACATTCCTCTGTGTGCAAACACAGTAGGCAAATAGTTCACTTTCACTTTCTATAACAAGGAGATTTAGTGATTTTGATGGGAATAGCAAAACCCTGAACTCCAACATGCCCAAACCTACATATTGATAATAAAATATGAACAACTAGTTAACTGCATGTCTAAATGTTTAAACATATTAAACATGTTTAAAAATATAATGAAGAATTATAGTCTGGTAATGCATGCTGGAATATATGACAATGGTAAAAAAGATCTGGTGCTAGGGTCCATGTCGATTCTTGTAACTTGGAGTTGGCGCTCGCTACACAAGCAGTGTTTTATTTAAAACGAACAAACGTGAAAGTGCTTTTGTGGAGCAGGTTTGTATCCATAGGCATTTGTATGATCCGTCTCTAAAAGATTGCACCAACATAAACAACATTAAGTGAATGTGGCGTCAGCGGAGTCCTGCACAAGTTGCACAAGTTGCTGCAGTTCATGTAAAAGTGCCTTAATGCTTATGTGAGGCTTTTTGTTTTATAACATGATAATATCGTTTATCACGATAATTATGGAGACAATTATTATTTAGCTAAATTTACATTATCACCCAGGCCTAATGTATGTATATATTATAACTGCAAAGGACACTTAATAAAAGAAATGTGTGTCCTGATTTATCATTTTACATCTACTGTTGTTTTTTAAATCTGTGATGTTCTTAAGATGCCAAGACTAATACATACCAAAACACTGACAATAAAATTAAATTCTGCTAGTCTGGAAATCTGGTTTGTCACCGTCTGCAACTAACTAAGAGTAACAAGCATCTCCTAGATACCTTTTCTGGGTTTTTTTTTCCCCCCATGTGTTTAATTAAAGATTGTCCAATAATAACACAAAGTAATGTATGGAGCTGAATATTAACAAATATACCAACAAATATTATGTTCTTTTCTAAAGTTCATGTTATTTAGTGAAATGCTACAGGATGTGCTATGCTCACAGCCATGTTCATCAGTGGATCCAACTGTCTCAGGGGTCACCGCTCCTTGAGTAAGTAGTTTATAAGTCATCTGCTCACCCAATACTGATCCAGTGTTAGTATTAGTCCTAATACTGAATCTTTTACTACTGAATCAGTGCATTTGTAAAAAAATGTACCACAGTAAGCAGTCCAGTAAAAAAACTCATAGTATGGCATGTAGGTAAGCCTTTGACTCTAAAAATAGACCTCTAAATATCCACAGAGCAGAATGTGACATTGCTCAAACCTTACATAACAGCTGCCTATAGGAGCTCATACATACCCTCACCCACTTAGTCTAACAGTATTGCTTACTGTGCTGATCTACAGCAGGGGCCTCTGTCTCCATGAAAGTCACACCCACACAGGCGTGTACACTTCCACATGTGCGCTCAGACCCGGTCAAGTACCGAAAATGACTGTGGCTTTTTTCTTTTAGGAAGAATGTCTACCCTGCTGCAGTTTTTGAAGCACTTTTTATTTCTTCAGTGGAAGTCTCTTCCATAGGAAAACGTCAATGGGGACAGGGACAACGGTGTTAAAGGTCAATCAGATCTGTTGCCCCCTACTGTGAGTCCATTATTTTAAGAAAGCCAACTCAACTCAGATTATCAGGGGGTTGTTGGATTATTACAGTGTTCTGTAAAAGCAGGGTATCTGCACATTTTTGATCTACAATTTTAATGACTTTTAAGACCTTTTTAAGACCTTCAAGAAAAAAAAAAAGTACCATTACCATAGCAAAAATATGAAATCAACTACACGCAGTGCAAAAGAACACATTTGTATTTGAGCAACAGTGCAAATAGTCAGTGAATATTTACCAACATGAAGTGCATATCAGGCAACTGCCTTCTCAATACCACTGAAAACAGCACTTAAGTCTTCGTTGGACATATAGGAGTGATGTCGGCTAACCGTTTGCAAAACCCACAAAATTTCGGCCTTGAGTGTAGTAGTTGGGGACAATGCACTGAAAGCATTACTTGTGTGGGATCCTGAAGCAGGTGTAACGTTAGTGTTTGCATTTGCAGTAACGTGACATACCAGTGCAACAAACATCTGAATGGGGGCAGTTGTTGTCTGGCTGTGGACATAACACTTGTGCTTCTCCCCTTGTGTGTCAAGGGCTTTACAGCCAATTGTCCCCAATTATGTTTTTCTTACAAGGTTTGCACCGCGCTTCATACTCTGTCGCTTTCTGTAACCAGCCACTATACTTTCCATCCTCAAGCCAGTTATCATTAAACCTGCATTTCCCCATCTTGCTGCGGATCGT
>JAOVVF010000036.1:28207461-28231857 GCA_028565595.1 Duopalatinus emarginatus | reverse complement strand
AAAGAAAACGGTAGAATAACACGCCGATACACTCAACACAACTCGCGGCAGTAATTCGAAAACCGGAAACCGGAACCGGAAGACAAGACATGACTGACGTGCCCTTGAGCAAGGCATCAAACCCCCAAAGTGCTCCCTGGGCTCAGTGGATAGGGTTGCCCACTGCTCGGGGCAAGTGTGTTCACTGCCCCTAGTGTGTGCTTTCTTTAGTGCGTTTGTGTATTTTACTGCACGGTAGGTGTGCAAGCGCAGTAGACCACTTTCACTTTCACTTTCACTTTACTTTAACATACACAATAAGACAGCTATGAGGGATATTAAAGTATATGTGTGCACGTGGGTGCTGCCTCATATATATGTTTTAACCATATAAAACTGAGAATCTTTTCTTTCACAAGGATCACAACGTTCCCCAACACACTGAACAAAGATGACACCCGTAAAGCCATCAGCATTGCCTTCACCAAATGGAGCGACGTGTCACCTCTGACCTTTACGGAAGTCACCAATCCTAATAAGAGTGCTGATATCATTATTGGTGAGCTCGGGTGTTGAATCTATAATGCGGATTGAGCTATGTTATATCTGTAAATCTGTATGTAATTTTCCTATTTGTATCTCATGGAGTGTACTTACCCCTCCTTACCTTGTTTATTTATTTATTTGTTTATTTTTGTTTTATTTTATTGATGATCCTTTTTTTTATTTTGTGTATATTCTTTTGTACGGAGTTGTATGTGTATGTAAGCTGCTAGAATGCAATTTCCCTTAATTACACATAATTTCCCTTCAGGGATTAAAAAAAAATTACCTGACCTGACCTGACCTGACCTGACCTGACCTGACCTTACCTTACCTTACCTGACCTGACCTGACCTGACCTGACCTTACCTTACCTTACCTTACCCTACTGTACCTGACCTGACCTGACCTGACCTTACCTTACCTTACCTTACTTTACCTTACCTTACCTTACCTGACCTGACCTTACCTTACCTTACCTTACCTTACCTCACCTTACTTTACCTGACCTGACCTGACCTGACCTTACCTTACCTTACCTTACCTTACCTCACCTCACCTTACTTTACCTGACCTGACCTAACCTGACCTGACCTGACCTGACCTGACCTGACCTGACCTGACCTGACTTGACTTGACATTACCTTGCCTTACCTTACCAAACCTAATCTAACCTGACCTGAACTTACCATACCTTAAACAGTTGGTATTGTGCATAATAAAACAACTGTATTTACAGGTCTGGTTTTGAGTTTTAGCAGCGGCTTATAAGTATATATATGTGTGTGTGTGTGTGTGTGTGTGTGTGTGTGTGTGTGTGTGTGTGTGTGTTTTTTGATGGACCTGTTTTTATGGTCCTGTACCTTTTGCCTGATGAAAGGGAGACAAACACTTTGAGTCTGGGTGAGTTGGGTATCTATTTACTTAGCATAAAAAACTAGCTTATTTAATAAACCCAGCTAAATGAACAAGGGTAGTATATTGGAAGGTGTGTGTACTTGAGGGTCTGTTACTGATAAGTCAAATGAACTGATGAGTATTTGCTCACTGATCAACTCCAGGCCTCTTCCTACACAGGTTTTTACATGTTTAACCACACAGACTGTTGGAGGTCTCCGCTGCATCCCTGCTTTGATGGGCTGAATGGAGAACTGGCTCATGCCTTCCTGCCTCCGAGGGGGGAGATCCACTTCGACAACCATGAGTTCTGGATCCTGGGCAAATCTCGTTTCAGCTGGAAACAGGGTACGCATTACTTTATGATGGTTTATGCTTATTGGTATACTGTTTGATTTGGTTGATGACGTTTAGGTTGATACAAAAGGGTGGGTGGACAAACCTTGTAATTTTTCTATCCCTGAGATAATAATGCTGGATCTTTAACACTCCCAGATTTCGTCATTTATAATTTGTCCAGTTTTGTTCTACAGGACTACAAGGCCAATCTGTTATTCATCTTACTGTTCTATGTACTCCTTCACTTCTTCATGTACAGGTGTATGGCTCAATGACCTGGTTCAGGTAGCAGCCCATGAGATCGGTCATGCTCTCGGTCTGTGGCATTCACATGACCCCGGGGCTCTGATGCACCCCAATGCTACGTACACGGGGCAGCGAGACATCGCTCAAGATGATATCTGGGGAATTCAACGTCTTTATGGTAAAACAGAATTTCAGCTATAATTCACTCTGATTTTTTTTTCTCCAAAGATCATAGTGAGGCACCAAAGCAAGCAGATGAGGGTGAAGGGCTATGGAACTGGAACTGCTCTTTATAGTAGGCCTAAGAATTTCATTTTGGCAACAGGCCAGTCTTTCAGTGCTGTTCATCAGGGGGCCATTATGGTGATAAGCTAGAGACTACTACAAGAGTTGGACACATTTGCGAAAAGTTTATTTAAAACAATGAGTGAACAAATACGAAATGAGCTAGCCATGACTAGCCCATCAAATCTGCTATGCAGCAAGAAAATGGTGGTAAAAAAGCCGTAAGCTGAAGTAAGCATGAAACGGCTTACTTCAGGGGCAGCTGGTGTACATGGGATAACTGGGCTAAGCTCCACTGTCATTCAAAGATAGTAAGACAGCAAGGTCAGGTTTCATTTTTGGCATCCATATTAGCTTATTTACTCTTAACAAGTGTCTCAAGATGAACTATTTTTGACTGTTGTGGAACCACCAGCAAGTGGACAGTCAAAGTTTTCAAAGTTGATGTGTTGGAAGCAGGCAAAATGGGCAACGTGTTAAAGATCAAAGTGACCAAGATCGTGACGTCTAGACGAGCGGATTAGAGCACCTCCATAACAGATGGTCTTGCGGTTTATGCAGTGATTAATACATACCAAAAGTGGTCCAAGGAAAGACAGTTGTTTAACCAGCAACAGGGTCATGGACCCTTGAAGGCTCGTTATTGTGGATGGGGAGCGAAGACTAGTCATGTCAGATCCAACAGAAGAGCTAATATAGTACAAATTGCTGAACAAGTGCTCATGCTGACCGTTGTCTAAATGCCTACAATGGGCATGTGAGCATCAGAACTGAACTTTAGAGCAATGGAAAAAAAAGGTGGTCTGGTCTGATAAATCATGTTTTTTACATCACATGGATGAGAGTGTGTCACTCACCTGTGGAAGATGTTGCACCAGGATTCACTATAGGAAGAAGCCAAATCACCAGAGGCAGTGTGATGCTCTGGGAAATGTTCTGCTAGGAAACCTTTGGTCCTGGCGTTCATGTAGATTTGTATTTTGACACATACCACCTACCTACTTTCAGCAGGATAAAGAGCCCTGCAACACTGCAAAAATTGTGCAGGAACGGTTTTATGAGCATAACACAGAGTTTATGGCATTGACTTGGCCTCTAAATTGCTCAGTCTGGTCTATAGAGGCCCCACCTACATGACTTAACATCTTGGTGCAAGATACTACAACACACCTTCTAACCTTCTGTACTGCTTCAGTGAACCTTGACATAGATTGAAGTCTCTGGAGACTGTACTACGAGGATGAAATTGGTGTATTGATGACGTTGTTAGTGTTAGAGAGTGCTAACACACCGGTACAAAATTTCCCCTAGGTGTGTATTTGATGTGGTAAAGGGGGTGGCATGGCTTGTGTGATACACAGCTCCAGGGATCTGGGGTTGTGGGTTCGATCCTCGCTCTGGTCTCTGTTTGTGAGGAGTTCGGTGTGTTCTTCCAGTGTCCATGTGGGTTTTTTGCCGAGTGCTCCGGTTTCCTCCCACCTCCTGAAAAACACACATGGTAGGCAAATCGGATGTGATAACCTGCACTAGGTGTTAGTGTGTATTTAGGGGGTATTCCTGCTTAGTGCATAGTGTTTCTGGATGGGCTCTGGACAAACCATGACCCTGACAGACTTTATCAAACTATTCAGCGAGGCCTCAAGGCATGTAGATGGGTGAAGTCATGCTACTTAAAACAAATCACATGATTGTAGTGATTAAAATGATCATTTCTTCATTTCCTAATGATCATGTGAATAAACCATGCCAGCAAAATGCTTAACAGAGCTACTAGTTTTTCCTTTAATTTGTCACAAAAATACGTATGTTTTTCTCCAGCTCCCATTTTCCTATAAAGACTGATCCACATAAGTATAAATACATGCATGCATGTGTTTTTTCAGGCTGCTTGGATAAGAAGCGCGTGTGTGACCCCTGGGCGCGATTAGGCTTCTGTGAGACTAGACGGAGTTTCATGAAGAAACACTGCCCTCAGCGCTGTGACCTGTGTTACGGTGAGATGCTTTCAGTAAAACGTTACAGCATTTCGAGGTTATTTTTAGCGTATAAAAGCATTTTTTGGAGTATAACAGAGATGTGTGCACCTCAGAGCCCCCGGAAGCTGGGTCGACTCCCACTCCTCCTCCTGCCAACGTCAAGATCAAGATGGTGCCTCGGGGAAAAGTGGTGGGCTTCCGCTGTGGGACCAAAAACACGAAAGTGCCTCCAAAAGTCAGGTACTGCACTGTGCATAAATAGAGAGATAAACAGATAAATAAATAAATAAATTGAATAAAATCCACATCCTAAAATCAGTCTTAGTTAAGGTAAAAACATGATCGAGTCAAAACACATTCAGAAAGGGCAAATCCAAGAGTGATTGAGAGCAAGGCGAAGGATCAAAATACGAGGAAGAACTTAGACACATAATAAAGAAGGCGAGACTTCGCAATGTGTGTCGTCTTATATAGTTCAATATGCATGGGAGTGGGACCTCTGCTGGCAGAAAGGATATACAATGTCTAATTATAATGTCCATGTCTTAAGGTCATTTTTAAGAGTACTAGAAGAATAAATATATGCTTGTACATATTGTCTATAGCAGCGGTTCTCAACCTTTTGTAAGCTGGGCCCCGCCCAAAGCTGGTTTATTGCAGTTGGGGCCCCCCTTCCTCCTCGATTCTTGGTGCAGTGTCTGATAAACACAGTCTCAAATCATCCTCGATTTTTGTGCACATTAACACACCTACACGCGCCCGGATCTCACATGCTCTTCTTCACTCCCTGAGGCCTTAACCTCTCTACCGCAACCAACAGGTCACTTCACAATATGACATTCTCCTCATCCTAGCCTACTCACGCCCCACCAGGAGAGTGCGCGCCCCATTAGTTGAGAACCACTGGTCTATAGTAAAACTACCAGAAAAATTGGTACAGACTGTAAAAAAAGCCCTGAAAGCGGTTTGTGGTGGCTATATAATGGTATAGGGTTTGTTTGTCTGACATTCCATGGGACATCCACAAACGTCTCTGACCACCTCGGAATACAACAGAATTGTGGACCGTTAAGCAGGAAGTATGGTGTTCATTGCAGTCAGAATATTTCCACATGCTTGTTGAGTCCATGCCCAGGTATTAAACTAGTTTCAGGTATTTCCGTGTAGTTTATGCTAGTGCAGCAGTAAATGTTCAGTTCTGTTACGGAGAGAAAAAATCAGAAAAATTCAGTGCAAAACATGTCCTCTTTTTGGACTCCGAGATTCAGACATAGAAGATTACAACTATAGGCTTCCCCAGTGTGGCCTCTTGCCTTTTTTACTAAACCAGTACTCAGTAGCTTAGCATAACTATGGGTAGTGAGGATCAGGGGGTAGTGATGGCAATGGGATGAAAATGGAGGCGTTTCCAATTTGCATATCATGCATATTCATAGACCAGTGTGAGTTTTGAGCTGTTTTGAGGCAGAATGATTAATTAATACGTTGTACCTGTTTTTGCTCTAAACTATAATACTGTCCAGACTAATAGGACATCGTTAGAAAGTTGAATGTGACTGATATACTAGTAATATACAATGGATCTAATATCGTTCTGGTCCTCCGCTCGTCAGGTGGTACAAGGACGGAGAACAGCTCCTGACCTCCATCCCTGGGTACATAGCTATCAAAGACCGCAACCTGCGCATCGTGGCGAACGAATTCAACGAGGGAACGTACACCTGCCAGATCCATCGGCGTGGCAGCGTCATCTCGGCTAACTCGTGGGCTATCAGGCTGAAACCGGAACGCCCCTCCAACAACAGTTGATGCCAATGAAGAAGTGATGGAGAAGCGTTTTACACTACCTCCCGCACTCTCGGCCACTCAGAACGACTCATTACCTCACATTTAGAGTCTCTCAGTGGAGGATGTGACGGACCAGGTTCATTCAGATTTATGACTCATGCTGAATCACAAGGGCTGTACAGCTGAAACATAAGCATATAGGGCTTTTTTATAATTATGCATATTATTGATTTGTTTCTGTGCTGGACAGAAATTTGACAAAAAAAGTCTTTTTTATTGTATCTAGCTCATTACATGACGGTCAGTATATTTGTAACGAGATATTTGTCATGCTGAACAGATTAGGTGCTGTGTCTCAGAACTGCTCCAGTGCAGCTCCAGGCTTTATCTCTATAATAAATATCCACATATAGTTAACACACTTTAATTCTTCAATTTATTTTTTATCCAGCATACACTAAAGTGCCAGAAACACTGGTACACCAGTCTAATACTTGGAGCATAAGACTGCAGAAATACAACAGTGCATAGACAACAAGATCTTCTGTAGGCAATACTACGTGCAGAATGGTTCACAATTCTAAGATCTGGTGACTTTAGAAGGGAATGGCAACTCAGATGACTGTTCCGCACACCATAATTTTAGTCCTGTTGAAAGAGGTCAAACCCATCAGATTGAATGCAGGATGTGAACAGGTATACCTCAGTAGAAAGTAGACACACATAGCGTTCACCTGTCAGAAATGTTTGTAGATGTACCAGGGGTCCCATAGAATGGCAGCTAAACAACCCTGTACCATTTTGGAGCTTTTATAGATGTCTGTCGCTTTATGTATGCACTGGTGGACGCAACTGATGATGTGCATAGGTGACATTGCTATGTATTTTGCATAGGCTCATCTGTACCAGTTTTTTTGTCACTCCAGTGTGCATTTAAACAGAAGGAGCGATGAGGCAGTCACCACAACTCCATCTTTTTTTAACTTGTAATTAAATAAATGCATCAAACATTTCTCTGAATTTATTAATATTATTGACGTCTCACAGTCTGAGGGTTCAATGCTGAGCTCTACCTGTGTGCTGTTTCACATGGTTTCCTGTGGGTTCTCTGGTTTTCTCCAACCTTTAAAAACACACCATTTTGGTTATGTGTGTATGTATAAGAGTGAATAGGCTCTAAATCCACCACAACCTGAAACAGGATAAAGCAATTACTGAATATGAATAAACGATAAGCTTCATTGGCGTCCCACAAGGCTCAGTGCTTGGTCCCCTTCTGTTATTACTTTACACTTGGTCTCTGGGAAACGCCATCACTTCTCATAGCTTCTCCTACCACTGTTATGCTGATGACACCTAACTCATCCTCTCCTTTCCTCTCTCCGATACTCAAGTCTCAGCATGTCTACCAGGCATTGATTCATGGATGGCTGCCCACCACCTCAAGCTCAACCCTAACAAGACAGAGCTGATCTACATCCCAGGAGGAAGTGGTTGTCATCAGGATTTTTTGATTTCCTTTGAGAACCCCTGCAACTAGTCCAAAATGCAACAGCTCGACTTGTTTTCAACCTCCTCAAGTTTAGCCATGTGACCCCCTTGCTGAGAACCCTTCACTGGCTTCCTGTAGCAGCTTATATCAGAAAGAAAACCCTGATGCTGGCCTACAAAGCCCAAAAAAAACAGTCCGAATCCTTATTACCTGATGGCAATAGTTAAGGCCAGGTGCGCACTTAAGAGCCCTTCGTGCTTCAAACATGGCCTGCCGCCATCTTGACCTGCCATCATCCAAGTTACATAGGAGGCAAACATCCAGACTCTCTGTCCTGGCACCAAGGTGGTGGAATGAACTTCCCCTAGATGTCCGTACAGCAGAGTCACTTACTATCTTTTAACGCAAGCTAAAAACTCATCTGTTTCGCCAGCACTTTATTCAGCAGTGACTATTGTGTTTGCAAATTGTATTTTTATATTGTATTTATTGTCTTGTTCTCTCCTCAGGTTGTCCATAGTTTAGTAAGTTTTTGGACTTTGTAAGTTTCATACTTGGTACTACATGGCTCATTTCTAGTAGTGTTCTGGCTTCAAGTTCTTGAATCCTGGTCTATCTTCACTAGCTTCAGATACGACAGATAATTGACTAAGCCAGGTAATTGACCCCAGGTAATTGACTAAGCACTTGTGTAAGTCACTCTGGATAAGAGTGTCTGTTTAATGCTGTAAATGTAAACGTCACAACCTCACAGCTCCCAGGGTTCAGGGTTTTATGAATAAAAAAAATCTCACACTAACAAATTTATACGCTATATGATAAATTGCCTCTTGGTGTGAGTGACTGAGTGCGTGTGTGGTACCCTGCGATGAATTGGCACCCTGCCCGGGGGAATATTCCTGCTTTGTGCCCAGTGATTCTGGGTGGACTCTGGACAAAACCGCCACCCTAACCGGATAAGAGAATGACTGACTGCTGACAGGATGGGTACGGATGTGTATAGGGATACATTATCTGCTCAGATTCAGGAAATGCTTCAAAGCTCTGTGCTTCACAGTACCGATGGACAATGACGTGAAGAATAAACTGAAAGCAGCCCAGGGCTTTTAAAATTCAAAGTGGAGTGATCTAAAATGAAGTCAGTCACTCAGTCTGAATCCAATTGAGCTTGCATTTCCTTTGCTAAAGGCAAAGCACTCCAAGGACGAGCAGGAACTGAAGACAGCTGCAGTAAAAAGGCCTGGAAGAGCATTACCAGGGAAGAAACAGCATCTGGTGATGGTTATGAGTTCCAGACTTCAGGGAGATATTCACAGCAAAGGATTGACAAAAGTATTAAAACTGACATTTTGAATTATGATTTAGTTTCATGACCATTCTTACACCACTGACTTGACTTTGGAGTGGATGATCAGGTTAATTTCTTAGAAATAGTGTACTCCAAGCATCAAACGGACAACCTGGTGGATTGGTTTCTTTCATATCCAGAGCCTTGGTGCTGAACAACTGCACACTCGTAGAACTCGTTGAACATCATTAAGTACTATGCACTGTCTGAACATGACCTGAAATCTACAATTAGTGTGCTGTTAGGCTGAAAAAAACGTCTGCCATTGTGCAAAGACCGATGGTATGTGGTATTGTTGGTTCAGTGATTAAGCTTACGGACTTCTGATCACAGTCATGAATTTAAATCCCACCACAGCCGTGATGGTGCTGTTAACTGCTCAGCTGTATAAATGAGATGAAAGTAAGGTGCTTTGGATAAGTGTGTCGACTAAATAATGTAAATGTAGTCAGTCAGTGTGTTCATCCTACTGCAGACATCACATCAGTGACATTTTGAAAGTGAACTATTTCTAGGAATGTGACCTCTGCATTTAACACCAGTGGACACTAGAGGGCAGTGAAGACACTTGCACAGAGCAGGGGGCAGCCCCAAACCATGGCGCCCGGGGAGCAGTTGGGAGAGTTAGGTGCCTTGCTTTAGGGCACCTCAGTTGTGTATTGCCCTGTGACCCATGACCTTCCAGTCACAAGACCGGTGGGCCACGGCTGCTCCATTTATAAAATATGCCCCATATTTTAAGGACTCCACTGATTATTTTCATGCTCATTGTGTCTAGGGGCTTTGTTACATTCCTCCTACATTCCTAGTGTCTGTTTAAATACATCACACTCACTCACACACTCACTCAGGCTAATGTAAACAATCATGAGACCAGTCTTTTTTAGGATCTGTGCCATATTGGAGCAGTGTGCTCAGACTATCATGGTCAGGCCATAAAACGAACACCTACAAATGTTAAAGGAATAGTCTCGACCATAAAAAAAAGAGAAAAGAACAATACAGCTGACAAACATGTCGAGTATGAAGTTGATGTTGTACATAAGCTAACGAGTGAAGAAAAGAGAATAAATCGGTGTAATTTAACTCTGGGTCCAACCCAAATTTGATTCTTGTATTGAGGATTCTACATCTACACTATGTGCAGAGCCTGATTCCCCCTATATGCTGACTATACTCACTGCGTAGGGCCCCGCCAATGAACAAAGGCCTCCTCGTCTTTCCCTCATGTCAAGTAATGAAGAATTAGTGTATTAGCAGAAGATAAAACGAAACTATCTTTCAGTATATGAAAATAGGGGATCAAAAAGACTCCATAAGACCGAGCTGCAGGAAGAGCAGTCAGGTAAACCTGTGACTGTTCTTCTCGAGGTCGCATTGTTAATCAATAAATTGTAAATGGTCTATAAACAGAGCAGAGGAATAGATTTGTAGGTGGCGTGCACCTGCAGCTGCTCTTTTTGAATAAATAGTTTTTTACACCTAATTGTGTTCTGTATTTGGCTGTTTATTCTTATGTCAAAAAGGAGAGTCAAAAGTTAACAGTGGAGAGTCAGATGCAACTATCAAAAAATAGTCACATTTTGGCTCAGAGTTCAGGAAAGAGAGCTCCTTACCAAACTGTGCTTAAGGCCCAGGAAAGTCTAGACTGTTAAAAACGGAACACTTTTGTTTTTGCTCCCATTTTTCATGAGATGAACTCAAAGATCAAAGACTTTTGTTCACAAATTTGTCTAAATCTGTGTTAGTGAGCACTTCTCCTTTGCCGAGACAATTCATCCACCTCACAGGTGTGGCAAGATGCTGATTAGACAGGAGTGCCTCAGGCTGGCCACAGTAAAAGGCCACTTTAAAATGTGCAGTTTTATCACAGCACAATGCCACAGACGGTGCAAGTTTCAAGAGTGTGAAATCGGCATGCTGACTGCAGGAATGTCCACCAGAGGGCCTCGTTGTAAATGTATCCAGTCTTTGTGAATCTCCCCCACATTTTTGAATGGGTTTTGTTTCACAATCCTCTCCAGGGTGTAGTTATCCCTATTGCTTGTACACTTTTTTCTACCATATCTTTTCCTTCCCATCGTCTCTCTATTAATGTGTTGGACACAGAGCTCTGTGAACAGCCAGCCTCTTTAGCAATGACCTTTTGTGTCTCGCCCTGCT
Organism: Duopalatinus emarginatus; assembly: GCA_028565595.1. NCBI lineage: Eukaryota > Metazoa > Chordata > Actinopteri > Siluriformes > Pimelodidae > Duopalatinus > Duopalatinus emarginatus. The sequence goes on along the minus strand of JAOVVF010000036.1, from coordinate 28,220,801 downwards.
TGTGCAAGGTGGCAATGGTCGTCTTTTGAACAACTGTTAAATCAGCAGTCTTCCCCATGATTGTGTAGCCTACAGAACTAGACTAAGAGACTGTTTAAAGGCCTTTGCAGGTGTTCTAATTTCTAATTCAAATTTTCTGATAAACAGAATTTGGGTTTTCATTAGTTGTCAGTTATAATAATCAAATTAAAAGAGATAAACACTTGAAATATATCAGTCTGTATGTAATGAATGAGATACAAGTTTCACTTTTTGAATGTAATTACTGAAATGAAACAACTTGTATACACACACACACACATACTATTGCAATTCCTCAATACAAAACAAGGGCTATAAAGGCATGGTTCAGTGAGTTTGGTGTGAAAAAATTTGACCCGAACAGAGCCCTGATCTCAACCTCCAACACCTTTGGGATGAAATGGAACAGAGAGTGCGAGCCAGGTCCTCTCGTCCAACATCAGTGCCTGACCTCACAAACACTCTACAGAATAAATAGGACACACTCCAAAATCCTGTCGAAATCCTTGCCAGATGAGTGGAAGCTGTTATAGCTGCAAAACAGGGGGAGCAACTCTGTATTAAAGTATTTAAATACAATGTCAGTACAGTCCATGTTGGTGTAATGTGCAGGCATCCAAATACTATCAATATAAAGTATATATTTTTTTTAAAAGTTTTTTTTTAATTCAGGGATGTGTTATTCAACCCAGGACAAATGCAGAATATCAAAAGGAATAAGATTTTCATTTATTGTGACAGTTTAGAAATTAAAGACTGCAAACGTGACAATAATAAAAATTAGCATTCTTAAAAAGAGTCATTTGGCCGTGAACACACATGCTATGGCTTTTGGCCTCACAGTGATTATGTTTAGTTTTTATATTATGGCAGTAAATCCAGTGCTGATATAGACAGGAATGTAATAAGCATTTATGGAATAATTTGGCCAAAAAAAAGACACAATTTACACAAAAATAGCATTTTGCAAAATATCTAAACCCACAACAATAGACATGACTTGACTTACTGATACTGTTTGTTCATAAACAGCATCATAAAACTACATGCAAAGGTTACTACTTGCCTAAAACCGTCATTTTATATACTATATGGGTATAAACTGGTAGCTGTGAGCTTTTGTCAATTGCTAGCATCATCATTGTGGAGTCAGTATAAAAATAAAGATTCAAACTTTACACACGGGACATGACTGGGCTGAGAGGTACATTTCATTTTTGGCTTAACTGTTCTTTGTTACATTTGTTCGAAGAAATAAAAAGGAAACAAAAAAACCCCCAAAACATTGGTACAACGTGTGACAGGACAGTAATACTGAGGGTCATAGTGGACGTAACAACTTGTGCATAATCAAATGTGCAAATGTGCAGAAAAGACACAAACGAACACTGATTCAATCTGAGAATCATTTCTTTCCAGGAGTTCATCCTGGCCCTTCATATAGTAATTAATTCACCCTGGTTGGTGGAGACCTCGTCACCCTTTGCACTGGATTAACGTAAAGCTGTGTTACAGTAAAGAACTCGCAATCAACCATCAACCGTAGGCTGGAAGATAAAAACCTGACTACAGTCCCGAAGCCGTCTAATCCTCGTCATCCTCACTGATGCTGTGTGTGTCGCTGTCGTGAGGGGGTGAGCAGGACGAGGGGGTCTTGGTGAAGAAAGGAAGACGGAAGGTAGGAGAAGGAGAGCGCTCTTCCTGTGAAGGGCTACTGTCTGGGCTTTGTCTGGGGCTGATGGCCTGCAGCATGCGGCCTTTCCCTTCCTTCAGCATGTGCTTCTGGAAAAATAAAATAGAAACGAGACAAGAATTCAGGGCAAAGCAACAAGATTGCTGGGTGAAACATGAGGCAGGAATTCAGGGCAAAGTGACAGGATTTAGAAACAAACACTAGGCACTTAATATGACTTTTTTTTGGACAATTAAGAGAATTTAAAAGCAAATTTTTATTGTATGAACGATAATAGGGGTGATGATTTGCTTTAAAAGGCTAGAAATGCAATAAATCAGCGCAACAATTATAAGAAAATTCTCGAAAAAAGGACAAACAAATGGTGCATAATAAATAACTAATGTTTAAATGATTTAATAGGCTACCACTGTGACTTGCTGTAACTGTGAAACTTTTTAAATAGTCCTTATGTATTAATTCTGTTGTATTCTGAGGTGTAGGATTCTGTGTCCCACAGCGCATTGCACGACATCCCAAGTGTGTTTGATAACATTAAGATGATTTGAGTGTAAATGGCAAAACCCTAAACTCAGATCAGTGTTCCTCTAACCATAACTTGGTTAGAACTGTCCTGTTAGAACAGGCCAAACCCGTCAGAATGAATGCAGAACATTAACAAGTCAAAGTGAACTATTTGCCTACTGTGATTGCACACAAAGGAACGTGACCTCCACATTCATCCCATCCGTGCAGTGAAACACACACCAGTGAACACTATGAACACAGTTAGTGTCTTGCCCTGTGCGGGGATCTAACCCAGGACCTTAAGGTCTTTGCTCAACAGACAAAGGTAGGCTCTCGAACTACGTACTGAGTACTGACTCCCCTTGAACTGCTCCACATTTTGCAGTGTTACAACCTGGAACTGAAATTAAGCTTTTCAGACCTGCCGTAACTCCTGTAGTAGTCAATTCTTGCCACCTTTTAAGCGTGTCAGTTGTAAAGCACTGTTTTTTGTGCCTCATGTACAGTATTAAGCGCTAGAAACCAGGGAGGATCTCAAGAAAGAGGCTGTGAAAAAGAATGTTATAAAGGTACAAACGTCTAAACGCCCTCTAGTGGGTAGCTACTATACAACTGTAACCCTGGAACGTCTGTATCAGGTAGCATCACAAGTTAACTCCAGTTAACCTGTCTGATATTTTTGCCTGTAGTTATGTTGTATGACTCCTGAGAGATTCCTTCATATTACAGAGTAAAGATTAGTCTAAGTATTCAGAGATGTGTTTATTAGGAATCATTTATCTGGATGAGGCTACAGGTGACTAATAAATATGGGTTAAGTTGACAGATTACAGATGTTGTATGCTTGTGTCTTATGCATGCTTTGTTACTGACACTGAATCACAGACTGAAATCCTCCATAGTTTATTAATTAACCATCAAATAGATGTTCTTTGTAGTTTGTGTAGCAAGGAGATTGTGTTGATATATTACTGTGCTCATGCTGATACATTTTTCTGTCAGCTGTCCCCAGTCTTGGATCAAGTGGATCCTCATGGTGATCTGGCACTGGTTTTAGGCTGGATGCCCTTCCTGATGCAATCCTGACATTAACTGGGCTTGGGAATGGCGCTGCGGGTACACTGCAGGGATAAGGCCTTTGCTCAACAGGCCGGTCTGGGGTCTTTAACACCCCACCTGCTGACCTAGTGAGCCTCTGTTGGCCCCCTTTTTAATCCATTACTAATGAATAAGTATTGACTAACCTTAAACTGTTCGACATTGTGTAGTGTTATGACCTAGAACTGATATGCGCTTACTTTTTACGTGTTACTGATTCTTACAAAACAGGTCTCGGGATTGTAGAACAATATTTCAATTTTCAAATCAAAACAGAAAGATTTGCCTACATGATCACAAGTATTTACCCCTTTGGGTCACATCAGAAGAATAATTTGAACGGATTCTACCTGTGAGGCTAAAACTATCGTAACCTATTATCAAGTCTCATCACAGGTACAAACAGTACAAACAGCAGATGCTGTTTTGTGGGTTAGGGTTAGGGTTAGGTTACCACAGCTGAGATGTTTTTGTCTGGTGTATGAGCTGGGATTTCATAAGGGAAGCAAAAAGAGGGAGGCAGAACGCTGCCAGTTTTAACAGCTGCTGTGTGAAGTCATTAAGAATGAGGTTCGATTCAGTCACTGGACGAGCTCCTGATACACAGAACAGGGTGAGTCCGTTAAAAATATGGGTGGGCATCAAGCAGACCATACTTTACACAGCCGGTGTCTAAACCCCAGTGTAATTCATGTGTAGAAATGAGTGCACAGAACAGGGTTTGACTCACTGGTCCCTAATGTACATGTCCTATGCCAGTTTACTCTCATAAACAATGAGCCAAACAAGGAGGATTCATTCAGGAGGATACATCCAGGAGATCCAGGGCAAGTAGTAAACGGATAGTGGAGAAGACAAATACTAGAAATCAATTTAGGGATTTACAGATTGTTACGGGCAATACAGAAATTAGTGCAAATTAGTGCAACGCGTCTCACCAGTGCCCCGTCCGGGCCAAACATCTGTAGGAAGTTGCCAATGAACTCGCGTGATTTCTCCTCCCACTTCTGGATAAGGTCGATGCTCTTCTCCTCCACCCTCTGCACAAACTCTTTACTTTTCTCCTCCACGTCTCGTACCTTCTGCTTCACCTTGTCTACATGCTCCTGAAGGTGGTACTTCTTTTCCTGCAAAAATCACAATGATTTTTTTTCACATCAGTTCTGTGGTACAGTCCAACAGCTGAGAAAAAATCTTACATTATTGATTCTTCTAAGTAAAGAATAACCGCCCTGGTAGTTCAGTACCAGTTTGAAAGTGTGTATGAGACAGCATTTATTATACTACTGAAGTGGGAAATGTTGCCACCTCTGAGGCCCAGTGTTCAATGCTGAGCTTGGTTATTGTTAACGTAGAGTTTCATATGTTCTCCCTGTGTCCACATGGGTGCCCTGGGTCCAAGTGTGTGATGTCCCAGACCTCTTGTTTAATGTTCCCAGGATAGGCTCTGGATCTGATACAATTCTCGTCATGATACGTCGGTTACTAGGAATTAATAAAGGACTGAGAGATGTCTATGTTTTATTAAAACCTCTTCAATTACCAGTGTACTATTATTGTCCCTGTCCCTGTCTCTTTCATACTTGGAAGGTACCCTACCGTCTCAGTGTATACAGTATTTTTTATACTGAACAAAAATATAAACGCAGCACTTTTTTTTGCTCCCATTTTTCTTGAGCTGAACTCAAAGATCAGAAACTTTTTCTATGTACACAAAAGGCTTTTTTCTCTCAAATATCGTTCACAAATTTGCCTAAATCTGTGTTAGTGAGCACTTCTCATTAGCATATCAAGATGCTAATTAGACAGCATGATTATTGCACAGGTGAGCCTCAGGCTGGCCACAATAAAAGGCCATGTTGCAAGTTTTGAGGAAGCGTGAAATTGGCATGCTGACTGCAGGAAGGTCCACCAAAGGTCAACCTCGTGAATGTCAGTGTCAGAATCGAGTGGCCCATGGTGGTGGTGGGGTTATGGTATGGGCAGGCATAAATGACAACGAACGCAAGTGCATTTTATTGATGGCATTTTGAATGCACAGAGATACTGTGACCAGATCCTCTGCCACCACGAGTCACTCGATTCACAACATTGACACACCTTTGAGGTAGATGGATTATCTCGGCAAAGGAAAAGCGCTCACTAAAACAGATTTGGACAAATTTGTTTAAGATAAATATTTGAGAGAAAAAGGCCTTTTGTGTACATAGAAAAAGTCTTAGATATTTAAGTTCATATTATGAAAAAAATTGAGCAAAAATAAAAGTGTTGTGTTTACATTTTTGTTCAGTATATTTAATACCTCATACATTAGAGCGGGAAGAGTAATTTTTTTTAAGTAGGTCATATTCATGAATCAATCTCACTTCTTACAGTTTCCGGTAGAGCATTCTTATTCAGCACCTACTGTGTGTCTCCAAACCGTACATCTAAGCGGCTTAAAATCCTGCTTGATGCACCAGTAACCATCCACTCCACATCCTGCTAAAATCTGGTCACATGCAAATTCCCACCCATCAGCCAGACAGTGTTAACAGAGATGGGAGACAACCAGATATCAGGATATCAGCGATCCAGGGTCACTAATGTTAGTTTTATGGATGCAGGTAATCCAAGGAGAGACAGAGACCGTGACAGAGAGTCAGGAGTAAAGCTAGTGATGATGCTTCTACAAACATTTTTGACATTTTTGCCCCAGACACAGTCTAAAATAATGAATTTAATACAACAGGCAACCTGCTGCCAACAATATTGTTATGCGAGTGTTGTTGCACTTATACAGTGTCTGGGTGCTCACTTTGAACCTTCGTCTCATCAGTCCGCTTTTTGTCTGCCTATCTGAAATTGTGTGTGTACAGAGACAAACGCAAATACATGCACGGAAGGTGATTGTCTTTGGTTTCTTTTGTGGTACACCACTACAGTCATGTGAAAACCTCTTTTTGTATTCTTTGGGTTTACGTAACGGGACATAATAAAAATGCTTCTGGTCCTTAGCAGGTTTTAACAACCTCAGAAGAACAAAACACCAGACAACAGTTTCCACCATGTCAATCGGTCAGTAATGCCAAAATGGAGAGGCAGTGTGTGCAAAACTGACTGCACCCCATGAATGACTCGCAGCAACAACTTGACAACATCAGTCTCTATCATCATTCTGAAGGAATTCCGCCAACACTTCTTGACAACATTGAGTTCACTGAGGTTTGTGGGCATTTGTTTATACACAGCTCGCTTAAGGTCTCGCCATAGCATTTCGGTTAAGTTGAGGTCTGGACTTTGACTGGACCACCCTATTTCTTTTCTTTTTGAGCCATTCTGTTGTAGATTTTCTGGTGTGCTTGGGACCAATGCCCTGTTGCATGACCCAATTTCAGTCAAGCTTTCAGCCATCACATAGATGAGCTCAGGTTTGAGGAGTTCATGGTTGACTCAAAGACTAGAGGTCCAGGTCTTGTGGCTGTAAAACAAGCCCAAATCATCATCGCTCCACCACTGGGCTCAACGATTAGTTTTCACCAAATGTAGTTCTGTGAATTATGACCAAACATCTCAACATCTGTGAAAGGCACATGTTCTGCCATACTTGTTCAGTCCTTTTTTAATTGTACTGTCATCTTATTCACTGTAGAATGGAAATGGCCTTATAACCCTTCTCAGAGTGATAGGCAGCAACAATTGCTTCTCTTAGATCATTGCTGATGTCCTTCCTTAATTGGTATTGTGTTAACACACACATGAATGATCCAGACTAGCAATCTGCCATAAATTCTGATGTTACAGAGGTGGTCACAGTTGCTGATGATCAGGCTACTTACCTTCATAATTTACATGAAATTGCTTAATTTTTCCTGCTAAGGACCCGATGATTTTTTTACTCACTCCACTAGCTCAAGTGTACAGAATAATAACTGACATAGAGCATATTTCATGAGCTATAACTTTTATTCATGGGTTGAAGGTCCACATTTCTTTCTATCATAGACTGGGAGGCATGATTTCCCTCTTGTCCCCTATGACAATTATGCCTATGTGAGTAAAGGCTCAGGAATGGGAAGAGCTCGTTGATGACATCAGATAGCAGTCATGGCTTAGGAGTGATATGAACGTTATTTGATGTGAATCCAGGTATATGTCTCTTTAAAGAAAATAACATTAACTATCATGGCTCAATAATGGATCACATATCTGTAATCTTGAAGATGTATATTCGGTCTTTTCAGGACCTCCTGGTTGGTGTTAAAGAACTCACATTGATAAAGCTGACGTTAAGCTCCTTGGCAGTGTAGCCTCTCTGCAGATTGCGTCGCACATAAACATCATAGTCACGGACGATGCGGGTGATGATGTCGGAGGTGGAGATGCCTTCTGTTCTTTGCGTGGGTGCGAACATGCCTTGAAATGAAATAATTATTTTTAAGCATAAAGCCAATAATAATGCACTGTATTAATTATTTGACTTGTCACCTACCAGCGTCCTTTATGTGCTTGTAAACATCATCACTTTCAGCCGAAACGTATGGGATGTCATCATGGGCAACAAAGTCTATCTGCATGACAAGACACGTCAGTTTATATATCGGTTAAATATTCACTAAAATTCACTACATCTTTTTTTAAATAGTCACACACTCTGTGTTTGGCCAGGAACTCCGGAGTTAGCATCCATGGGGCATCTCTGACCACCTCATCCACATAGCGACAGTGACTCACGGCGTCGTAACGCTCGTCCTCGTTCATAACAGTAAAGCCCTTCAGCTTGTGCGTCAACTCGTCACTGCATACTGGGAAAAGAGTGGAGTCAGAGGCATGATAGCTTTGCTCGGAAGACTGTGCACTAAGAGGAACTGACAGAATGATAAAGTGAAAAAAAATAAAGAGTAGAATTAAAAAATAGATAGATAGATAGATAGATAAATTTGAAAATTAAATAACTGTAGATATACAAAAACCTTGTATGACTAAGGTTTATATATATATATATATATATAAATATATATATATATACACTGAAGTACCTATGCAAAATTCACAGTCTGGTGGTGGCTCCATAATAATATGAGGTTTTATTTGTCTGCCATTCCATGGGACCCCTGGTACGTCTACAAACGTCTGACAGGCAGACAGGTGACCGCTATGTATGCCTCCTTTCTGACGAGTTACATTTGTTCATGTCCTGCATTCGTTCTGATGGGTTTGGTCTCTTATTACAGGAAAATGCACCACCACACACATCTAGAGAAGCCAAATTATGGTTAGAGAAACACTGATCTGAGTTTGTGGTTTTGCCTTTCGTACCTAAGTCACCAGATCTCAATGGTATCGAACACATCTGGGATACCATGTGATGCTGTGGAACACAGAAATCCTACACCTCGGTATACAACAGAATGGTGGACCGTTCTGCAGGAAGTATGGTGTTTATTAGGTACGGAATATTTCCACAAGGTTGTTGAGTCCATGCCCCATGACAGACCTACCGAATATAAGACTGCTGTACCAGTTTTCCTAGCACTTCAGTGTATATTTTGTGGTGTATATATGTATATGAGTGCCGCACCATGACATCCACTTATAATGAGCATTGTTTTTTATTGAAACATTTCAAAAATTCTATGAAGTGGCAATCAAATAGAGGGATGTGTTTATCAGTAGCCAGTAGGTTTTATTATCTATTTTCGTTTTCACAGTTTCTGTTGATTTACATGCTTTTCTGAATGCAGCACACAGAACCTCCTAAGGGTCAACTGGCACTAAAGGCAAGTCCTTTCAGAAACCTATTGTGTAATTTTCAATTTGCACTGCCTAGAGGTCACAGTCATCACGCACTCACTGTAGATTTTAGTGTTTTCTTATGAAAATATATAAGAAAGTCAGAATTGGGCTCTCATATTATTATAAATGTGTGTTATCACTGTTTAGGATTATGCTTATTAGGCTCCAGCTTGTGTACTGCCAGCGTGTCAGACCCCCATGCAGTAACTCCTGTGAACTAAAAGCCTAGCTCATTCTGTCAGATTAATATTAGGCTGTGTGAAACTAAATAGAATACACACCTCTTTATTCCATCAGTGAGTAAACAGTGATTAGGCAACCGGTGACGCAGATGACTGGAACTGCCCTTTAAAACCTTTGGCCTTAATGGCCTTAAGTTACGTTAGTGAAGACAAATTGTAACGTCATGCTGCTTACCACCAACGATGAGATGAGAGTTTGGAAAAAGACATTTCGCCTGCATCAGAGCGCGGGCATGTCCAGAATGAAACATGTCAAAAATCCCATCGGCATACACGCGTACTGCGCGGTCCACTAGGAAGATGAAAGATAAGGGTTTCAGTAAAAATGCCATTGATATAAACTGATTTTAAAAATTAACTACACCTACATCTGCATCACACACTGCATGCTACTGACGTGCTGAAGATAACCTACCAGCCAAGTGTCTTTCCAGTGATAGTTTGGATAAAGGGGGCGAAACAGATGGGTTACAGGCAATAACTGTGTAATCTAAGGTTGCTAGATGGTGCAGGTGTTCCTAATAAACAGGCCACCACCGTAGTTTTGTAGTAACACATTATCTATATGTTTAGTTTAAGCGTCTCTACAGATAAAATAGATGGATGGGAACAGGTACAGCATGCAAGCACCTGGTGTGCCACATCGGGCTTCCTCCAAGCTAACACGAGTGTATGGAGTGAACAGAGGCTCCAGCTGATCAGAAAAGGGTGCAGGCGCTGTCAGGGTCTAAAACACAAACACACACACACACACACACACACACACACACACACACACACACACACACACACACACACAACAATGAAATCACTTTCAAGATGTTTTATGACATCAGTGTTGCCAACAGTGAGACACAGCAGCTACTGGTTACTATTGTTCAGAATAACCAGTCCCTTATCCCCAATGACACATCCCTTATTACTGTTATCCCCAATGATCAATCCCTCATCACCGTTTTCCCCAATGACCAATCCCTGATCACCATAATCCCCAATGACCAATCCCTTATTACCGCTATCCCTAATGACCAATCCCTCATCCCCGTTATCCGGAATGAGCAATCCCTAATCACCATTATCCCCAATGACTAATCCCTTATCACCATTATCCACAATGACCAATCCTTTATTACTGTTATCCCCAATGAGCAATCCCTATAAACCGTTATCCACAATGAGCAATCCCGTATCGCTGTTATTCCCAATGACCAATTCCTTAGTCCGTTATCCCTAATGACTAATCCCTCATCACCATTATCCCCAATGACTGTTATCTCCAATGACCAATCCCTGATCACCCTTTTCCTGAATAACCTATCCCTGATTACCATTATTCTGAGTGACAAATCCCAAATCACCATTATCCCCAATGACCGATCCCTGATCACCATTATCCTCATTGACCAATCCCTGATCACCATTATCCTCATTCACCAATCCCTGATCACTGTTATCCTGAACGACCAATCCCTTATCACCATTATTCCTTGTTATTAGTGTCTTCTCATTAGTGTATATTGCTAATGACCAGTGATGGATTACTGTTATCCCCAATCACCAATACCTGATCACCATTATCCCCAATAACCAATGCCTGATTACTATTATTCTGAATGACCAATCCATGATCACCATTATCCACAATGGCCAATCCCTAATCACCATTATCCTGAATGACCAATCCCAGATGACCATTATCCCCAATGGCCAATCCCTGATCACAATTATCCCCAATAACCAATCCTTGATCACCATTATTCCTTGTTATGTGTTTCTTGTCATTAATGTATATTGCTGCTGCAACACAGGAATTACCCTAAATAAAGTATTCTAGCTGTCCATCTATCTATCTATCTATACGGACATATGACGTCCCATTCTACATCCATAGGCATTGATATGGAGCTATAACAGCTTTCAATCTTCTGGGAAGACTTTCTGCAAGACTTTGGGGTGTCTGTGGGACTTTTTGCCCATGAATTCAACAGTGATCTTTTACGAGAGGGTCTTACTCACAAGGTACCTGGTAGAAGAGATGTGTCCCAATACTTTTGTCCATTTAGTGTCATGGTGATTCAATTTATATATGGTTTCAGATGCAATCTCTGCACTCACCGAAGTCCTTCGTGGGAATTTTCCACCACGTTCTTCCTTGTCTGTCCCTCCATTTGGTCCCTCTCTTCTTCTTTTCCTTGTAATTCCTGAACTGTGTGCCTCCATCTCCTAAATATAGTGAAGACAGTTTACCATCAGAGATCTCCTTAATAAACCTGTACAGTATGTAGTGACTTAACCCAATCAGTCGTAACATTAACACCTCCTGCTAAAACATCTCTAGACATGGACACCAGTAGACCTCTGAAGGTGTTCTGTGGTATCCGGCACCTTTTGTGGATCCTTACCCTACACATGAGTGAGTCTTGGATGCCCATGGCCTTGTCACTGATTCACCGGTTGTCCTTTCTTGGACTGCATACTGAGACACACCCTACAAGACCTGCTGTTTTGGAGATGCTCGGAGCCAGGCGTCTAACCATCATAATGTGGTCCTTGTCAAAGGCAGTGGTGAGATATATTAGGCAGAACGTAAAAGTAAACAGTCAGATTTCAAAGTTAACATGTTGGAAGCTGGATAAATGGGCAAGTGTAAGGATCTGACTTTCCTTGATCAGGAACAAATTCTGATGTCTAGACAACTGGGTCACAGCATCTCCAAAACAGCAGGTCTTGTAGAGTGTTCACAGTATACCTACCAAAAGAGGTCCAAGGAAGGACAACCAGAAACTGGACATGTATACATGGGCACCTAAGACAAGGCTAACTCACCTGGTCCACATACGGCTCTGCAGCCATCATGATTTTTGTCCCAGACACCGCAGAACACCTTCAGAGGTCTTGTAGAGTTCAAGACTCGACAAATTTTTAATGTTATGGCTGTTCGGTGATATTAGTGGTTTAGTGCGAAAGAGTAATTACGTTTGCGTCAACTAATTTCAAATAAGATCCTAAATAGAGATAAAGACAGGAAACAAAAGACATGTTTTCAGTGCCTCCGGAAAGGCTGATAGTAACACACCTCGTTACAACCACCTTACAGGCGAATATATTAAACCACATACATTTTCTGTACTTGTACTACAGATACTTACTACCAAATAGAGCAAAATGAATGTATGGGACGGTTTGGTGTATATGAAGTAAAGTGAAAAGCCAAAAAGATACTGAATAGTTATGAAATTAAATACTAACACACACCAGGCTGTACACTATAAAAACCACCAGAGAGAAGAGATATTACTCACCCTGCTGAGGAGAAGTCAGTCCCTGTGCTGGGGAAGAAGAAGTCACTTAGACGTTACAAAATGCTGACGGCATGTGTGTGTGTGGATATGAGTATGACTGTGGGCATGTGTGGCAGCATGTGCGTGCCTATATATGTGTATGTATAAGAGTGAGTGTGTATGTGTATGTATAAGTGTGTGAGTATGAGTGTAGTCATGTGTATGTATAAATGTGTAAGAGTTGTGTATGAGTGTGTAAGTGTGTGTGTGTAGGTGAAGGTGTATTCATATATAAGTGTAAGTGTATAAGTATATGTATAAATGTGTGTGTGTACAAGTGTGTGTGTCTGAGTGTATGTGTATAAGTATACATATAAGTGTGTGTGTGAACAAGTTTGTGTGTCTGAGTGTATGTGTATAAGTATAAGTGTGTGTGTGTGTATGTAAATAAGTATACATATAAGTGTGTGTGTGTGTGTGAACAAGTTTGTGTGTCTGAGTGTATGTGTATAAGTATATGTACAAGTGTGTGTGTGTGTGTGTGTGTGTGTGTGAACAAGTGTGTGTCTGAGTGTATGTGTATATGTATAAATGTGTGTATGTCTGAGTGTATGTGTATAAGTGTGTGTGTGTACAAGTGTGTGTGTATATATGTGTGTGTATATGAACAAGTGTGTGTGTCTGAGTGTATGTGTATGTATATGAACAAGTGTGTGTGTCTGA
>JAOVVF010000036.1:28181287-28196260 GCA_028565595.1 Duopalatinus emarginatus | reverse complement strand
ACTGTAACAGACTGTCTGAACACTACACTGACTGTAACACTGTAACAGACTGTCTGAACTCTACACTGACTGTAACACTGTAACAGACTGTCCGAACTCTACACTGACTGTAACACTGTAACGGACTGTCTGTACTCTACACTGACTAACACTGAGAAGTACTGTCTGATCTCTACACCAACTGTGTAATAAACTGTCTAAACCCTACACTGACAAACTCTGTAACGGAATGTCTTAACACGCCATTGTCTGTAACACTGTAACAGACTGTTTGAACCTAACACTGACTAATATCTGTTATATTAACAGTTCGAGGGTCAGATGGCACATATCTGCTCCAGGGACCACCAACATGTGAGGAAAGCCCAACCTTCCATCGGTGAGCTTCTTATTTGAATGAGCAGAGTTTAAAACAGGATGATTTCAGAACACCTTATACTTAGCCAAAAATAATTTTTTATGTTTCAGAGATGAACGACAGAGCAAATGTGTGACCTTCAGCAGAGATGGCACTTTGTTTGCCTGGTGCAATGGGGAGAAGTAAGTATACTTCACAAACATTACACTAATAGCCCCTGGTCAGCTCCTGGTAGAGGTGTATTACACATCTTCCACTGGATGGAGTCCCAGGACCTGCTGACTCTGAAGCCCCAAGAGGAACTGGAATCCCTGAGTAAGGGTTCAAGACAGACAGAACTTCTCCACTGCAAGAAAAAGCAGAAGAAATATAAATGAACAAATGAACTATATTTACATTTATTCTGTCACATCATATTGCAGAAGGTTTTCTAAGAAATAATTGCTGTTTGAAATATGTCTGCAGGGTCAGTGTGGTTAAAGTTGCGAACGGAGATTTGGTGAAGTCTTTTGAGCTACCAAAAACTACGCTGCTGGAATTGTCTCCCATTAACAAAGTGCTGGTCACCTGGAAGCCATACACCAGTGAGTTTACTTAATGCATGTAATGGGTGTGCAATATCATGTGTGTAAATTACATTATTCACAAGATACAGATTGTTATATGTTATAGTAATTCTGTACAATATACACTGAAGTGCCAGAAAAATTGGTACACACGAGTCTATGCAAAATACACAGGCTGGTGGTGGCTCCATAATGGTATAGGGTTTGTTTAGCTGCCATTTCATGGGACCCCTGGTACGTCTACAAACCTCTCTGACAGGTGAACCAGATCTCAACGTTATCAAACACATCTAAGATGCCATGCCGTGTTTATGCAACACAAAAATCTTACACATCAGAATACAGAATATTTCTGCAAGCTTGTGGAGTCCATGCCTAGTAGGCTGGTGTTTCTGGCACTTCATTGTGTATATTATGAGTAATAATTATAAGTAATAATGAGCTCTCACCATAAATTTATTTCTGTAATGTTTCAGAATCACAAGATAATCCTCAGGGTGAGGCTAACCTCCAGCTGTGGGATCTACAAACCGGCAACTGTATCAAAGCATTTTACCAGAAAAAAGTAGAGGGTTGGTAAGTAACTACAGCAATAACAGCATGAATGTTGAGTCAATCACATTGTATTAAAGGCTTAGCACCACCTAATATAAAAGTGTCAAACTTGTGAAAATGGATAGTCAGAAAAGAAATTCAATTCAATTCAATTTTATTTATATAGCGCTTTTAACAATGGACACTGTCCCAAAGCAGCTTTACACAATATAATGAAAAGTGTTAAATATACATTTATAGATTTTTTTATGAGCAAGCCGGTGGCAACAGTGGCAAGGAAAAACTCCCTGAGATGACAAAAGAAAGAAACCTTGAGAGGAACCAGACTCATAAGGGAACCCATCCTCATTTGGGTGACACAGATGTGTGAAAATAAACAAAAACAAAAGTGCAGGTAGCCAGATAACTACAGATTAAAATACAGATAAAAAAACAGTTGTTTAACCATGCTGTTTGGTGGTGGACAATAACACCAGTAGAGGCACTCACTGTAATGACAAATTTTTAACGCTAAAATGACAAAAAAGGGGTGTTTAATTTCCCAATGTGTCACTGCCGATTGATCCATTTTTTTTTTATCAAATTCAGAAACATCATCGGAATCTGAAGAACCAGCAGTGGGAAATTCCCAGTCCAGAAATTCCCAGTCAGTCATAATGGTGTTTTACCATGTTGTTCACTGTCGTCCACCTGTGACGTCAAGCGCAGAGTCAGGAATTTCCGTAGTGAGCTCAGGTTTTTCCCGTCAATTAAATAAAAAATTTCATTTTAATTAATGTCTATATATTTCAGTATTTAAAACAATAGGGGTGTGCATTAGGTGGTGCTTAGCTTTTAAATAGATTGTTTAGTTCAAGCAAGGTGTGTGTGTCTCTTACCATCAGTGTGGCTAAATTCTGTCAAAACGACAAAGATTTTGAAAAAAAAAAAAAAGGTTTGGGCCACAATTGGACTTTTCTGCCTTAAATGTACAGCCTGAATAGGAGCAGTCTTTGTCACTTCTCTGTTCACAGAATGATCATGCTCCCTTTTTGTAACACTGTAACAGACTACTACACTGACTGTAACTGTGTAACAGATTGCTAAACTCAGTTGTATTTTTCTGCCTGTCCTGTACAATTTGGATGAGAGCAGCCATAATTCACTTCCCTGTTGTCAGAATGACCAGGATCTTTTAATATGCCTGACCAACTCCTACAACTAACAATACAGCTGCTCCCTGGGTGCTTAGGGTAGGGGCTGCCCACCATTCTGGGCATGTGTGCTCTATGCCCCCTAGTGTGTGTTTCACTGCATGGACAGGTCAAATGCAGAGGTCAATTTCACTGATTTGTCAAGTGAAATATGTGATATTGTGTGTCAAGGTGTCCAAGCTGGGCGGATGATGAGAGCATCGCTGTGAGATGCGTCAACAATGAACTTCATTTCTTTGAGAATAATGACTTCGGTAAGGCTTTGCTCCTCCACCGTTTCTATTTCTTTTGCTGTGTGATAGCTGATGTGTCTCTCTGAATGTGTGTTTTACTCGTGTATAGAAACCATTGCCAACAAACTTCATCTTCAAAAGGTCTCAGACTTTGCTCTGTCCCCAGGAACCCAGCCAAGCAAGGTACTGTGTCTCATCCAGTGTTGAGTTTCTGATTCTGATTGGTCAGTCAATACAGATGATTTTTTTTCTTTTTCTAAAAATCGTGCTCCCATGTGGAGCAGCAGTAAACTGTTCACTCTGGTGTGACAGCAGTATGTGGCCAAGGGACAAGGCAGCAGAACTTGTCTGGGTGGGAGGGGTTTTTACTCTCTTTTCCCTTGTCAGTTGGATAGAGACACAATCACAGGTGTCTGTGAGCTCATGCATGAAGAAAAGGGTGGACGGCGCATTTCTCTGGTTGTGTTACAGTACTGGGTGATGCTGCCCGAGCAGCAGATTTAAGAATGGAGGAAGCCTTTAACCTTTAGCAGTTGCACGAAAGAAGAGCAGCATGCAGTAAAAAAAGGTTAAACAATTAACCGTGAGACGCTCACTGAAAAGCTGAAGCCTAATTGCAGAGGACCGCTATCCGGTCGTATATGTTGTGTTGTCGTATACACATCTGCAGACCTCTGCCCATACTGTCAACACTCTCCAAAAACTTCATTTTGAGGTGTTTACATGTTTAAGCATCCTCACTATAATCACAGTGTGGTTGGTGTGGTACAGTGTAATGTAAGAGACCTGGGTTTAATTCCTGGTCTGGGCAGCCAGCCTGTGCTACACCAATAAGGGTCCTTGGGCAAGACCCCTAACACTACATTGTCCCACCTGTAATACCAGTAACCTTATAAGTCGCTCTGGATAAGATGGCATAATTGTAAATTGTCTGAAAGAAATGGCACCGATGCATCTCCACGATCATTCACTAGTTTGTGGTTGGTGTGGTACATTGGTGATGTCATTGGCTCCCATTTGAGAGACCTGGGTTCAAGTCCCGGTCTGGGCAGCCAGCCTGTGCTACACCAATAAGTGTCCTTGGGCAAGACCCCTAACACTATGTTGGCCTACCTGTAATACCTGTAACCTTGTAAGTTGCTCTGGATAAGAGCGTCTGCTAAATGCCATAAATGTAAATCACTATTACCTGTTTGGTCCCCTGTAAGAAGCCCTAGAGGATGAAGATTGATGTCTGATAAAGAGGTGAACACATTTTTTAATGAAATGGGAACACGAAAGCATGTTGACAGATGGACAAAGCGTATTGAGATGCAGGGAGATTATGTGGAAAAATAATGTCTTTTCTGAAAGTTGATTAAAAGAAACTGTACAGCTAGAGTGCGGATCATTTTTGACTCACCGTGTTATATACACCCCTGTTGCTTTAAATTATATTTTAGAATATTCAGCTGGATTGAGGGAGCAAGCATTCAAGTCAAAGTTAACATTAATGTCCACTCGAACGAGCAGTTGATATTAACTAGAAGTTATGTACAGAGCGTTTTAACCTTGGCAACCCAGTGGCTTTTGTCTTTACTTGCTAGAGTCCTTTTACATTCTTGCTAATAATTTATTAGAATATGGAGTGAGATTACTGTCTTTTATGTCAGAGTGCAAAAAACGTTGACAGCAAGATCAGAGTTCTTACCGTCCTTACCTATCCGAAAGCTGTGGTATACAGTGGCAGCAGTCATTTATATATTAGGCAGTTCTCAAAGCTGATACATTGGAAGCCGGAACCGGTGAACCAGTGACAGGGTCATGGCCTAATGGTTAACTGATGATTTTGAAGGCTAGTGTGTGTCGTCCGATCCCACCAAAGAACCATTGAAGGATGTGTTGGTAACATTTTGGTTCCGCTGACACCACAGGACACCGGCAGAGGTCTTGTGGAGTCCATACCTTGATGGGTCGGAGGTGTGTATTTATATGTATTTCCAAAGATGTAGATTTAACAAAATGTTCTGAGGTAGAGATAAGGAATAATAATAAGGAATAATAATAATAATAATAAATATAGGAGCAGATAGTATGGTGTGCATGGGACAGGGTAATAATACGATTGACATCCGAATATAACTGAAATAAATAGAAAATAAGTATGTGGTGGTCAGTGTTGATATCATGGTGGATCTCCACATGATAGTGTATGAAGAACCACTAGGATGATGAGAATAACCACAGAACACCACCACGTCATCGATCACCACCATGTCATTTATCCATAACGGCATGCCTGTATTTACCTGTAATAACATCCAGACGGCAATAGAGCCATCACACATGGTCAGTGTGAGACAACTGAGACACTGTATCACCAGATCGACAGTTCAGACTTCTCTATCCTTGAACTCTCATCTGGTGTGCACATTTCTGCTTCCTTTCGAGAAGGCCCCATGCAGTGTTTGTCTAAACTTTTTATTACAATACAGCTGTCCTTAATCTGCTTTCTAAATACACAGCCAATAAGTGCTGCCTGTCTACGCCACCTACTCCCCAGTGGACTGCAGGGACTAACAGTTAGTAACAGGGCCACAATTAGCCTTATTATCCACCACCAGCCTATGTATTTTGTGCTGGTCCATATCAGTTTCTCAACACTTCAGCATGTTGAATTTCATAACTGATAAGTGATATAACTTATTACTGTCTTATGCCCTTTTTGGCCTGTTCCTCCCTGTTTTTCTCCCCAATTTGGACATATCCAGGTCCCACCTATCACACATCTTTCACCTGTCTTGCGACAGCTTCCAACCAGGACCACACTCTGAGGAAGATGCTCACACCCATTTCTGTATGCATGAGCTCACAGATGGGCTAGTGTCGCTGTATAGACATGCCAGAGACAGTATACCACCCCGTTCTTTCCTGATACCAGCAGCCAATTCTGCTCTCTAGACTCCCGGTTACGTCTGGCTGTAACATCACCTGGGATTCAGAGTCATGAGCCCTTTTTTTTGGTGTACACCTAATGGTTTAATGTCTTTGACCTTACTCAAGGTTGCTGTCTATGTTCCTGGAAGCAAGGGAGCCCCTTCTTTTGTCCGGCTTTATCAGTACCCTAATTTCAGTGGTCCTAGCTCAGCTCTGGCCAACAAAAGCTTTTTTAAGGCTGATAAAGTGACAATGCTGTGGAATAAAAAAGGTATTTGAATCTGGATTTATTATTTCATATTTTTCATATTTTCTCAGCAGCAACTTGCCTGACTATTCCATTTAAACTTTATCTATCTGGTGACTAGTAGCAAATTCAAGCTTCGAGCTTACAACCATCACTGTTTGTTTTTTAATAATAGTTAACAATTATATCTAATAGTACTAATGATGGTAAATATATGCTATATTTAATAGTAATAAATAGCAATATCCTGTAGTGTGTGTGCATATATATTTATATTTGTTACTGACGCTTTAATTCATCCGTCTCCTATAGCCAGCGCGGTTCTAGTTACAGCGAGCACAGAAGTGGATAAAACCGGCGCATCCTACTACGGAGAGCAGACTTTACACTATCTCGCTACAAACGGAGACAGTGCCGTAGTCCAGCTCCGTAAGTGTCCTTCACATATGTACAAAATTACACTATATACACTAAAGTACCAGAAATACCGGCACAACAGTCTAATACTTGGTAGATCCCTCTCAGGGCATGGTCTCTGCAAGCTTGTGGAAATATTCTGTAAGCAATAAATACCATACATCCTGTAGAACGGTTCACAATTCTGTTGTATTCTGAGGTGTTGATGTCTTTGTTCCCCGGTGCATTGCATAGCATCGCAGATGTGTTCGATAACGTTCAGATGTAGTGATTTAAGGTAGATATTGCAAAGCCCCGAACTCAGTTAAAAGCTCAAATTCCTATTAAAAGTCCAAGTATAAAAGTAAAGCAAGAAACGTTTACAAAATAAAAGTTTGCCACAAGTTACTGACTATAACTTCTAGCTACCTTCACTGAGAAACTGCTGAACTTGGGAAAATATTAGCCAGCTAACAGTAAGGACCACTTTATTTTAATCTCCTAAATGTTAACTAGCACGATCGCTCTGCCGATACTTGCTAACTGAGTGCTAATAGCTAACAACTACTGTCACAATACACACACAATCTCTTTGATAAATATTGCTTAAGTCTCATTCACGCTCAGAGTTTTAAAGACGGGATTAAATAACCGATTTCAATACATCTTAGAAATTTTTAGAAATACACCATTATTGTTACTGATGGACATTTCTGCTTTCAGCATGCCAGTTTTATGCTTCCTCAAAATCTGTGGCATTGCACTGTGTGATAAAACTGCACATTTTAGAGTGGCCTTTTATTGTGGCCAGTTTAAGGCTCACCTGTGCAATAATCACGCTGTCTAATCAGCATCTTGATATGCCACACCTGTAAGGTGGATGGAGAAGTGCTCACTAACACAGATTTACACAAATTTGTGAACGATATTTGAGAGAAAAAGGCCTTTTGTGTACATAGAAAACGTCTTAGATCTTTGAGTTCAGCTCATGAGAAAGGGGAGCAAAAAAGTTTTGTTTAGTATACTTATTAAACAGCATTACCAGCTCCAGGATGACTATAAAGATGGTCCTGAAAGCACTAACTTATTCTCTTATGTACACTTTTGCTTCTTTTGCCAAACAGCAAAGAACGGCCCTATTTATGACGTGACCTGGAGCCCCAACTCTACCGAGTTCTGCGTTGTTTATGGCTTCATGCCTGCCAAAGCCACAGTCTACAACCTGAAGTGCGAGCCCGTTTTTGACTTTGGCACAGGTCCACGCAACGCAGCCTTTTACAGCCCTCAGGGTCACATCCTGGTCCTGGCAGGTTTCGGAAACCTGAGGGGTCAGATGGAGGTGTGGGATGTGAAGAAGTACAAGCAAGTGTCCAAACCACAGGCTGCAGACACCACATTCTTCTCCTGGTGTCCTGATGGAGAGCACATTGTTACGGCAACCTGCTCACCCAGGCTCAGGGTCAGTAACGGTTACAAGATCTGGCACTACACCGGCACAGTTCTGTACAAGCAGGACACACCGGCAGGGAAGGAACTCTGGGAGGTGGTCTGGCAAACGTTCTTACCCGGGACTTTCCCAGAGAAGGCGGTGAAGTACCAGGCAGCTGCAAGCGAGCTCGGCAGCACTGAAGCCAAGCCGACGCAAGCCTATCGGCCTCCTGCCCTGCGCCACAAACCAGAGAGCAGCAGCCTCAAACTGGTGAGCTCATCTCCTAATAAAATGTACTGACTTCATGTATTCATTAGAGTCTACTGTTCTTATATATACTCCAGTATACTGTGTGTATATATCTTCATAAAGTTGGAATCTGCCTGTCCAAGATGGTTCCACACACATCAATGAGGCATACGGATGGTGGGGTAGTGTCACTTAATAGTTTGATGAAATAAAAATAATGTAAATTATATGTTATGGCCTTCACACTTATCAGATCTCAACCCAGTTGAACCTAGAGATTTTGGAAGCCATGTGTTAGACATTGTCAAGGCATCTTGCACCAAAGTATAAGCAATAGATCCTACTCTGGATATTTAGACAGGCTGGTCTTCACCCCTCTAAACACACCAATACACTTTGGGTACCTATGACACTGTTAACGGTTTACCGGTTGTCCATTCTGGGACACTTTTAACCCTAACCCAGTTATCCAACCATCACTGTTTTCACAGTTCTTAAAGTTGATGTGTTGGAAGCTGGAAAGATTTAAAGGTCTGAGTGACTTTGACAAGGGCTGAATTGTGATGTCTAGATGACTGGGTCAAAGCTTCTCCAGCAGGTTTTGTGAGGGGGTTCCTGGTACGCAGTGGTTAGTAGCTACCAAATGTGGTCTAAGGAAGGACAACTGGTAAGACGTCAGGAGGCAATATGATGGTGTTTACACATAAATACACTGAAGTGCTGGAAAAACTGGTACACCAGTCTATACCTGGTAGGTCTACCCTGGGGCCTGGACTCCACAAGCTTGTGAAAATATTCTGTAGGTAGTGAACAGTCCACAATTTTGTTGTATTGCGAGGTGTAGGATTTCTGTGTTCCACAGGGTGTTGCATGGCATTCAGGTTGTGTTCAATAACGTTGAGATCTGGTGAGCCCAAACTCACACGAGTGTTCCTCTAACCATAATTTGGCATCTTTAGATCTCTTGGAAAGAGGCAAACCCATCAGAATGAATGCGGAACATGAACTGGTGTAACGCATAGCGTCCACATGTCGAGACGTTTGTCAAACAAACCCCATACTGTTATGGAACCACCACCAACCTCTGTGTTTGGCAGAGGGTCACCTGTACCTGATTTCCTGGCACTTCCGTGTATACATATGCGCAAACAGGAATATTTACGCTGCCTGTGTTATTTGTTGCTCTTTCTCAGATGTGAGTGTGTAATCAAAGCTGATTAAAATGTCTTCCATTTTGTTAGCATGAAGAGGAACCACCACAGAACATGAAGCCTGGTGCTGGAGACAAGCAGATGTCCAAAGCAGCTCTGAAAAACCAGAAAAGACGGGAGGCAAAGAAGGCGGCTAAACAGGTGCGTCATGCTTATTGGTCTTTTGTAATTGATGCGTTTCGATAAACCCTTAGCCATTCTCATATCACTGTCATCCAGGGTTATTACAGAAAATGGGGGGAAAAGCAAAATGTAAACGGAAGTAAAATATCATAAGAAAATTTGCTTTAAAAGGTAGAATTAAATATGAGATAGAAGTGAGTGTCAGTGGTCATTTTTCTTGTATGTTAACCATGAATGTGATGATTCCCTACATTATTCCACAAACTGTTCATGTCCATATTTGTTTTCTCTCAATACAGGAAAATAAATCTGATGACGTAGCCACTCCACCTTCACCTCCACCCACCAGACAGAATCCTGTAACGTCTACACACGGAGATCCTGAAACTGACAAAAAGATAAAAAACTTAAAAAAGGTACAGTAGACATCTTATCCTGCGAAAAAACTTGTTTCCAGGACGTTAGATAGCTAGCAGCGGACATTTTATAGGGTCAAAATATTAAGACCGTCCATCTTCTGCTACTTTATAATACTTTTGTGGGTAGCAAGAAGGGCCACATAGGTATCACCCAGGATTGATTTCCTGGCTGCATGGCCCTGGTCCTTTCTGTGATTAGGACAACAGTGTGCGTTTTGGGATGAGCTGTTACTTTAAATGGTATATCAGAAAGTTGTAACCTGATTTTTGTGTATTTTGCTCAGAAACTGAAGGCTATCGATGAGTTAAAGGAGCAACAAGCAGCAGGCAAACAAATGCAGAAAAACCAGGTACTGTACTTTATTTATTCCACACTCGGGTCATTCTGTGCCAAATCAACCAATTTTCAGAAAAGTTCAGAATACCCACAAAATTTTGGGAGTTATGTAATCATTAAATTTAGGTGCCACGCCCCCTTTTCGTATTCATGATTTGCTGTTATGATCCGTAAGGGATTTTGAAGGGTTGTATCTTCATTTCTAAACATGATACAAAGCTGAAAATTGGTACCCTGGCTCAGTTTTGTGAGCTCAGAATGGCATCAGAATCAAGGTAAGCAGTAGCAAGTTATGAGCCTGCCAAAATCCAATTTTGGTTGGTGGCGAACCCCATTTTTGGATTTTGACTCAAGGGTCACAGGATTATTAGGAGGTCTGGACCAAGGATTATACTGGATCATTGTTATTTGGGGGAGGTACTATAAGCAAATGCAGTATTACCCCAATGGAAGACAAGATCTCAGATTCATAGGCATGCAAAAAAATATCGGGCCCCGCCCGTACCCCCGCCTACAAATGAATAATTGACT
This sequence comes from Duopalatinus emarginatus, assembly GCA_028565595.1. Taxonomy (NCBI): domain Eukaryota; kingdom Metazoa; phylum Chordata; class Actinopteri; order Siluriformes; family Pimelodidae; genus Duopalatinus; species Duopalatinus emarginatus. The sequence continues at coordinate 28,185,497 of JAOVVF010000036.1, read as the reverse complement.
ATGTGAACAGTTACCATTAATAATGAACTTAATACTGCTAAAATATAGATACATGTAGTAGGAATTTCATCCCAAGATTTTGTGGGTATTCAATAATCCCCATAAGGTTCATTTTGGCAAATTTTCATCAAAATCTGAGATGGTACTTTTCTGAAAATTGGTTGATTTAATCCACTGACAGGTGAAGTGAATAACATTAATTATCTTATTAAAATTGCACATTCTAATTGGTGCGATATATTATGCAGCAAGTGAAAACTCAGTTCTCAAATTTAATGTGTTGGAAGCAGGAAAAATGGGCAAGTGTAAGGATCTAAGTAGCTTTGACAAGGATCATCTCCAAAACCACAGGTCTTGTGGGCTGTGTTCCAGTATACAGTGGTTAGTAGCTACCAGGGAACCAATGACTGGATCATGGGCACCCAAGGCTTACTGATGTGCATCGGGGTAGTCTAGACCGTCTGGTCCAAACCCATTGAAGATCTACAGAAGGATGTGTTAGGTGGTTTTTATGTAATGGCTGATTAGTGTATATGATGCTGGCATTGTTTGGCATTGTTTGTTGTATATGGAAATGTGGCATAAACATATAGTTATGTTTTGTGATTTTAAGATGCGTCATGGCATGTATGGAATCTGTGAATCGCCCAGAAAATCATGTGACTGTTTCTAACATAATTCCTTAAGATGATATAACAGTGTTTAAATCTCATCCAACAGCTGGAGAAGATGCAGAAGGAGGCACAGTTGCTGAAGGAGCTCGAGAGCCTTGAGTTAGGGCTGTAACTCATTTTCAACCCAGCCACAGCACTATTGTTCTATAGCTTAATGCATAAAAGGAGCTGAACCAGAGCACATGTCGGACTCCAGCCCAGATAAACACCAACGTTCATGAACAAATAAAGTGTTACAGTTTATTCTTCCTCTTTAACACGCAAGCTGATTCATGAAACATTGCCTGGTCCTCTAAAGGCATTATTGCTATGCAATGTTCTTTACACTCATAACCGTCTGAATTAAGGTGTAATAGATTTCTATGGAACAACTTGAAATGTTACGATGAACCTTGTTTTATGTTTCATGTTGTGAAATTTCCATCAGCAAGACAAATAAAGAACTGAGTACACCGTGGATATCTATTATTTACTTTCATTTAATTTTTATTTCCTCTAGATAAGAGAAGGTTAAATTATGGTTTGCTTCCTCAGCATTATATATATTTTTGATTATATCCAATTCCCACCCCATTAGGCCTCTCTCCTCTATCATACGACAGCTACCAACGCTTTCCTCCGAGACTTGTGCAGCCAGCAACCGCTTCTTTTCATGCTGTTTGCTCATGCAACATCAGGGGGGCGGTGTAACACACTCGGAGGAAAGCGCTTTTGCCCGCCTCGGTATGCATGAGCTCACAGATGTCCATGATTGGCTAGTGCCGCTATGATTGACCATTGAGAGATGGTAAGACTTCCTTCCTGAGAGCACGGCCAGTTCTGCTACGGATGGCTGTAGCATCACCCTAGATTCAAACTTGTGATCTCCAGATGCCGAACTAACTATTAACATTTTTAGAGGTGTTATGTATTCCAATTTTTTTTAATCTCAACTCTGGAATAGACAGCTAGACACCCATGACATAGACTTTATTTATGTAAAACAATATTGTCTGTAGTTCATATTTACATTGATGGCATTGAGCAGACACTCTTATCCAGAGTGACCTACAAAAGTGCTTAGTCATTAACCCAGAATGTCCAAAGCTAGTGCTGGTAGACCAGAATTCAAAGTACTTTGAGTCAGAAGAAGTGCTCGTAAAAGAGGTGGGTCTTTAGTCTTTCTAAAGACAGAAAGCGATTCTGCTGTTCAGACATTCTGGGATTTCGTTTTACCACTTTAGTGCCAGGACAGAGAAATAACCAGATGCTTGTGTCCTAGATGATGGTGGGCCAAGTTGAGCAATACCTAAAGTGCAGAGGGTTCTGGGTACGCATCCGGCTTTGACAATTGCTATTAGGTAGGGAGGAACTGGACCCTGGATTTTTGGGTTTGTAGGTCAGCGTCAGGTTTTATATCTGCTGCAGGCTGCTACAGGAAGTCACTAAAGGGTGGTTTAGTGTGCAGTTTGGAAACCGTAGACTGTGCTTAATATAAGAGTAACTGAAATGTCATTGCATAAATTCTACTTACATTTATGATTTCAAAACAACTTTCCAGTCACGGTCCATGTTTGCTGACTCGATAACTGCAGAGGTCCAAATTTCCTCTGGCATTAACATCAGCACAAAAACTGTGCATCAGGAGTTTCATGACATGGATTATCATGGCTGTACAGCCTTAGATTGCCAAGCACAATGCTAAGCATCGACTAGAGTGGTATAAATCACACCACCACTGGACTCTTATCTGTGAGGGAGGGATAATACTATGGGGTTGTTTTTCAGGGGTTGATCCGGACCTTGATCCAGTGAAGCGAAATCTTGATGTATACGCCAAGACAAGACATTCTGGTCAATTGTACGCTTACAACTTTGGGAGAACAGTTTAACCCACAGCATGACTATGTACAAAGCACGGTCCATGAAAGCATGTTTGGGTGACTTTTGTGTGGAAGAACTTGACCCCCTCCAACACTCTTGCGATGAACTAGAATGGAGATTGCGAGCCAGGTCATCTCATCCAACATTAGTGTCAGGACCTCACAAATGATCTGGATAAATAGGCACAAATTCAAACAGACATGCTCCAACTTCCTGTAGAAAGCCTTTCTAGAAGAGTGGATGGTGTTATAGCTGTAAAATACTCCCATGTTAATGCCTATGGATTTATAATGTAACATCATAAAAGATCCTGAGGGTGAGTCAAAAATGATCCACACTCTAGTTATACTCACCTGTTCGGTCCTGTGAAAAAAGCCTAAGAGGACGAAGATTCACGACTGATGAAGAGGTGAAGACAGAGGTGCATTAGTGTCTTGCAGCTCAGTTTAATATATTTTATTAGGTAATATGAAAGCTAGGACAGATGGATGAAGTGTATTAAAAAGCAGGAAAATGATATTAAATTATATTGAAAATTAATGTATTATATTAATATATATAAAAGCCCGAACATAGTCTTTGTTTATATATATATATATATAAAACTAAAAATAAAATAAAAGCCCGAACTTTTATTTTGAAATATGTTCCTCCCCAGACCGGAAGTCATTCTCATCATGGGGGCCAGTTTCACATTTCTGTTCAGTCAGCCTGCGATTGTCCTGTTGTGAGAAAGCGGCTCGGCTCTGTGGCTCCTTCACTGTTTACACCACAGTGTCTTACAGGTTAGAGAAAGACTGGAATATAATGATAATGAGATTATTAATGATAATATTAGACTTAGTGTGATATTTCTCTTGTCATTTGTGACCGTTGGTGGATTTTATTCCCCACCCGGCGTTTTAGCTCGTTTAGCCCGTTAGCTAAGTTCAGCTAGCAAACCTAACGCTAACTAGCAAAATAGTCAGTAGTGTATTAGCGGTTAGCTGTGTTTATCTGGGTTCTCTCTTATTATTGGTATATTCACTGGGTTTATATACTTATCTGTTTTTATATAGAATAATGATTTTGATTTTATGACCCGACAAACCTATTAATTTCTTGTTAACTAGTTTATGTAAATATGGTCAGATTTGATTTGATTTCTTCATATTTCTCTGTTGTTTAGAAATACGACACTCAGGGATTTGAGAGGACAACCATCCCAAACCTGAGGTGAGATTTTTATTAAGTTTATTTTTGTGCCAAATAACTGAAATAATAATAAAGCCTGTTATTATTATTATTATTATTATTATTATTATTATTATTATTAATAATAAATATATAATTTTTATATAAAATAAATATTATTATATATTATATAATATTAGTAAATAAATTTTATTAGATATAATAATAAAAAGTTTCTAAAAATGATCACTCATTTAAATCTAATTTAATTTTATTCTGATTTATTATTTTTATTTATGGATTTTTTCTCCCTCTTTGGATTCTCCATGATTTTAGAGTGGGAGGGGCTTTGACCGTTAGCCACGCCCCTTATCTTAACATTGGACCAGTACTTAAACTAAGATTTTTTTAAAAAATGAAATGAAAATGAAATGAAAGTGAACTATTACTTACTGTCTTTTGCACGCAGAAGGAATGTGACTTCCGCATTTAAACCTGTG
>JAOVVF010000036.1:28170811-28180950 GCA_028565595.1 Duopalatinus emarginatus | reverse complement strand
AGGAGGCAAAACCCGTCAGAATGAATGCACGCTGGTTAGATGTTCTGAATGCCTGATCTGGATAATTTATGATCAGTCGTGCAACCCTAAATGTTATTAAACCAGTAGAACACGAGATGGAGTGTGTTATTTAAGCAATAGAACACAACCGGGGTTGTGTTATTGCAAATAACATTACGGCTGTGATTTGGTTGCAGGCACAAGCCGAAGGCGAGTACTGTAGATCATTACAGCCGTGATGTTATTCAAGATAACACACAACCTCGAGTGTTCTACTGCTTTTGTACAAAAAAAAGAAAGAAAGAAAATAAATAAATTAATGTACCCCAGAATTGCAGACTGAATATGCTTTAATATTGACAATACCTCCCGACAAAAAGTAGTTCCACAACAAATGAGTTGCTGCTATGCATAAGTAAAAATTCCCTAGCCTTGCAAAACACTACCAATTAATATTAGTTTGGAATAAAAAATATTATATGCAAGTCATCCATTTTATTAATTTCTTGTTTTGTATAAGCACAAATACAAAACAACTAGCGGTTTGTGTGCATAAACTTTGCCGTTACTTAGCAACGCGTCACTTGTTACTTGGCAACGTGTCAGCAGAGTAATGCAGTTGGTGTGAAAAAGCTGTGCTGATGTTTGTGAGTTTGTGTTAGAACGGTTCTCAGTCAATCAGATTGCATGGTCAGAACTATCTGTTGTATAATGCACAATAACACGCTACCTTGAGTGTTCTGTTGCTTTTATACAACAGTTCAGGAAAGAAATTAAGTACAAAATTAAGTACAAACTAAACTGAGTCCTGAATGTAGTGTTTGATATGTTTTAATACTGCCATTTCCTTCTGCAAATTATATAGTTCCTCAACCAGTAGCTTGTTACTATGTCACAGAAATGTTCTCCTCTCACTCAATGTTCAGCCTGCAGTCTTAATCATTTTAGTTTTGTTTTAGGGTCATTTTTTCAGGGCATGTACGTTACTTTTTTGTTTATCATATGATTTATCATTTTTCTATGTTAATTTCTACATTATGTCTGTTTTGGTTAGTGTTTCATAACCAATCAAATCGCACGGTCTGAACTAACTGTTGTATAATGTGTGATACAGAAGCCTCTGTTTCTTTCTGCAGGACAACGGTACGGACTGGCGGACATTAAGAACGTGTCTCGAACACTGGATAGGCTTGTAAGTCGTTTGTTGGTCTTGATGTTATCTTTTTGAGCAGTTTGTGGTGTGCATGTTTCTCTAATTATTTAACTAGATGAAAATTAAAGGTCAGATCTGTACAATGTATTGAATTTAATTGAGTTTACTCAGGATTCTGTATCAGATCAGGATCTAACATTTATCCCCCCCGATAACTGCACAGCCCAGCATCACACGCTTGTCACAATCTCGCCATCTCTTGTTAAACTTTTAATAATGGTAATAATACTAAACAAAAGTACCAGAAAGACTGGTACAGACGAGCCGAATAGCCTACATATCAGCGCCACCCATGTACATCATTGGTTGCACCTGTCAGTGTGTATATAAAGCGATAGACATCTATGGAAGCTTCATAATGGTACAGGATTTGTTAATCCTGTGTTCCATGCGACCCCTGGTATATCTTCTTCTGTCTCTGACCGATGAAAACAATGTTCGACCCCCTTACTGATAAGTTACACCAGTTCATGTCCTCCATTCATTCTGATAGGTTCGGCCTCTTCCAACAGGACAATGCACCACCACACACATCCAAAGACACCAAATTATAGTTAGAGGAATACTCATCTGAGTTAGGGGGTTTTGCATGTAATGCTGGATGTTTATTAGTTACAGAATATTTTCGTAAGCAGAAAGTGGTGTACCAGTTTTTCTGCCACTTCAGTGTAATAATAATAATAATAATAATAAGACCACAAAATGGAAGGTCACGTATTTTGGCATTGTCTTCTTCTCTGCCATCAGCTCAGGTCTGTTTCAAACAATGACACATGATCATGACCACCTGTGTGAAGAGGAGGATGATGTGATCTGACCACAGACATGTTTAGTTTGAAGAAGATACTGAATGGTTTCTGTATTCAAAATGGTCTACTACAGTGTAGTATACACTGTCTGCCATTTGTAGTATGCAGTACAGTAAGAAAAGTTGACATACTTGTAGCATACTACACAGTCACGTGACCATTTACTTCGGAAGTTTAAAAATGTCTGTGTGTTAGGAGGAGGTTCACACTACTGTCCAAAACGGTTGTAACGACTGTTAAATGTGTATTTAAATAAATGACTTTCATATTAAGTAATGATAGAATAATATATGTAAAGTGAAGCAGGCCGAGCCGGTGAGGACGCAGTGCATGCTGGGATGCAGTACACCATGAAAATAACTCCTCTGTATACTAGAAAATCTGATTGTAATAGTATGGCATCTGGGTAGCTGTAGCACACTACAGAGCTCCAGTTTGGTCGCATACTGCTGTTAGGCAGATTTAGTATGCGAGGAGTATGTAGTATGGCATTTTGAAATACAGCCACTGTTTTTAATTCTAAGCGAGAACAGGAAACCAGCATGATCGGTGAGAAAAAGGTTTCCATGACAACCCTGCTGCAAAACGTCTTGCACGTGGTGTTGAGGTGAACATGATGATCTTTACTTATCACGAACGGATATCAGTGTAATTATTACCCAGCTCTGGTTTATGTACAGATTCCTGGTGACATTAATGTCTCAGTTCAGTGGCAGTGTGATGAAGCTGTCTTAGCTTTCAAAACGGTCACCTTTTTTTCATTCATATTGTTTTACAGCAGTCCAAATTAACTGAATTGAGCCAAGAACTTTATGCTTTTTCTCAGTTTCAGCTTATCAGAATGACTAATGCTATTTCGTTTGTCTCTCTTTTTCTCTCTCAAGAATCTTGTCAACTTGAATGGACAAAGAGACTGCCCGGCCACAGGTAAAACAAGCTACCAGTGTTTTATTTAAGACTCATCATTTAGAGTTAACACACCGAGCTGAGCACTTCACATGTTTCTGTATTTCAGATTCTGCAAGGCTAAATCGACCTTTTGGAAACCCCGTTATGCCTGTTAAAAAGAAAAGAAAGTCCTCTGGTTCTGAAGACCCCAGCATCCGGAAGTGCAAAATCACAAGGTAGGCTGATGCCTCGACAAGCTTTCTTCCTCCATCAGCCTGATAAATGTGTAACTGATCTTCTGTGATCTTGAAGCAGTCACTATTTACCTTTGGTATATTAACTGAAGTGAATTGAGTTAAATCGCCTACTACTAATATACTATTCATATTGTATTAATGTTACACTTCACATACAAACAGGTGGAGAAACAGCTGAAACGTTTTCATTAATTATTTGAAATGTAAAACTGAAATCAACATCCTAAATATCAACAACCTTTTTGATACGATGAATACAAAAATAAGCTTGACTGTTGTCTAAACCGTTCCAGAATTAAGACAATTAACAGCAGCAACTATGTAAGACTTTAATTTAAAATTTTCAACAATAAAGTGCAAAGCCTTCAGCTAATGTTATTTGCACACTGAGTTACAAGACCAAAGTAGCTGCTGGTTCATGGTAAGATGTCGAATGGAGTTTGAATCGCTGATGTCTCATGTTTGGGTGCAGTCACACATCAGAGGAATATACCTGAGTGTAATATTGAGCTCTTTCCAGTTACTGTAGGACACAGACTCCTGGGAGATTGATAAACCCCGAAGATCAGTTCTCCAGCAAGAAGTGCCTTGCGTGGTTTTATGAGTATGCAGGTATGACCCCCCATTATGCCTGACATGTCACAAGTCTGGGTTTCTTCTTTTTTTTTGTCTGGATGTGTAATTTTGCATAACCCGCGCATTGTCTTCTTGCTCCGTTCAGGACCGGATGATGTGGTGGGACCCGAGGGCATGGAGAAGTTCTGTGAGGATATAGGAGTCGAACCAGAGAATGTGAGTTTTCTCAGTTTGTTGATTTTCGTAACCAGCGTCCTTAAATAATTTACTGCACAGGTAAAGAGCATCCCGGATTTAATATACATAATATCGACTTTAAGGCACACAAAAAAGCATTTAATTATTTAAGTCTTATAAGACAATATAAAAGGACAATATAAAATAAATTGATTTAAAAATCTCATTCATTGTAATCTTCCACTAAAATGCGGTGACTCTCAGGTTTTGCATTTGTTTTTTAATTATTAATTTTAATTATTATGCATTTTCTTAATTATCATGTCATGACATGGTTAAATTGTAATTGAGATCATAAACATACAATGATATCATTTTATCCTTGTCAATCATTTTAAGTCCCGCATTTTTGCGTCTACATTTAAGTCTGGACCTAGTGGATATACTGGCTCAAAGAAATATGGCCTAACTTGTGGAACTAAAATGTTGTAGATTTGCTCCTGGAAATGTCGCTTCCACACTCAATTGCAGGATAGCGTCTCAATATTTGTTTAACTCCGTTTTTATCTCCACTTTTTACAAGGCAACCAATTGTCGTTTTAAGAGAGGCCAAACCTTTTTAGAATGAATACAGGACATGAAAAAGAAAAGAAAGGACACAAACACACACACACAGTGTTGACCTGTCCGAGACATTTGTGGACGTACCAGGGGTCTTATTGAATGCCAGCTAAACAAAGCCCCATACCATTATGAAGCCACCAGCAGTTTTTTTCTATTACTACAGTGTACATTTCTTGTGTTGGTGCCCCTGTGAATGATGTACAAATAAACGCATTTGTATCTGGTTTGATAAACAAGGCCGACTGTGTGTTATGTATCCATTTTGTCTCATTACTTTCTACTCCCTTGCTCTAAGCACCTGATATTCAGCCATGTATCATTTCTAAAACGTCCTGTTTTGTGTCTCTCCTCTAGATTATCATGTTAGTCTTAGCCTGGAAACTAGAAGCACCAAATATGGGATTTTTCACAAAAGAAGAGTGGCTGAAGGGAATGACGTCACTGCAGTAAGTGAATCCGTCAGTCATGTTCTGGTGAAGCTGCGAATACGTCTGGCGCTCCAGCATTTTAAAGCTAACGTCTCGTTCCTCTTAAACAGGTGCGATTGTACAGAACGGTTACAAGGCAAACTCGACTATCTGCGCTCTCAGCTGAACGACGCTGTCCTGTTCAGGAACATTTACAGATACGCCTTTGACTTTGCCAGGGTGAGATTTTTTTATGATTGGTTTGGGGAATGCACTAGTGATGATGTTAATATGTGCGCCAGACCTCTGCATTAGTTCCAGCAGTCTACAATAACAGAAACGCTGGAGTCTGTAGTGAGGCAAAGGGCCCATCAGAGGCCAGAGGCTTTAATAAGAGCCTGTAATAGATAATCATCAGGTCTGTCAGTTACATGAGTAACTGTCTCCAGTAGCACCTAAGGAAGATAATGTAAGAAGTAGGTAAAAATTACAAGTCGGAACAGACAATATGTATACATGGACATGCAGTGTGTCCCAGAAATGAGTCCACCCCTGTGCAATTTCACTTGAATGTCAAATCATTCAAAATTGTATCACCTCACAGTAAGTGCATTATTTCTAAGTTGAACAGTAGGTATTTGCTCTTATGTAAAATTAAAAACTAGCTGTTAAAAATACAGGCCCCACACTAGGAACTCCAAAATGCACCAAAAGTCAGTCCACGTTTCATTACTGAGATTCAAATCTTTTATTTTTTTAAATATTCAGCATGTTCTTGTCTATGTTTTGATGAAAGACTCAAACATCATCAGCATTTAAGATACCAGTGTTACACAAATTTCTGGCCAGACATGTTGGACCCCTTCTGAGCACAAAGCACGATTAAACTTAATCTAAATAACATGGAAAAAAAGACTAATAAATATTTGGAGCACATTATTGGTCAGATGAGATCAAGATAAATTTGTTGGGATCTTATGGAGTCCATGAACCTGGTATGGTATGGTATGGTATGAACCTGGTCAGGACTACCACAGTGAATGCATAGTCCCGACAGTGAATCATAGAGGAGGCAGTGTGATGATATAGGCTGCATGGGTGTAAAAGGTGTTGAGGAGATGACATTTATGAATGGCACAATGAATGCCTGTGGATACCAAAATACTGGCTGACAAGATGACTCCCCGTCTCCAGAAGCTTGGCAGAAGAGGAATATTCCAGCATGATCGTGATCCATAGCACAATCCAAAGACTTGCAGGGTAATTCATGTGTAAATCATTCCTCGTGCTCCCTTAATCTCACTGTTTGAGTGTGATGAATCCTGGCACCATCATCCTGGAATGTGCCTGTGCTGTCAGGAAAGAAAAAAAAAACCACTCATAACCTGCTCATTCAGCTGCTCAGCTGACTTCATCTTATTGCCACATGACATTTATTTGTCTCGACCTGACCAATTAAAGAGACTCAACGGTGATTTGTACTCAGGATATATTAGGCAGCATGTAAACTGTCACTCAGTTGTCAAATCTAATGTGCTGGAAGCAGGAAAAACAGGCAAAGGTAAGGATCTCAGTGACAGGGACCAGATAGTGATGACGATGACTGGGCCAGAGCGTTTCCAGAACACCAGGTTTTGTAGGTGTTCCCAGTATTCAGTGGTCCACGATAGGAGAAGCAACTGCAGCTAGAACAGCATCCTGACTCCCAAGACTCCCTGCCAGAGATACTACACAGCACCTTCAGGTGTCTTGTAAAGTCTTTGCATCGATGATGGGTCATGTTATGGCTGATCTACAGACATGCACTCAATCATGCTCAGTGGTGCTTAAAGCTTTGTGAACTGTTTCGAATTGTCTATATTATTGGATATATATATATATGACCTAACCTGATTATGTCATATTTAGGTTTTTTTCATCAGATGTCCTAAATTTAGATATTAAGTACCAAAGAGAGAGGAGTAGAGACAAGCATAAGGGGCAGATTTTCCTTTTCCTTTTACCCCCTTATTACTAGGACTGATTGTTGCAGCTTGTATTATGTCATATTTTTTGTAATATTTCTCATAAAAATATGTTAAAACCTTATATACAGTACAGTCATCATGGTGTACTTCTAAGTGCAATATTGACTAACTTTAATGAATGCATTACAGAGTGCAATTCTACACTTTCTACATTGTACAATCTTTTTTATTTTGCTTTTATTGCATTTGTATTTTACATGCTGTGTTAGTCCAAGGTGCACCAAAGCTGTTCTGGTGTGGCTCGTGTCATTTATGTTGGATCTTTCTTATAATTTTGTCACCAGTATGTAGCTATACATCATAATCTGTGTGTTTAATTTAATACATTTCAAATAAAATATGAAGTTACGAAGAACAATTAGGTTCACAGCTTTTTACAATATCTAGAGACAATTGAAAATGTAACAAGAGTTGTAGATACTTTGTTAGGTTTTATTTGTATTAGGATCTATTAGTAGAATAATGGCAGGTCTACATTCTCTTTTATTAATGTCATTCTTAGGTTTGCTCGTCTGAATAATTAATTTGCTTTAGTTTACAGTGCCTATGTTTAATAAATAATCAGACACTATTACGATATGTAATTAGTATCATTAGCATCTTTTCTAATTAACTTCTTTTCTAATATCTTTATCCATTATGTCTGTTGTTTATCTCTAGGATAAAGACCAGCGTAGTCTAGACATGGACACTGCAAAGTCAATGCTGGCGCTGCTTCTTGGAAGGACGTGGCCCCTGTTTCCTGTTTTTCACCAGTTTTTGGAGGTTGGTGTTTGTTTCTGTTTATTGTTGTACCACATTTTACTGGATACAAGCTGTTGTGCACTGGTTAATTTTTACTTAGCTTTATTTTGCATTCGTCAGGTATTACAAAATAATTGAAACTGTTGCATTCAACCAATACTGGGCATAAAAATTGCACTTTAGTAGTTACACATACATACAGCACTGTCATCTCTTCACAATGTTGGGCTGCACGGACGAGTCAGGCGTTCGCTGTACTCATGCTGGTGCTTTATGGGATTATATAAAGTGGCGGGGCATCACAATGTCTTGTCAGCAGACACACACTCATGCACACTTACACCTACAGGCAATTTAGTGACTGATCAACATAACGTGCATGTGCATGCAAACTCCACACAAAACGGCCCAGGCCAGAAATCAAACCCGGATTGTGTTGCTATGAGGTGAAAGTGCTAACCACTACACCACCATGCCGCCTCAGTAGTTATAATATTTATAATTAAAAAGTCATGACAAGCAGAAATGGTTTTCCAGACAATATTTTACCTTTATTTGTTCTGTGGTTAGATTTTATTCCAAGCATTCAGAATTGTTCTTGTAGTCTGGATATGGTACATCACACTCACTTTTTTTCTCTCTTCGCTTCTCCTTTTAGCAATCGAAGTATAAAGTCATGAACAAGGACCAGTGGTACAACGTCTTAGAGTTCAGCCGCACTGTTAACTCAGACCTCAGTAACTACGATGAGGATGGAGCTTGTAAGTCTGACGTCTTACTGTAGTGTAATTATTCATTTCATTTTATAGTCAATTGAGTTCCTTTAGTGTCGCCTCACGCATTAGGCCATAAAATTGTGCCATAGTCATATATTTAATAATATACTTAGATAAAACAATTAAATGGTTATCCTGTGACTGTTATGGTAAAATGATCTAAATGATCACACCACGGAAACATTCCCAATTATGGCGTATAACTTTCAATACATACACTTTTATTTCCGTAAATCTAGATCGTGTTTTTCAAGTTTTAAAAATGTTTTTATCAAATCAAATCATTCAGGGTAAGCATAACTCATGATGTGTATTGAAGACACCACACATACTTGGCAGGTCCCCTACGGGGCATGGCCTCCATCGGCTTGTGGAAATATTCTGTAGACAATAAACGCTATACTTCTACAGAACAGTGCATGACACAGCACGTTGCATGACATTCCAGATTGGAATCTGGTGACTCGTAGGAATGGAAAACCCCCAAACTCAGACAAGTACAAGACAAGTGACATGAACATGTGTAACTCAAAAAGCAGTCACACACTTAAGAAAATTATAGGAACTGTCTTGTCTCATGAGCATTCCACAATGTTAAATATAACTATAAAATGCTCAAAATAGTATCATGTGTCAGGTTTAAAAAATAATCAAATAGATTGTTGTGGTGTAAGTGGAATAAAACCCTTTCAGGTGTCCTGTTATAGGTAAATGATCACCGTGGTGCTTGATTATTGTTCCCTGAAAGCACACTGAACAATAATATAAATGCAACCCTTTTTTTTGTTTCCCATTTTTTTCTTTTTTTCCCCTTTTTTTTCTCCCATTTTTCATGAGCTGAACTTAAAGGTTAGTGAGCACTTAGTAAGAAGTGCTCACTAACACAGATTTAGACAAATTTGTGAACAGTATTCGAGAGAAAAAGGCCTTTCGTGTACATAGAAAAAAATCTTGGATCTTTTTAGTTCATCTCATAAAAAATGAGAGCAAAAACAAGTGTGTCACGTTTATATTTTTGTTTTAGGCAAGTCAGAGATGAATTCTGGAAATTAGAAACTGCAGGTTTTGTTTCTCAGCCACACTCATGCTTACCCCATCTCTTTTATCCTCCTTAGGGCCGGTGATGCTGGATGAGTTTGTGGAATGGTATAAAGCCAGACTGACTTTATAGCACCACATGGTCGCGAGTGTAAAATTTAAGGGCAAAGAAATTCAAGGGCAAAAGCACATCAATGGACGCCATCCCTCCACCCTAAACAGTCCAGAAAATCCATCGTACACCTTCCCAGGAAAGCCGGCATGCATCTTGTGGACTCATCACAACCCAGAGACTTACAGTGTTAATTTAATTAAAAAGGAAAACGTCTGAAACGGAGGGAACTGCTTTAAGTGTGTTGCATCTTGGCCAGCAGTTTCATTGCCAGTGTTGTTCAGTATGGTGGAGGGAAGTCATCTGTTTATGTAATATTTTTGTTTATAGTGTTTTCAAAGGAAAATAAAGGAACTGTATGGAATTACTGCTTTTCCTCAGTTATGAAGTCTTTGAGTTCTACTGAAAGTATTGACAGGTTTCATTATGATACTGCTGTCGAGTTCTTAATTCTGATTCAGACAGTGTTTATTAATTTTTACTAGCAGCAG
>JAOVVF010000036.1:28119237-28132153 GCA_028565595.1 Duopalatinus emarginatus | reverse complement strand
AGTACACTTCACTGTGTGCTGTGTGTATTTCACACATTCACCGTTGGGTTAAAGGCAGAGATCTGATTTCCCTCACGATTAATAATTAGTAGGCAAAATTTATTTTTGCTTTCTATTTTATTTTATTACCTCGGCCCCCCTAGTCATTTTGGTCTAGAACCGCCCCTGCTTCCAAGTCCATCTACCTCCGCTAAACAATCCAACATTGTGTCCTAAATCACATGTGCCAGAAAAACTAGTACAAAATTTAATACTTGATGCCCTCACGGGGCATGGACTCCATAAGCTTGTGGAAATATTCTAAAGGCAAAGATCCGGTCCACAATTCTGCCGTATTCCGAAGTGTAGGATTTCTGTGTTCCACAGTATGTTGCATGGCATCCAAGACGTGACTTTTTGTAAATTCTCTTTAAAATATTGGTAGTCACTGGTAGTCAAATATAATTGCTTGTTTGGACTTGTTACCTAATTTGGTATCTCTAAAATATCTGTCTAATAAAACTGAATTACAAGTTTATACTGTTTCACAATCCGTCCACAATCCCTGTAACACACAAAATCAATCAAAACTGCACCACTAAAGCTTCAGAAGAGTTTCAGCTAGTTATCAAATATTTAGTGGGTCAAATAATGAAAAAAGTGTAAAGGGTCATACTTTAGCCTCTGACAAGGACTTTGATTTATACTTTAACCTCTGGCACAGACTTTTTCTTTTATAATGCTGGAAGTATTTGCTAATCATATCCTTCATATGCTTTTATATACAATTACATTTTTTATAAATATCAGTGTAAGGAAAAAATTCATATTAGTTCATAATAATAATAATAGGCTAATCATTTATTTTTATAAACTAATATGCATATTTAAAATTTTATTTTCTTGTCGGTTATACCTGTAAATATAAACTTTGATGGTACTCTTTTTTTTGCCTTTTCTGATATAATTATAATTGATCAGTTCTTATACTTTCCTGTCCACATGTCTGCAATGTTGCAAAGTTTTGAGGGACCCCTGAAGAAGCGTATATTGGACTTTATTTTTCTAAAGCTTAATAACAGATTGATTTATTCTAAAAAAACAGCACTATAAAGAATAGTCACGTTCAATTTATACGTGTTTCATGTATACATTTCGTTCCTAAATAAACCAATGAACGGACTTTCTCTTATCAATTGTTTTTTTTTTAGAATTTATTCCAGTACATTTGTTTGGGTTTTAGAATGTAAGTTAAAAGTAAAATAATTAGTAATCAGATTACATTTTTTAGAAAGGAATCAGTAAAGTAATCTTATTACAATTTTAGTTAAGTAATCAGCAGTGGTTTAGTTGAGTAATCAGTATTGGATGACTGTTTTTAAGTAACATCCCCAACAATATTACTGACATAAAGAGTGGCATTCTTCAGATCCTATATTATATCTCATTATAGCCCAGACAGCTTGAATGTCTTGACTCTCGACCTATTATGAAAAGGGTCAGTAACAATAGTACTAGATGGTACTCTTCTGTAATCAGTGCATTGCCTGTGCTACAGTAATATTTGGTCTTTATTATAAGCTACACACCAGATCACAGGAATGTGCACACAATGAATGCTGCTCTAACTCATGCACCTTTGTCTATCTATCTATCTATCTATCTATCTATCTATCTGTCTGTCTGTCTGTCTGTCTGTCTATAATAATCTATACATTTTTCTCATATTCAGCATCAGTGAATAATTTTGGACGCAGTTCTTAGATACTTAGGTCTGATCTGACTCTGCCTCTTACTCTCAAATGAGCGAAGACGTAACCAGCAATGGCAGACTATTTGTTATCGCCTCTATAATAAAATATTGTGATGTTACAATAATGTTACAGAAGTTACACTTAAGAAATATAGGCTGCTCAAGGCTTGAGGTCACGTTCATAATGTCTATTTGGGGTTGTTTGCCCTAGAAGGTCCTGCTCTAACTGTACCTTTTAAAACACCTTTTTGGGGAGCACATTGTGTCTTGTTCAGCGAGCACTGTGTTAATTATTCATTTCATGAACTTTAATAACATTTCCTGTTCTAGGGGGACTATGTATGGTTGGATCTGAAGACAGGCAGAGAATTCGAGGTCCCCATCGGTGCGGTGGTGAAACTTTGTGACTCGGGGCAAATCCAGGTCCTGGATGATGAGGGCAATGTGAGTTACTGAACATTACCATACAATGCCACAGTGACACGATAAACCCAACTTCCTCAAATAGATTTTAATAGTCCTATTATCTGAAAGGGAATTTTGTGTGGTAATAAGAAAGCAGTATTTTTTTCTACATATAACGTCCTCCACTTATATCATGTCTTTTTATATTATGTGTTAATGAGAAAGTGCACATTGTAGTACAAACATTTTGAAGCATTGCTAAGTAATTCCCTGATAGTGATTTTGGTGAAATCCATTAAAATTTAATATACTATATACATATACATCAGCCATAACATTAAAATCATGTACTTAAACAGCTGCCAAAACACTTCTAATCTATTGAGGCATAGACTCTACAAGACCTCTTAAGGTGTTCTGTGGTTTCAGGCACCAAGATTTAGCAATAAGAAATTCTGTGGATTTTCTGGTGGATCAGACAAACATTTGAGTGAGCCTTGGGCACCCATAACCATGTTGCTGGTTCACCACTCGTCCTGAAGCGACTGTTTACTTACTACCTATAATATGCCACCCCTTGACAGGTGCCTTTGAAATAAGATTATAAATGTTAATAAAATAAGATAATTCATGTCACCTGTCATTGATTTTGTGGTTTTTATATTATGGCTGATTGGTGTATACAGGTTAATGGTTGGAAATAGGCAAGTGACCAAATTGGGGAAACATGGGTCAACATACAAAAACTGGACTGTCTACATAAAGTGAAAACAAAAGTGACAAGTTCTATAATCTATGGATTATATCTATATTAAACATCAACATCACTAAACTTGAAGTTTCATGACATTCTCTAGATGGTTTGCTTTTTTTTTTGACTATTATTGATTATAACTTTGACTATTGTTTGCTTTATGGACCTGAAATAGAATAGGAATGGACTCTTTTGTTGATTACGCCATGTTGAAATTAAATCTCCTTTCTTTCAGGAACACTGGATCTCCCCCCAAAATGCCACCAATATTAAGCCAATGCACCCAACCTCTATCCATGGGGTGGAGGACATGATTCGACTGGGGGACCTAAATGAGGCTGGGATTCTCCGCAACCTGCTCATCCGCTACAGAGAACACCTCATTTATGTATGTGCACTCTTTTACTTGCTGTTCTGATCCATCTCCAATTAGGTCTTATTTAATGTTCCTTTTTATAATTGTTTTGTATTTTGCTGTACTGTGCCAGAGCCACAGTCACAGTCAGGATTTGTTTGAATTTATTTTGGGAAAAGTTTAGTGAATGATAATGTAGCTAACAAGTAAAAGAAACTTACACTGATCCACCATAACCACAAAACCACTGACAGGGGAAAAGAACAACATTGGTTATCTGATTACAATAGAACCTGTCAAGGGGTTAGATATGTTAGGCAGCAAGCAAATGTTAACAAAAAAACTCCTCAAGTCTACATTAATGAGCCAAAATTCAACATTGAAATAAAAAACATACCCCAAACATATTCAGTAAGGTTATTCCAGTTGGTTATCATGGACTTTATTTTCCTTACTGTTGGTATAAACATTACTTTATGCAGGTTCTTCAAAAATATTATTAATGAAAACACTCAAAACTTACTTTGTTAAAGGTACTTATATTGTATTAATGCTGAAGTAATAACTAATGTCTGTTTAGAAGAACTTAACTCAAGCTAAATAATCATCTAAACCGATATAAGCAATATGAGACAATGACAGACATATCTTTGCACAGTGCTAATTTGGTACCTACAAATTTTAGTCACTTTAGTACGTAAAATTATAAATGCGAATTTCGGACAGTTAAAAAAAACTCTGAGAAAAGAGTGAAACCACAAAACTGCACTGTTCTTATTCTTAATCTCTTCTTATGTCTTAATCTCCCTTTTAATTACTGGGTCTTTGTCTCTCTGCCTTAATCAATTCCTCTGGCTATGTTTTCTTCTCTTTGTCCTTTCTTTCTGTAAAGACGAACTGTGGAGGCAGGGTAAGTATAGCGCTGGCCTTATGCATGGCTGCCCTCCGTTCGTGTGTTTGCATTACACTGCTCCACTTCAACACGGCTGTGCTGGCCTGCTGTAATGGGACACCCATACATTGTCACACAGATATCTGAAAACTGAGACAGCCAGCTACTCTCCTCCTATTGCTCACTCCTGTTATCTGTGGTTACTCATCCTCATGTGCAATCATCAACATGGATGTGCTCAACATTATGCAATATTCAGCGATGTATGCATGCTTCATGCATCTTCATGCAACATATTATAAAGAAACAAATCTAGAATTTAAATTATTGCATGGAAATAGTACCTCATGTGTCAGGTTTTTAATAATCAGAATGACATAATTTTAATTAATGTTATTTAGATCAACTTGTTTTTGAGTTACAACCATTCAAATCAAGTGACCAGTCAAATATAAATTTACACTAACAAATATGAGACCTTACTATCCATACATGATTGTATATACAATTACTGTATGCATTATGCAGTCAGATTCCCATTATATTCACAAGCATCATCAGGGCCGGAAAGTTAAATTTCTTTATTTTAATGCACATGTGACATGATACCTAGCTTGAAAGTTTGCTGATGATTGTAGTTACATCATGAATTAGGTTACCAAATAACTGCTAGCTTACGTGTTCACTTGGTTGTTGGTTTATATTATACACTACAATAGTAAGAATTGTACATTATATGGCAGTTTACTTAATAATACCTAACTTGAGTGAATTACTCCTGGTTTTATTTGCGCATAAACCAGTTTACCAAATTTTAGCTGGCTTGCTAGCAAACTTAGCTAATCATAGCTACTCATATAACTGCTGCTAGTAATGTTAATGTAACCTAAGCTAACATGTGCTGCATTTAGGTAGCTGGCTTGCTTAGAAATAATTATGTTACAGTATTATTGCTTTATTCTCTTTAATGCTAAGCAGTAGCACATCAAGCTGTAGAAGTAAAAGACCAGTTGTAATACTTGTCACTAGGCTAAACCAGTGTCCTGCGTTTGCCCATTAAAATGACAAATCTTTGTATATTAACAAGTAAACCAAGTCTTATAATTAATTTATAGAAGTCAGACAGATGACTAGAGACTGGAGGGGGTTACTTTGCATGTGCAGCATGTTTAACCCAATTCATATCCCTGTGTTATCTCATTGCTTACTAATAAGGGAGTATTTGGCATTTGGCAAGATTATAATACGTTCATGATACATAAATGAGCTAACAGTGTATGGACTTACACAATAATTAAACCAACTGGCTCTCACTATTGGTCTTACTCATTTCAATTCTACTTTGCCCTTGTTTAGACATACACGGGGTCCATATTGGTGGCAGTGAACCCATACCAGCTGCTGCCCATCTACACAGCTGACCAGATTCGCCTCTACACCAACAAGAAGATCGGAGAGATGCCTCCTCACATCTTTGCCATTGCTGACAACTGTTACTTTAACATGCAGAGGAATAACAAAGACCAATGCTGCATCATCAGGTCAGATACATTTTAGTAGCAGTGGATTATAGCCATAAATTTAAACATTATTTACTACAAAATAATAATAACACAGCAAATAAAATCAAGTTGAGGAACTGTGATAGGTGAATTATACTATAGGTTATAGTCTGGTAAATGTTTAGAGTAACCCAGCATTTGTCTATTTCATAATAATGTGTGCGAGAAAACACGGTCACCATGGTCTACAGACGCATTTACAATACCCCCCCCCCCTTTTTTTTTCCCCTCACCAACATATCCATATCTAACAATATAAAGTAAATCTACATTTCTGTCCTTTGTAGACACATTGTATGTACTGTATATATTTTATATAATGTATTTAATTATAATTATTTGATATAAAACAATAACATAGGGATCACAGAGTATTTTAATATTCCAATCTCAAAATCAGAATGCAGTGTCTGCTGATATTTGTCAAATATCAACATTTTCAATATCATTGGTACTCAAAAGATAATAAGGTAATTTGTATTTCAACAGAATTTAAAATTGAGTTATAAATGAATAAAAAGATAATGGTGATGAACCATTTTCAGATAATGAAATTAATGAAATGAAGTAAAATTAGTGAAATGTACATTTAAAAGTTTAGTTACAGCAAATGTTTATGAGGTCCGGTGTAATGAAATGAAAGGTTTCTGCACATTCCTCTTTACTGCGTATATAACTGACCTGCCATGTGTTAGTGTGTGTGGTGTTTAGTTGTTTGGTGTGTTTGGCTTTGCACTTGAGCTACTACTTTAATGTAACTGACAGTTATAAAAGTATATCTCACCGATCTTGGTAATATTTGGTCATGTATGCGCTATAAATATCCTCTTCTTCAGTTGATTGTAGTTTCAGTAATTGTTATTAAGCCAAATTTTGGACACATTTTCCTTGTGTCAGTTTGTGTCTCAGACAAAACTACTAAACAAGGTACAAGGTATCTACACAATACATTTTCAGGTAAAAAAGACACACATTAAAGGTACCAAGGATAAGGCCCAGGGCTAAATTTAGGAACAGTTTAGTATTGCCCTGCCTCAGAAAGTTTGAAGTCATAACTGTCCTAGAAAGAGGGATGTTATGGGGATAATAAAATAGTGATGCTTTAAACTTTTTAAAAACTTTGTAAACATTTTTAACTTTAAACATTTGTAAATAAAATGAGATTAGGCATCTTAACCGTGTTAATTAAAGCTAGTATTGTAATATTTTAACGTTATTTAAGGGAAAATATTTTGGCTGAGATAGGCTTTAATTGTTAGCTACATTAGCCTTGTAACTAAGTAAGCAAACTTTGGAAATCAGCTTATTACATTTGTTGCTTTTTTCATAAAAACAGTCTTTAATGATGTTGACCTGTATGTTGAACCTGGCAGTGGTGAGTCTGGAGCAGGGAAAACAGAGAGCACTAAGTTGATCCTGCAGTTTCTGGCTGCCATCAGTGGGCAGCACTCCTGGATCGAACAGCAGGTGTTGGAAGCCAACCCCATCCTTGAAGGTGAGGAAAACTAATGCTACAGTCTTTTTGATATGTTTTTGTTCGACATTTTTTTGTGTTTTCTGCTCAAACAAACCTGACTTATTTGATCCACTATTCAACAAACTCTTTATGAGGTTAAAATTGGAATAGGAAACATATAATTGCAAAATATGCAATGTTTCTTTTTTAACAGCTTTTGGAAATGCCAAGACCATCCGTAATGACAACTCAAGCCGATTTGGGAAGTACATAGATATTCATTTCAACAAAAGAGGAGCGATAGAGGGGGCTAAAATAGAGCAGTACCTGCTGGAGAAGTCCCGAGTATGTCGACAGGTATGAGTACGAATTAAATAGTACAGTCTGTCTGAGCTGTGTATTTAGGGACATATATAGAAATAATATTAGCACATGTATCTTTGAGTTGTCTGTTGTTCTGAATCAGTGTGTGACGTAGGTGACTCTTGGAGATCATTGTCTGTGACATCCTCAAACAGAAATGAATAACATAGCTGTATATATATTTATATTTATGTACATGTGGGCCAGATAGCTAAAATGCTAAAACCAGACAACATTTTTGAGTAAGTCATATTTGAATTTGTCATAATCATTAAGCTGATGAATAAAAAAAATAACATTACCGTATATCAGCGAAACCATTATTACTTATATCGTAGACCTTCTGGGGTGTCTAAAAATATCAATTTAATTACATTTAAAAATAAATAGCATTAACTGTTATAGTCATTGTGAAAGACGTTTCTCTTTTAAAAGATTTTTTTTCTAGCTTACTCAGTTACATTTGACAGATTTAGACCACTTAAATTGAATGATGTAGCTTAGGTTGAGGAGCAGTAGAATTTCAGGCATACAGTTCTGCAAACTGAAACAAAGAAACAAGCCAAGTAGTTCCTCAACCTCAGCTACATCATTTGTGTTTACAAGTGGTCTGAATTATCCCAGACGGTCTGACAAGATTTCTGTCAAATTGGACTGATTAAATTAGAGAACTATCTTTCAAAAGATATTCAATGCCGTTCACTGTTTATTCTCAAACTAGTACAGATTGTTGTGATTGTTGTTTCTCTGTTCACCAGGCCCGGGATGAGAGAAACTACCATATATTTTACTGTATGCTAAAAGGCATGACACCAGACCAGAAGAAGAAACTTGTCCTGGGCAAAGCAACAGATTATACCTACCTCACTATTGTAAGTGAAGATATCACCGGTACTGTCCACCATGACTGCTTTTCTTATTCACACAGGAAAGTCTATCTTAAGTCCATATTCTTATGATACCTTTTGGAAACTGACAATCAGAAACTATAAACAGGTTATATTTAAATGATTAAATAAAGCCAGTATTATCCACTTTTAGACATCTTATTTCCCTACCCTTCCCTTAGGGAAAGTGCACTGTGTGTGATGGCCGTGATGACCAGAAGGAGTATTCCAACATCCGTTCAGCCATGAAGGTGCTCATGTTTACAGACACGGAGAACTGGGAGATCTCTAAACTGTTGGCTTCCATTCTGCATATGGGCAACCTCAGATATGAAGGTGACACACACACACACACACACACACACACAGTAGCTATAACAGTTTGGTAATACAGTTAACAACACAGAATGTGGGTGTCAAATAGTTTTACTGAATAATTTAAAGGGCTTTAAATAAAGATGTAGGATGCTGGCAATATGATAATGTGATTTTTTTAGATAAGTTTTGCACATCATTTGTATATCCGCTGAATGTATTTTGGTATTTGCCTCTCTTTGCTAGAAAATTTATTTGTAATATGTGTTATGCTGCATCCTTCATTATCATACAGATTAATCTCATAGCTACAATGCCAGGTAATACACATTTAATGACAATTCATGGCCGTGGTTCAAATAGAATACTACTCACTAAGTACATTTTCTAAACATTACATTTAGCGATAGTTTACAGATATACAGGGTCCAAATATTATAAGGGTATATTCAATATTTTTACAAGCTTTACCAGATGTAGGTTTACATGATCTACTGAGCATCAAGTAAAAGAATATACTAATATGTCTACTTGCTAAAAGACATATTAGTGGATGACATTGTACATATTATAAAATAATATAATAATCAAATACACAAAACACTTTAACCCTAACTAACTAACTAACTATCATTATCTCTTGATTAAGTAAAAGTCACTTACTCTTTTTGACGACTATGCATTTGATCCATCCGTGCAGTAAAACACACACATACACACACCAGGGGGCAGTGAACACACGTTCCCAGAGTGGTGGGGGGCAGCCCCTAACCGCAGCGCCTGAGAAGCAGTTTGGTGCCTTGCTCAAAGGCACTTCAGCCAAATCTTGAACCTGGGACTTTTTGGTCCCAAGGCATTTTCCCCAAACCCCAAGTGTATGGCTGCCACCAAAGCAACTGCCATGTATTGCAATTCAAATTCCACAAAGAGCATAAACCAGTCATCAGTCATCAAATCAAGATCATCTAAAGGCCTTTGATATTCAGCAAGCAAAAATCAAAAGCTTCATCAGAACTGAATACATTTTTCTTTTTGACTACAATAATACTCTCACTATTTTGCTGTCTTTCTGCCTTGATTGGATATCAGTCACATTGGAGTCTTTGTTAAAGACATGATATTCAACATATCTAACCAGGCATATGATGTATCAGATTGAGTTACTATTACAGGATTGTATTACAGGGTGTCACAGTGGTCTTATCTCCAACCTGAGACACATTACTACAGTTTACAACATTTACATTAATTATTCAATAAAGTATAAAAACAATAAACGAGTACTGTAGCTTCAGGTTTATAAGGAATGTCTTAGGACGGTTGTATTACAGTGGGCTGTTACAAGTATATAAGACACTAGTATTGTATTACAATGTTTTATAAATTCAGACTTTATTGAAAAATGTATTCATTAATAAATATATCTCGTTTGTGTTTTTTGCACAGCCCGTACGTATGATAATCTGGATGCCTGTGAGGTGGTGCGATCTTCTGAGCTTTCCATTGCTGCTAAGCTTTTAGAGGTAAAAAAAAAAAAAAAAAGTTAAAGCAGATTTATGAAATGTTTTACTTAAACTCCTTTTTCCTGTTTCCCTACCGTAACTTAAATGTCCCTGGCTATATATATGGTATTAGTCTGTGTGTGTGTGTGTGTGTGTATTTGTGAGTATGTGTGTAAAATCTGGTGTTTGCCAGGCTGTTGTTAGTGTAGTAGCAGAAGTTGTGTAAGCTGAACTGTAGAACTGGAACATGAGGACAGAGGGGAAGGGTTTAAGTGCCACCTACTGCCAGGGCACTGATCGCACACTTCTAACATCCTGATCTGCTAATTGATTAGACAGTAAAACTGTAAAAACGCTCGTAACTTTAAATCCTTATTGTACTGTGTAAGTCATTCATTCATTACCTAAGCTGCTTATCCTACTACTGGGTGACAGCAGGTGCTGAAGTCTATCCTACCAGTCACTGCGTGAATGGTCGCCAGTCCATCACATGGTAGACGCACAGGCAGACACGCCTCACACACACACACACACACTCACATGTAGTAGTCACAATGTAATATGTAGTATCTCAATGTAGTTCCCCCGACTGCATGTCTTTGGGCTGTGGGACAAAACCCACAAAGATACAGGGATGTGCCACCATGCCATCCTTTGTGCAATTTAGAGACTGATCTCTGAAAAGCAATTTTCCTATTTTATCAACAGGTTGACTCTAAGGACTTAATGAACTGCCTGACCAGTCGCACCATCATCACCCGAGGAGAGACAGTGTCCACCCCGTTGAGCATGGAGCAGGCCTTGGATGTTCGTGATGCTTTTGTAAAGGTAAACATCTCTTCTTACTCCTTCCCCTTTTTGCACCACTCCACAGTGTATATGCCTGACGTATGAATGTTTTTTTTCTTTCTTATAGGGAATTTATGGACGCCTATTTGTGTGGATTGTTGAAAAGATTAATGCAGCCATCTACAAGCCTCCGTCTCAGGAGCCTAAAGCAGTGCGCAGGTCCATCGGCCTGCTGGATATCTTTGGCTTTGAAAATTTTACAGTCAACAGGTAGTTAGTGGGTCATTTAATGCACTCTTTGAAATAGCAGTATTCAGTAGCATGATTGAAATGACCTTGGATAAAAGCAGGTCACATGACAGACTGTTCTTTATACATATTTTTTTCCCTTTGTAGCTTTGAGCAGCTTTGCATCAACTTTGCCAATGAAAACCTACAGCAGTTCTTCGTGCGACATGTCTTCAAGCTGGAGCAGGAGGAGTACAACCTGGAGAACATCAACTGGCAGCACATCGAATTCACTGACAACCAGGATGCGCTGGATATGATCGCTATCAAACCTATGAACATCATCTCGCTCATTGATGAGGAGAGCAAGTTCCCCAAGGTGAGAAAAAGGAGCAAAGAAGGCAAAAGAGACAGATAGCAAGAAATAAAGAAATACATACAAACTAAAAGGAGTGAATAAGGAAATATATAATAAGATTATTCATTTATTTATTTTTTATGTTATACAGGGCACAGACACCACCATGCTGAACAAACTAAACTCTCAACACAAGCTGAACACCAACTACATCCCACCCAAGAACAGCTACGAGACGCAGTTCGGCATCCAGCACTTCGCTGGCATTGTCTACTATGAGACCAGAGGTCAGGAACAGAGGCATCACACTCCTCAGCACCATACACTCAAATTTCAAAACTATTTTATCACTTTTATCAGCTCCATAATTAACATAAAACAACACCGTACACTATATACCTATCAACACCAAACACATCTCAGCTTATTAACTCCATCAACAAGAGAAAATCTGTGCATATTATTATTATTATTATTTTATTTTGCCAAATTGTCCCAGTAACTATTTCACATTTTATGACCAGTGTTGTAGTGACTAACTATCCTAAAGGTGTAATGATAGATACATTTACTTGTAATGAAAATGTGTGCAGGTTTTCTAGAGAAGAACAGAGACACCCTTCATGGTGACATCATTCAGCTGGTTCACTCGTCCAAGAACAAGTTCATCAAGCAGATCTTTCACGCTGACGTTGCAATGGTAATGACATCTATCTATCTATCTGTCTTTCTGTCTGTCTGTCTGTCTATGCCTTTCATCTATACATAGCAAAACACAGGTCATTTGTGTTTGGTAGATTATTTCTTTGTTGTAACAATGCTTCTTGGCAATAAATCTTATACCACTGGAAAGCCAGTGAATTTCCCTTTTAAATAGTGCCACATTTGTAAGGATCATGCATTTGTGGCATAAGTATGTGGGTTGGTCCCATGAAAAATCTCGTTTCCAAGCAGCTCAATCTGCCATTGACTCATTTGGTGTAGACGTTTGTTAGCAAACCACTATATTTCTAATCATGTTTTGTATGGTCTTCAAGTAGTAGAATAGATTTTGTCTTATACCTAAGTGCTGTTTAATTCTCCATTCTGATTGGTCCACATGTGTATTGGTTTTCTATACGAGCAGCTATGCCAGGAGTCCTAAAGTACATTAAAATATAAGTTTTTATTAGGGCTGTCAAACGATTAACATTTAAATTGCAATTAATCTCAGAATTTCATATAGTTAATCGCGATTAATCACATTTTTAAATCTATGTAAATGAATAAGGCTTTAAAGTGAAATGTTACAATTAAAATGGCGAACACATGTTATGCT
>JAOVVF010000036.1:28103949-28119113 GCA_028565595.1 Duopalatinus emarginatus | reverse complement strand
TTAACAGATCTTTCACCATCACTCAAACTTAGGCTGCGTCCGAAATGCCATACTCCCATACTAGTTAGTATGCGACATGATGTAGTGCGTCAGAATACCTAGTACATAACAGGTAGTATGTGAAAGGTTCCCGGATGTCCTAAGTATGCCATTTCGGACGCTGCCTTACTCTTACTGAAGCAGCGCACGACAAGCCTCAACATGAACTACGAGTGAATCGCAGGGCCAAATTAGAATTTGCGTTAACGACACTATTTTTTTTAATCGCGATAATTTGAGATCGTGTTAATGCGTTGTTATCGCACTGTTAACTTGACAGCCCTAATTTTTATTAATTTGCTTGTTTTGATACATTATTGTATATCAAATATTTACTCACAGGGATGTGTAAGGCAGATGGTCCACATCTACGATGGCCCACATCTAAATGGTAGAGAACACAGAACACTAAGTGGTAGAGAACACAGACTACTTTTGTGTTTTACTCCTTCTTAGTAACATGACAAGCTACACCGATCAGCTATAATATTAACACCGCAAAACCGCTGACAGGTAAAGTGAATAAAATTCATTGTATTGTTACAGTGACACCTGTTATAGGAACTGCAAATGAACAGTCAGTTCTCATGGTTGATGTGCTGGACATATGAAAAATGGTCAAGCGTAAGGATCTGAGTGATTTTTACAAGGGCCAAATTTAAATTTTGAAATTACTGGATCATAGCATCTCCAAAACAGTAGGTCTAGTGAGTTGTTCCCAGTATGCAGTGGTTCATGGTCCAAGGAAGAATAACCAGTGAACCAATGACACATGACCACCCAAGGCTAGGCTGTTTGGTCCGATCTTGCAGAATATCCAAAAAAGGATCTGCTAACATCATGTTGCCAGATATGACAGAGGACTTGTGGAGTCCATGCCTCAAAAGGTTAGAGCCATTTTGGCAGGTGCTGTTTATGTTAGTGTATGGCTGAATGGTGTATGCAATAAGAGGGGCTTTTGAGGGATTGGCTGTTTATAGCTGCTATAACGTATGTTATAACTGGAAATAATTTGTCTTGCAGAAATATAAATGGTTAAAAAAATGATGTCTCATTAAATCGTGCAGCCGTGCTACGTTTATGTAGTATAAGAGAAATAAATCATTCTGCAGCATGATAATATAGGAAATTAATCAACTTTAAGGTAGTAACTGGAACTGGGCCGTACAATAACACCCCTTTTTCTTTAAGATTTCATCTTATAAGCATGTTCAGATGTTCTCATAACAGTGTTTTGAAATTCTTTCTTTCTGTGCCAGTTTCTGTGTGGCTCCGTCCACAGTGCCACTCCTCCTCCCAAGGTAACACAGAATGAAAATTCCAGCCTCATTAGCCACTCATTTTCTATGCCATTTCATGTAGTCGTCCCAGTTTTTGTTTTGCAGCATCCTGATCAGAAACGTAACCTCATCCCATGTCACCACCATGTTCTCATTATCACTTACTGAAACCTCACTTCATCCCATAACCTGTAGTATAGCTACACTGTGTTTTGTTTTGTTTAACCTCCATTCTTTACACTAATGACTTTTACTAGGTTTACTAACAGTAGCAAATTGCCACTGACAAGTGATATTACTTTTATTACATCCAGATATACTTTATAATAATCTTTGGGTTACTAAATTTTATCAACTATACACTATAAACAAAAGGAAGTCCCAAGACTCCATTCACTTATACACTATATGGGCAAAAGTATGTGAACACCTGATCATCATGCTCATCTGTTGCTACGAAGTTTGGAGTATGCAATTGTCTAGAATGTCTTTGTATGCTGTAGCATTAAGATTTCCCTTCATTGAAACTAAGACACTTAACACATGTTTCAGCAAGACAATATGAGATCTGTAAGGATGTAAGATGTCTTGCCAAGGTTGCTGGAAGAACTTAGGGATGAAGTGGAACAATACATTTTTGTATACAAACTCCAAGAGCTAAATGTGCAAGATATTTTAGCAGAAAAAAAGGGAACTCCATATCAGTGCCCTGGCTTTTGGAATAGGATGTTCAGTGGTCAGGTCTTCACATACTTTTGGCCATATACTGTACAGAAAAAATAAGCCTTTAAAGTAATAAATACTCTTAAAGACTGATTCATTTTATGTTCTAAATTTGAACGTAGCATTAGTAATAATGATAATAATAATAATAATAATAATGATTATTATTATTATTATTATTATTATTATTATTATTATTGTAAAATATTTTTTTCAGGATAGTGATTATCACACGGCAGAATGAAAATCCAAAGTCTACTGAAAATATATTTTTATATTTTTTTCTTTCTGTAGATGTATTCATTCTCAGAAGTGAAGTTCTCACCCTGACCTCTTTTGTTCTCTATGACCCTAAAATAAACGAATAGCACACCCTCAATTTAGCTTGATGATAGCGAACAGTTTTCTAACAGTTTCCTGTTCCTGAGCTAGAGATGTGGCTGATGTGGTAAAGGAAGGCCCAGAAGGACAGATAGAGTCAGAGGTCAGAAGGAGGTTAAAGAGATCCTCTTGGTGCTCTTTCCACCATTCCTGACTTTCCTTTTTTTTGTGTATCTTTCTGTGTGTGTTTCCTGGTGTTCAGGGGGCGGAGACCAGAAAGCGTTCCCCAACCCTGAGCAGTCAGTTTAAACGCTCTCTGGAGTTGCTGATGCGCACACTGAGTGTGTGCCAGCCCTTTTTTGTCCGCTGCATCAAACCCAACGAGTACAAGAAGCCCATGGTGAGTGAGAAGTCAGTGTGAATTAATGTATGGTGAGGAGGGTAAACAAGAAAGTATGTTCATTTGTGTTCCTAGCCTCCCTTTACTCGTCCTCCTCTGTGTAAAGTAATTAAAATTCACTCTGTCCTCCCAGCTGTTTGACAGGGAGCTGTGTGTGAGACAGCTCCGCTACTCAGGAATGATGGAAACAATTCGGATCCGGAGGGCTGGATACCCTATCCGCTACACTTTTGTGGAGTTTGTGGATCGCTATCGTGTCCTCATGCCTGGAGTGAAGCCTTCATACAAGCAGGTAAATAAGGGCACATGATTTCTGTGAGTTGATGTGGAATTAAAGGTTAATTCATCCAGGCCATTCTGAATATGTAATACTAATTAATATGGGATACACCAATCAAATTATTTTTCAATGTGATATTGATGCAAAAGTTGAAATTGTGGAGTAAAACTGGCAGGATGGAAAGTTTTTATTTATTTCATTTTATTAAGGCAAAGTCATGTAAAAAATCTTGATACAAAAACAATATTTACCTTTATCTAATAATTAATAAGGCAGGGGTTTGGCCATATATTTAGTAGACAATATTAACCATAGATTTAATAAATCGAGCAAGTATGGTAGCCCATTTCCACCAAGTACAAAAACAAAGAATCGCATAAAATTTGTTCATTATTATTTTGGCAGCATTATGTCAAATTGTTAAATTATCGTCTTAAAATCCCAATTTATTGTCTAGAACTTCACTTATTATTCAAAATATGCGTTTATATATCTATTTATACAATTAACTAAAATTAGCTAAAAATTAGCTTAGTGACTTATTTTATTAAAATTCTGATTTTTTTTTGTATTAAAATAGAAGAGTCCCAGATGATGTTAGGTCATATTAGTGACTTTGCTACTTTTGGATACCAAAACAATATTATAGTATGTTGAATTTTCACATTTTTATAGCTTCCCCATCATTTATAGAGTAACGCTGATGACTGGTTAGCACGAAAAGCAGATGTTGTGTTTCATAAGTAAGAGTACATTTTTCGAACATGCCTGTCAAGCCATCTGATTACTGAAACAGATCACATACAATTTTGAATCCTTAATAATCTTAAAGTCAGAATTTTGAAATAAGTAACATTTTAAGATAATGCAGCTGGTGGAAAAAATACATTATATTAAAAAATTTTGACATTTGAAATTGGTGTCTTTAGTTTTGCACTGGAGCTATGAAGCTGATGCAATGAGCAGATGTTCATAAACTACTGTGAAGCTACGTAATCCTCTTTATAAAGAAAATTATTTTGTTAATTAGCAGAGTATGTTCATATTTAACAAAATTCAGGTTCTGAGTAAAACTACATTATTATCTGCACAATTCCCAGTAAATTTTGGGAGGCAGGCACTGGTGGTATCAGTAGTACCAAACTACATTATGAACTGATTTTCATTGTACAAAATGGCTGGACCCATCACATCACAGTCCTCAGTTTTAATTATGTTTAAAGATTATAAACCCCCTTTAAAATGGGTTGTTGATGCATCTCTTAGTGAAATACTAGATATTTAACACTCTTAAACATGTTTAGACCCATTGGATAAGTGGCTGAATAACTGGAAGAGAATAAAAAATGCATATAATGCATATAATGCATAATGTGAAATGTGAGAATGACTCCCTGCTAAGAATGACCTTGCATTGGTAATCTAAGATGACTGGGGATGGTACCACAAAGACACCCTAAAGATAGCTATAGATATTCTTCCTTGGATAACCTAAAGACTGTTGATGCTACAACCAGTTCACACTCACGTCTCCATCACTGAACAGTTGATAACTTCAGTCTCATGTGATAGGCTTAGATAGAAAGGATGTGCATACAGAGAAGTCATAGAAGAAATTATTGTGAAGGAAGTTATAAAAGGGAAATTATATATAATCACAAAAAAAAAAAAAGAATTGAATATATACTATTAAAATTATAGTCAGTCTCCTGATCCAGGTGTTACTATTATATTATACTATTATATAGTATAATATAATATATTATTATTACTATTATATACTATTATACTTAATCTAATATCTGACTACTGCATTAATTTGTCACTAGCACGTTTTGGTGTTGTACAGGATTCAGAATTTGCAACGATCACACATTACAGGACACAAATCTAAACTCCATTATGTTTTTTGTTTGTTCTTGTTAAGGACA
Source organism: Duopalatinus emarginatus (assembly GCA_028565595.1). NCBI lineage: Eukaryota > Metazoa > Chordata > Actinopteri > Siluriformes > Pimelodidae > Duopalatinus > Duopalatinus emarginatus. The sequence goes on along the minus strand of JAOVVF010000036.1, from coordinate 28,114,139 downwards.
ACCTTAGGGGAACCTGCCAGAGAATTGCTGAGGCTGTCCTTGGCAGAGATGATGACTGGCAGATGGGAAAGACCAAGATCTTCCTTAAAGTAAGTCGATACTGTAGAAGATAACAGCTATTAAAGTGATTCATGTAAAAAATTAATGAAGATAAGACCTTTATTTGACACACATTACATCACAATGAAACGTTTTAACAAATCCCAGCTTGTTAGGAAGTTGTGGTCAGAGTGCAGGTGATACAGTAACCCTGGAGCCGAGAGGGTTAGGGGCCTTGCTCAAGGACCCCACAGAGCTACAGGAGCCTTGCACAAGAACCTTGTTAAGCCACTACTGCCTGAAATACAGTGGATCATTATAGCAGCGTCCATAAATATGGTGAATTTCATACTAATAAATACCGGAATGCTGCGTTATAAAATTTGGATAGCTAAATAATGTGTTTGGAGACCATTGTGTGAATGCCTGCTTATTCTTGTGGTCAGGTGACCTCGAAAAGTCATGTGGTGCTCGCTTTTTTCTCTTTTTTTGCCGTCCGGAAAGAAACTTAAGCCAGAGGTCAATGGTCAGCATAGTGTTTGTCCATTTCCCTGGTGCCATGGACAGTTTTCCACTAAGTGTTGTTTTATCAAGGTTTTCAGCTGTCTGAAACAGGAAGTCCCTCACTGTGGGAGTAAAAAGAGGGCATTGCCAATACTTCCTAACAGGAAGTGACAACATTAGACCAGGATAAAGGAAAATGTAACACAATTCAACTGGGAAAATGCATAAAATTGTTATTTAGATTAAGCTGTAGAGCTTTATAGGAAATCCTTTTCTTTCCTTGTGAATACTGTTCTCAAAATTTCCAGTAATATGACATGACCTTGTTTTTGGCAGGACCATCATGATATGCTTTTGGAGATTGAGAGAGACAAAGCCATCACTGACAAAGTCATACTTATTCAGAAAGTCGTCAGAGGATTCAAAGACAGGTACGCTGTTCTTCTGAAAATAATAGTGTAAATTCACCAACTGTGGCTCTTGAGCTCCGGTTTCCTCCCACCTTCCGAAAAACACACATGGTAGGTGAATTAGATGTGCTAAATTGCCCCTGAGATGGATTGGTGCCCTGTCTATGTGGTGTTCTGGCCTTGTGCCAAGTGATTCCGGGTTGGCTCTGGACAAACCATGACCTTGATGAACTAAGCGGATAGGATAATGACTGGCTGACTGACTGAATGCCTTGATCCCATGCACTGCCTGTTTTAGTCAATCAAATCGAACTGGTTAAAGCATATTAACCAAAGGAAACACAAATCTGTCCAGGAGATCCTTTAGACTGGCACTGACCATTTCCTGTTTTAATAGGTCTAACTTCCTGAAAATTAAGAAATCAGCTCTTATGATCCAGAAGACTTGGAGGGGTTACTACTGTCGCAAGAACTACGGAGCGGTGAGTTAACTATGTAAACTCTCAGCATATTATTATCAACTTAATTACTGACTAATAAAAATAAGTGAGTGTATATTGGAGACTAGCTACCAATAGGAAATACTGGTCAAAACGAAATATCACAACCAGCGAGATCAGGGCTGGGCAATTAATTTCTACAAGGGGCCACATGAAAAATCTGAACTGTGTTGGAGGGCTGAACAAATGATATCTTGCTCAGTATAAATTTTTTCCCATTGTAAAACGCAGTAATTTAAATATTTTGATAAGCTGCTACTGGTAATCAGAAGTATAAGAATATTCTGTAAATATTTATGTAAATATTTGAATTGTGGTGTAGGTCTAGCTAGCATCATCCGCCGCTGTGCAGACAGACGTAAGATACATGTGACCGAGCGTAAACAATAAAAAAGTCTGATAGTATATATAAGTCATGCAGACTTAATGTCTTCTCAGCAAAAACAGGACATTCATCTAACATTAGTCTATGGTTCTCCTGTGGTTAGTTTTCCAAGAACCTTCTCTCAGTGTTATAGGGATGTTGTAAGAACGTTTTCCAAAGGTTTCTTGTATTGCAATGGTTATGGAAACGTAAATATATTCAAATTGGAACGGTTTCCAAAGGTTCTCCAAAGGTTCTTCAAAGGTTCACACTCAAAGATACAAACATTACAGATTCCTGTAACCCAAAAATAATGTTCCCAGAACGTTCTTGTAAACAAAAGTTGTTATCTGGTTCAACACTAACCTCAGAGGCGTTATCAGCTCTTATTTGTCCAGTCACTTTGACAAGCTCCAACTAGATGCTAACAGCAACCTGACCCTGTACACATGACATACTATTTCCTGTGTTGCAGATGCTGGCCGGTTTCTCACGGCTCCAGGCCCTGTACCGCTCTAGGAAACTCTATCAGACGTACCATGTGACCCGGCAGAGGATGACCCTGTTCCAGGCCCGCTGTAGAGGCTGCATGGTGCGCCGGGCCTTTAGACACCGGCTCTGGGCCGTCATCACCATCCAGGCCTATACGAGGGGCATGATCGCTCGGCGTTTATACCACAGACTCAAGGGAGAGGTATGTAGTTAGCACAAAATCAGACAGATTTGAGTAAAATTCTGAGGATTATGAGCTCATGGGTACATGAAGTATATGTAGAGGTTGTTCAAGTATTTATAGAAAGTAAAGTGTAAAGGTCACTACAAAGAAAGTATTAGCCGTTTGTGCATGTAGGAGCATTGACTGGAAATAATGATCTTCTCATTCTCCTCATCATTCCTCCTGTCCTTCAGTACAAGCGACGTCTGGATGCAGAGAAGATGCGCTTGGCTGAGGAGGAGAAGCTCAGGTACCAGATGAGTGCTAAGCGGGCCAAAGCCGAGGCCGAGCGCAAGCACCAGGAACGACTGGCCCAGCTGGCACGAGAGGACGCGGAGCGGGAGAAGAAAGAGAAGGAGGAGGCGCGTAGGAAGAAGGAGATGCTGGAGCAAATGGAGAGAGCTCGCCATGAGCCTGTCAACGACTCCGACATGGTGGATAAGATGTTTGGCTTCCTGGGAACCACAAGCTCTTTCCCTGGGCAGGAGGGCCAGGCACCAGCTGGGTTTGAGGTGAAGAGCGCCCTCTTCCGGTCATGAATTGGTTATTATGAGAGTTTTTTAGAGATTTTTTTGTGGCTAAATTGACAAAACATTTCCATAAATTAAATTTTTCTGAATCATCTATCTATCTATCTATCTATCTATCTATCTATCTGTCTGTCTGTCTGTCTGTCTGTAAATTTGTCTTTCTCTCTCTAGCTGTGCATCAGTCTATTTATCTATCTATAGTATGATCTTAGTGTGGTGTGTGTCTATGTGTGTTTATGCACTAGGACCTGGAGCGTACTCGAAGGGATGTGGAGGAAGAGGATCTCGATGAAGCTCTTCCTCTCCCTGAGGAAGAGGAGGAGGATTTGTCTGAATATAAGTTTGCTAAATTCTCAGCCACCTACTTTCAGGGCACCAGCACCCACACGTACATGCGACGGCCTCTCAAGCAGCCCTTACTGTTTCATGAGGATGAGGGAGATCAGCTGGTATGTGCTGCTTCAAACATCTCTGTCATGGGTTGTGTTTTGGTCTCACATGAAAGACAGAACTGGGATTTTGATGCCAGTGTGTAGTACATTTTTAAGCCTTTTTTTAGTTTGTTTACTGTTTGTAGTAAATTCATTTGGTTCTGCATCCTGCAGGCTGCGCTAGCGGTGTGGATCACAATACTGCGATTCATGGGTGATCTTCCAGAACCAAAATACCATACAGCCATCAGTGATGGCAGTGAGAAAATCCCTGTGATGACCAAGATCTATGAGACGCTGGGCAAGAAGACCTACAAGAGGGAACTGCAGGCTCTGCAGGGAGACGGAGAGGTGAGGGGAAGGGAAATGTGTTATTCTGTTTAGTCCTTTGGCATAATAATTGGTTTATTGCATACGTCACTACATTCAAAATAAGGGCCATGAGTGTGGATTATGTAATTAATCATGGCCTTACAATGGCTGAGACTGGCCAAAGTGTGCAGACAAATATCTGCACAACAGGACAACAGTGTCCTCAATCAGACAAACTGTGTAGAGAGAACAGGTGTGTAATCAAACAATGTACTATAAAGTAAAAGTAAAAGCGAAAGTCAACTTTTTGCCTACTGTGCTTGCATACAGAGGAATGACCTCCGCTTTTAAACCATCCATGCAGTGAAACACACATTTAGTGAAAAACACTTGCCCGGAGCCCAGGGAGCAGTTGGGGGACTAAGTACCTTGCTTCAGTCATGTCTTGTCTATTGCGGGGATCGAACCCGGGACCTGCCTGTCACAAGACTGGTTCCTTATCCACAAGACTATGGCTGGCCCAGTACTGTAATACTGTAAACTTACTACAGCTACACATTACAGTATTTATAGTCTTGTCTTTCTTTTCTGTATCACAATGACATGGTCTGTCAACACATTACAGAACAAACAGTAAAAGCGTAAATGTGGATCCTATGTAGTCTTCTGCAATCAATCGTCTACATATAGTTAATTATTTTGTACTGTTGAAATTGTTGCTCCACACAGAAGTGCAGTGCATTTACAGTGTATAGTGATATACTGACGTGGCCACCAGGGGGCGCACTAAGAGTACCAATTATCTAGAATAGGTAATAAAAATTATATCCTTAATGATTAGCCTATAGAGCAAAGAATCCACAGGACTAGATCCTCAACTTAGGCCTACATGCCTGGCTTTTCAGTATTAGTTATAGAAAATCAACCAATTAAGCTCCACCACTACTGTATAACTACTGTACATCTAGGATATTAACATAATACGTATATGTATAATAGACAATCATGGACAATTTTGTGTCCATACCTCTGAAGCTTTTTCTCTTTATCGCAGTCAAACATGACGTTTATTAAATGTATTTATTTTTATGCTGTGGGGGTGTTTTCACTGCCCCGGTTTGGTCTGCCTGCTTCCTGATTTATTACCTTCATGTCCCTCTTCTTGCAGAATACCCACACTGAGAGTCATAAGAAGAGCAGTGTGCGTCACAAGCTAGTGTCCCTTACCCTTAAAAAGAAGTCAAAGATAACCGAAGAGGTGAGAGACAATGTTCTCAGCATGCTTATGGTGTCTCAGTATAACACACATGCACAGTGTATTTCTATTTATTTATGTGTCTTTTTAATATATACTGAAAATTGTGGGCGGTAATTCTGAAACAGTACAGAAATGATCTCATCATGCATTGCCTGCCTTCTTCTTTACCTACAGTATCATAAGAGCAGGCTAGCATGTACAGTGCCTATAGAAAATCTTCATACCCTATTGAAACCCTTGCCTTTTGTTACATTATACTCTGAAAATGAAAAGAAATTATGTCTAACTTTTTCCAGCTGTATTTACACCCTCTTCATCACAGTGAAAATTACACTTGTAATTGATAAATTAATATAATTTTTTTTAAATAATACATTTGAAATACCTGGTTTGGATAAGTAACCAGAACCTTAGAGTGAACATTATAAACTTGCTCAGGTACAACCAATCACCTTCCAGATCACACACCAGGCTAATTGGCCCACAACTGACATTAGTTATATTGGTTTTGCTTACTCTTAGAAAAAAAACAGCTGTTCCTTGACAAGTCTACTACTAGTAGTGCATGGTAACACCATTGTTGGAAAGGTGCTTTCAAAAGAGCTCCTTGATAGAGTTCTCAATGATAGAGTCCCTCTTAATACTGTTCAGAACATTATCAAGAAGTGGAAAGTGTAGGGCACCACCAACACCTTGCAAAGATCGGGCCAACCCTCGGATGACCGAGCCAGGAGGGCATTGATCAGGGAATCTACCAAGAGGCCAATGGCAACTTTGAAGGACCTACAAGGCTGTATGGCTGAAGTTGGTCAGCCTGTGCATGTGACAACAATCTCACAAGCTTTACACAAAGCTGGCCTGTATGGCAGGGTGGCAAGAAAGAAGCCACTCTAAATAAAGTGCCATGCTGAGTCTCGTTTGCACTTTGCCAATAAACACTTGGAATACTTGGAGTCTACTGACATGTGGCAGAAGGTTTTATGGTCAGATGAGACCAAGCTTAAACATTTTGTACTGAACTCCAAGCGGTATGTTTGGTGCATGGTGGTGGCAACATTATGTTATAGGGGCGTTTCTGTTCAGCAGGAACTGGGCAATTGGTCAGGATTGAAGGTAATGGATTCTTCCAAGTACATCCAAAATCTTAAGGAACACATGTGGCCCTCTGCTAGACAGCTGAAGATGGGTAGAAGATTCATCTTCCAGCATAACAATGACCCTAAACACACATAAAAAAAGCAGTGGCTTAAGGATAGGAAGGTAAATGTCCTACAGTTGTCAAGTCAGAGCCCTGACCTAAATCTGATCTGTGAAAATCTGTGGATGGACTTGAAGAGAGCAGTGCATTGCCAGTCACTACGAAATTTAACTGAACTCAAATAATTCTGCAAGTAGGAATGGACAAATATCCCCCAATCCAGATGTTTAAAGCTGGCTGGGACATATCCAAACAAACTCATGGCTGTAATTAAAGCAAAATGTAACTACAAAATACTTAATAAGGCGATTGATTGTAAGAACTGTTTCATTTTTTCTCATTGCGTGAATTTTGTAAGGCTAAATATGTGAATAAAGCTGGAGAAAGATTTCTTTGTTGTGATTTTGATTTCAGGACTAAAAAGCGACTGTTTCTAATGGGTATGAAGATTTTCTGTAGAATCATAAGAATTGAAATTATGAACATTCTCACATTGGCTCAAATTTTTAGGTGACCAAGCGCCTGAATGATGGAGAATACACAGTGCACGGGAACAGCATGCTCGAGGACCGGCCCACATCCAACCTGGAGAAACTTCACTTTATCATTGGCAATGGCATCCTCAGACCAGGACTCAGGTCGCACCTGCAACACTGTACATACACACTGTATAAATAGCAATCACCGTCACAGACCCAAATTGCTTACTCCCTAAAGACACAACACCATACAGTAGTTTATCCCTGATGTTACGTTCACGCCGTAGCAAGATCACTGATTTACACTTTATTGCAAACAGTTCTATAATATGAGTGTAAGCATAACATATTAAGGAAATGAGCCAGCCGTCAAACTGCAGTATGAACATAATATGTGCAAATTTATTATATAAAATATCATCGGTTTAGTTTTATGTACAGTATCTGACACACAAATACCTTTGAATTAGTTGTTACTATGGAAACTATAATGTATTAGATTAAGTGTATTTACACAAGCCTGCCATTAAATTACAGCAGCTCTGAGAGTACCTACATTGAACTAATACATTATGGTTTCCATAGTAACAACTAATTCACAGGTATTTGTGTATCAGTTTACTCTATCATTGGAATATCGAATCAAGATTGAATCATATCACAATATTGTACAATCTATAATGCATTATAGCCAAGGTTCTACAGTGTAATGCATTTTTATTTATTAGAACCTTGTCGAAAATATCTAATTCATTAGATGTTTGGTTATGTAGACCCCTGACTATCACACCCATATGTGTGATAATTTCCAGATTTAGTCTCCTCTTTGCTGTGATAATAACCTTAACTTTTCTGGGAAGGCTAACCACTAGATTTAGGGGCGTGGTTGTGAGGGTTTGTGCTCATTCAGCCTCAAGAGCATTAATGAGGTCAGGAAGTTGAGGTCTTGGGTGTAGTTGATAATCCAGAGATGTTCAATGGGGTTAAGGTCAGTTCTTCCACTCCAAACATGACACATCATGTCTTTATGGATCTCACTTTGTGCACATGGGCATTATCAGGCTGGGACAGGTCCAGGCCTCTTAGTTCCAGTGAAGAGAAATTGTAATGTTACAGTGAACAGAGACACCCAATATAACTGTGTGTTTTCAATTTAGTGGTAACAGTTTTGGGGAAAATGGTGTGACTGTCAGGTGTCCACTGTATAGTATCCAGTTTTATTGATTTCTCCATGTCTTGTGTGTATTATATACAGTATAATCATATTATTTGTACCATTTTGTTATTTTTTCCACCTAAAACTGGGATGAGTACATTAAAGCCTTATCTTACTGTAGTAATTAGCCCTGAAATCACTTATTATAATCCACAGAGATGAGATCTACTGTCAGATTTGTAAGCAGCTGAACCAGAACCCATCCAAAAGCAGTCATGCACGAGGCTGGATCCTTCTGTCCCTGTGTGTGGGCTGCTTTTCACCTACTGAGAAGTTTGTGAAGGTGAGAGCTGACTATTTAAACTAACTTGGAATTTGAATTTTGTTAATAGCATATATTCTGGCATGTTTTTATTTTTGGATAAGTCTTAAAGTATGAAATTATAAAATATCTTTATGCAGTATCTGAGGAATTTTATTAGTGGAGGGCCTCCAGGATATGCTCCGTACTGTGAGGAAAGGCTCAGGAGGACATTTGTGAATGGCACAAGAACACAGCCGCCCTCCTGGCTCGAGCTTCAGGTAGGATGACGCCTTCATCGTTGACTCTAGCAGAACCAGACCTGTGGGACTATAACCTTTCTATGTGTTATTTATAAAGAGCTTTTGTCTGAAACATCCTAAAATGATTCCTTAAAACTTTCCAGTGATGATCCAGAGACAGCTTCTTGTATTTATGGTACTTAAACATATGGGATAAAAATGCAAAACCAAAGATGGTATGGTGGTTTGGAGAGAAATGAACAACAACTAAATAATAAATAATAACTAAATAAATAAAATTTAGTTATAATAAATAATAATAAATAAATAAATAAATAAATAATAAATAATAACTAAAATAACAGTTATTTTCAATATATGTTCATGTTAATAATAAGCCAGTGTATTCAACAAAACCAACAATTTTTAAAAAACCATCAATGTAGCCAACTGTCAAAACTACTTACTATTACCCATCGTTCCTTATGCATAATTGAATTGTTTACTCTGCTTCATGCAACAGATTCTTTCAGTTGTACAAAGCAAAATTAAGGGAATATCAAACAAGCATTTGGCCATACATCTTCATCCCATTAGAATGAAAGGATGCACATTTCCAGTAGTGAGAAACTCTAACAAAATCTTGTTCAACATCGCAATAATGATCTTAACGCAGTAAGGAAGTTGAAAGATAAAGAAACGTTCGGCAGTCCCTAAATGTTTCAAGCTCATGGACAGAAGGTTATAATATTCAAATTTAAATCATAAAAAATATGAGTTGTGAAATATCTCTTCTGATGTCTGTTAAACTCCTTGTATTTTGTTACTTATTATCCATTATACACTGTTGTCACTGTTGTGCGCTTTCATTTATTTATTTTTTCTTTATTATTGGTGTCACTTTCTATTACAACATCACTCTGCTAATCTCCCTGTTTTTAATGGGACCAATAAAGGATTATCTTATCTTTAAAATCTCCTTATTTTGAAAATAAGCAAGGAATTAAATTTTTGTTATTTTTTTAAATCCGCATTAACTTACACCATCACTTGGTAAGTTTGTCCTCCAACTCTAATTCAATTCTATTATGAAATTTCTTTGTATTCTTTAACATGTCAGGCGACTAAGTCTAAGAAACCCATCATGCTGCCTGTGACTTTTATGGATGGCACCACGAAAACACTGCTTACTGATTCAGCCACTACAGCCAAGGAGCTGTGTAATGCACTGTCAGACAAAATCAGCCTCCGAGATCGATTTGGCTTCTCTCTGTACATCGCTCTATTTGACAAGGTATGTCTTATTCAGTTTAGGAGAGGAATGGTATTGAAAATTCACTGTATAATCCTATGAATACCGGTAATCAAAATACAAATGGAAATACAAATCTGCTTACAACATCCCATTTGAAAATAAGACACATAGAGTATTTACAGTGTTACACTGTTAAAAATATACATTTGAATAGTACACTTTATGCATTTAGTTACAAATCCTGCCTATTGTTAATTAATTATATTTCAGTTAGAATTATTTCTTTTAATATATTAATTATTTCAGTTAGAAAATAATAAATAAAGAACACATTAAATATAATATGCTAAACAGTATATCACATGCATTTAATGTACATTAAGCAACACATTGCTCAGACTTTGTTAGTACAAACCGGTTTCCAAAAAAGTTGGGACACTAAACAAATTGTGAATAAAAACTGAATGCAATGATGTGGAGATGGCAAATGTCAATA
>JAOVVF010000036.1:28059376-28079497 GCA_028565595.1 Duopalatinus emarginatus | reverse complement strand
CGATGTAGTGCGTCCGAATACCTAGTACATAACAGGTAGTATGTGAAAGGTTCCTGGATGTCCTAAGTATGCCATTTTGGACGCAGCCAAAGCGTACTGAAGCAGCGCGTGACAAGCCTCAACATGAACTACGGGTGAATCGAAAAAAATTTGTGTTTGGTAGATTATTTCATTGTTGTAACAATACAGCTTGGCAATAAGGATGGAACATGGATTTGTGGGATGAGTAGTAGAGCAGAGTATGTGGGTTGCGCCTATGAAAAATCTGCCAACTCTTTTCTGCCATTGCCAAACAGCTTATTCTGCCATGACTCGTTTGGTGTTTGTTGGACTGGATGATTGAAGTTTAACGAAACAAGACATATTGGCAAAACAATTGGATCGTAGAGTCAAAGTGTGGAAAATGTATATATATAATGTATATATTAGGGCTGGGCGATATGACCTCAAATGAGTATCATGATTAATTGAACATTTTTCCTTGATTACTATTAATAATTTTTTTTTTTATTCTTAGTTTACTAACACAGATAAAAATATTAAAGCTGGGATTTTTTTTCTAATAAAACAGTGCATATCTTTATAATTTAAAAAATAACTGAAAAAAATAAACAATTTATTGTTATTTATTAAAAATTCTTTAAACAACTGTAATGAATGAAAGTGAAGTATTTTGCCTTACTGTGTTTGCACACAGAAGGAATGCGACCTCCGCATTTAACCCATACATGCAGTGAAACACACACCAGTGAACCTTAGGGGGCAGTGAACACACTTGCCCAGAGCAGGGGGGGCAGCCCCAAACCACGGCGCCCGGGGAGCAGTTAGGGGAGTTAAATGCCTTGCTCAAGGGCACCTCTGTCGTGTCCTGCCCTGGGTGGGGATCAAACCCGCGACCTTCCGGTCACGAGACCGGTTATTATTAAAATTAATAACTTGCATTTCTCCGTACATTTTCCCACAATATTTGCATTTGGCTTCTTTTTGCTCGATGTCATTTTCACTTAAACCAAAATGTGCCTAAACAACAGACACCTCATTTTTTTGGTACAAGCTGCGCACTCGGTTCCGTATTTAAGTTCACCTCCATGACGCTCGCTTACTGAAGACTGGATGGTGCCGAGTCACGTGGCTAGTAGCGTATTCTTAAAGGTACAGTATATGAACACACAGCAGGGGAAAAGGATTAAGAGAAATTTTAAAACTACATTACCCTCATAATACTTGTGCAAAACAGAAGAAATGAGAACTGCTCACAGACCACACAGACACAATGTTCCTAAGGATCACTTATCACATGCATGGGTGCATCTGGGTCAGTGCAGCATCTCTCACCATGAGGAAGATGGGCTTGTGGAGGATCTTGAGCAGGTGAGGTGCGTTGGTGGTGACTGAATGAACTCCAGCACACCAGGCCAGAGAGAACAGCCATGGCTGACTAATCACATACAGGTTAGTGCTGATGTTCACAGAGGCGTATTTACTGCAGAGAGACACACACATAGAAAAAAAAGGCATAATGTTAGGTTTGACTGATGAGTTGATTACTGTTAACCTAAGCTTGAAAATGAGTTTGGTTTTGGTTTTCTTCTTCATCCTATAAGCCAAACTTAAGTATTCAGATGCATTCAGACGCAAAAAAAAAAATCACATACGCATCACAACGTCCGTTAAAAACAGACAGTTGTGTCTCGTAGTGTGAAGTAAACGAATAGATTTTAATTTCACTACAATTTCATAACAATCTCTGCTTGCTAACACAACACTGTCATTTATTTTTAAAGCTTATTAGTATTAAAACCTTAATTATTAAAGCCTACACCAACCATAACATTGCACCGACTCCACAAGATCTCTGAAGGTGTGCTGTGGTATCTGGCACCAAGACGTTAGAAACTGCATCTTCTGTCTAGACTTCACCCACATGCACATCAGCCTTGGGTGCTCAGGGCAATAAAACCGGTTCACTGGTTGTCCTTCCTTGAACTACTTTTGGTTTGTACTAACCACTGTAAACTGTGAACACACCACAAGACCTGCTGTTTTGGAGATGTTCTAACTCAGTCGTCTAGACATCTCACTCAGATGCCCATTTTTCCTGCTTCCAACACATCTGCTTTTAGAACTGAATGTTCACTTGCTGCCTCATTTATCCACACTGTGTGAAAGGTCCAACTGTAAAAAGATAATCAATGTTATTCACTTGAACCTGTCAGTATATTTTTTTTGTTTTAATGTTATGGCTGATGAGTGAATTCTTACTCTTTATGCTGACAAATCCTTGATACTTTGATACTCCGGGGTCAGAATGTTAATTAATTTCACTTAACATCAACTAACATGGGGCAGCCGTGGTTTTGTGGTTAGGGAAGCGGTCTTCTATCCCTGCAACAGACAAGACACGACTGAAATGCCATTGAGCATGGCACCTAACCCTCAACTGGGCTGCCCCAAGCTTCGGGCAAATGTGTTTACTGCCCCAAGTGTTCACTATTGTGGGTTTTTTACTGCAGATATGTGTTAAATGCGGAGGTCATGTTTCTCTGTGTGCAAGCACAGTAGGCAGATAGGTTTCTTAAAAAAAAACAACAACATAGGTTTACATTAGTTTCTAATATAGTGATGTTGTCCAAAACTGAACAAATGGTTACAATACCATTACCAATTAGGGCTGTGTGATATGACCAAAATTTCATATCCCATTAACAATACATATTACAAATTCAGTGAATTGAAGACCACATAAAAAAAAGAATTTCAATATGTTAAATTTTATAAAATCAAACTATTAAAGATATTTTCTGCCGTTTTAACATCTTGGTCTGCAGCTAAATTATAAGCAAACATATTTATTATCATGTATTATTCAGGACATGGATTCAGGACATTCACTTTTATTCCTTATTTATGCTCCTTTAAAGAGTCTGTGTTTATTAAGTTAAAAAATCGATTGTGCTTGCAGAAATATTATACACTGTTTAATGTTAGATATTTCCTTGTCCGTGGCATTTGCTTAGTTTTGTTTGCTCTTGTCAACTTGTCAGCAGTGTGTCATGATGGGCCTATTTTACTGACTAACGTGCTTACATTATAAGTACATTTTTGCTCAAGGCAAAGCTTCTTTCATTGTGTGGTTGGTGTGGTACAGTGGTCAAGTCCTTGGGCAAGACTCCTAACACAACGTTGGCCTTCCTGTAATACCAGTAACCTTGTAAGTCGCTCTGGATAAGAGCGTCTCCCAAATGCCATAAATGTAAAAGCACAAGTTCGCACGTCCACTTGCCTTGACAACGGACTCAGTGTAAACTTCCGGTTTAAGAAAAAAATCTGTTTTTGTTTTATTGCGATTTTATTTTTCGGTTTTGTAAAAAAACAAAACAAAAAGAGATGCGATTCGCTTTTACATTTTGTATTTGTAATTTCTGCAAAGGAAAATAAAAAGTGACTTATTTCTCTGTTTCTTGTATTTGGATTTTGAGATGAAAATCAAATAACCGTTTTTGTTTTTTTTTAACTTGTTCCTAAAATGAAAATTGAATGACTAAAAGAAGTCCCTCTCCTTTTTGAAATTAGTCCACTCTGCGCAGTGTGAACTCTCCTACATGTTTGTGTGTGCGCAGACTTAACGTGTCATCCAAACAACAAAATGACTGGAGTAAAGTGTGTATTTCACAACACAGCGAAACAGATGATAGAGCGTGATATTAAATGATAGACGTTTTTCTACCATCACACGATATATATCGTCATATCGCACAGCCCTAATACTGATAAAGACATTTCAGCCAGACAGGAACAATCTGTAATGACCCTGCATGAACAACAGTTCCGCATCAAATTTCCATGTTTACATGCTCTCTGTTGTCATATAACCGTTCAGGTAATACAAGACAAGTCAGAAGTACATTATAATCTCAGGTTCCCAATCTCTCGACTCCCTAGTTGCTCTCTGCTTTATATCAATTACTGCCTTATTATATGGTCTGTTACTTTCAACCTCACTTCTGCTTTTGAGGAGCATGTAGCTGCTCTTCTCTACATCTTCACAGGCATTGAATTAAAGTGAAAGTAAAAGTGAACTACTCTTTCGACCACTGTGCAGTGGAACTGACCTCTGCATTTGATCCATCTGTGCAGTAAAACACACACACACTAGGGGGCAGTGAGCACACATGACCAGAGCGTCTGTCAACCTCTATTTGCAGCACCCGGGAAGCAATAGGGGGTTACCGTCCTTGCTCAAGGGCACTTCAGTCGAGTCTTGTCAGTGTTGGGGATCAAACTGGGGACCTTCTGGTCTTTGTTCCTTAATCAGAAGTCTAGGGCTACTCCAAAAAGTAACAAAGTGGTTATAATATCGATGTGTCTTGTTAAAACATTTAGAAATTGCACTATTACTAATGCCATGCTTAGTTAATCATACTTATAAAAATGCTCTGACACCAACATTCAATCAATACCATGTCATGTCACGTGACTTTGCGGCACTAAACAAACAGACACAAAATGACAGTGACCTTTATGTAATGATGTAATGTAATGGGGCTAATAAAAGCCAAGCAGACTACAAACTGTGCTCCGTGAAAACATCACAAGGAGTAACGACAGCATCCTGCATCATGAAACTTGCCACATGTAGCAGCAACCATCGCTGCAGCAAATGGGGTGAGGACGAAATGTCTACAGACTTTGCCTCCACTTCAGCCCTGCTTTATCCTGGGTAACTAATGTAGCTAATTATTTAAAATCAACCAGCTACCGTTATAAAGTATAAACCTAATGGTCTATGAATGCACACATACGTACTTCACATAGGCGTTGTTGAAACCAGGGAAACGTGACTAAAGTGGGTGTTTGTACCTGATCTGCTCCTGGGACATAGAGCTGTAGTGTAGGTTGAGGCGGACGATGTTGTTCTCCTGCAGCTCCTCGATGGATGCTCGGCTCCCGGACGTCTGCTGCAGCTCCGGGTCCAGCTCCTGCACCAGTTCCCTCTGATCTGCTGGAAGCCACAGCACCTACACACGTACAGTTGAGAAAGGGATGAAAAGAAAGAAAAACATCAAGAAAGAAAGAAGGTTCGCTGATTGTGGATGTGCTCCTGGAAGCTCTGACAGAGATTTATTTCTACTGCAGATACATCCAGAGCTGTCATTTTTACACCTTACAGCTTTCATTTTCTCCATTCACATGACCTTCCAGAGGATGATCTGGAGGAGTAACATACCCTCTGTCAAGTCTGTCTCTATAACTGACAGTAAATGTGTAGTGCATCTTCCTTCTGGTCCATCCATCTCACTTCTTCACTGTTATAATATCTCTCTATTCATGCCGTATAACAGAATGACTACACTACCTGGCTGGAGTTAATGGAGGATTCGTTATGGATGACCTCCAGCGTTCGGGTGATCCATGTGTTCCGGTACGGATGACCTAGAGGTGGCCGACGGAGGTCAAAGATCACCAGACTCCTGTGTTGTGCAGCTAAGTCCAAAAAGTCTTTCAGTGTGGGGACCGTCTGGTTCTCCACCTCGGCTCGATCATCTGGGTTTAACGATGAGGCTGTGCCAAACGGATCCCTCTGGAAAAACAGAAACGTATATGAGTGTGATTGTGGACATTGTCAGCTACAATTATATTCCAGGAATCATTTTCTCTGAATCGGTCACATACCAGATCTCTTCGTGCCGCACACAGTATTTACTACAACCCTGTAAATATAAGTGAAATTCTAATGCCGCCTGGCAGAGACTATATCCTGAGGATCTGTGACTTTCCTTGAGGTGTTTATGGGAAATTTGATGATAATCTGGTGCCTGAGGTCCAGAGCACATTTGATACAGGATGTAATTAACAAGAATGACTTAAAATAGCTTCCAAGAAATATATTTAAGAAAGATCTTGGATATGGTTTATAAAGTTTACATATTAAAAAACTTTAAGTATTACAACTGATTGATTCAAAAATAATTGTAAAATTGCCATATCAGATTTTTCTTGTGTCAAAAGCTGACAAAAACAGGTGTAACTCACTCATGTTTGTGGGCCTCCATTCTCCAAAGCACTTCAGTCTGTCTATTCAGTCCAAGCGTTTTCTCTGGGATTCAGGTCAGTGCTTTGTGATTGCCAATCCAATGCTTACGCTTTATTGTCTTTAGTGCTGCCACTTACTTATACCTTTTGAGGCATGCTTAGGTCCACTGTTAACAT
This sequence comes from Duopalatinus emarginatus, assembly GCA_028565595.1. NCBI lineage: Eukaryota > Metazoa > Chordata > Actinopteri > Siluriformes > Pimelodidae > Duopalatinus > Duopalatinus emarginatus. The sequence goes on along the minus strand of JAOVVF010000036.1, from coordinate 28,073,287 downwards.
TCTAGCTGATGTTTTTGGGTTTTGCTTTAGTGGTTTCTGATAATTCTCTTTTTAAATGATGATCTATTGTCAAAAGGTGCACCAGGCCCTTTTACGAGAAAACAAAACAACAACAACAACAGTATTTACAGTTGTTTTTAAAGGTGATCTTTAGATTATTTATGGCTAAACGGTTCCACTGTTGTTTCATCTGACCTTTCAGTTACTAGACCGTCATTCTGCTCATGACCTACAAACTTTAATGTGGCTTTTTTTATGCTAGTTCTGAAGTAGGGGAATCTTCCTTGCATAATAGTCTTTGAGGGCATGGAGGTGTAGAATTCTCTTAAAATTCGTATATATACTTTAGAACTTGATGCCTCCAACTCCTTCACTTTCCTTGTTTCTTTGATTGATATTTATAGACAAATCTCAGACAGATCATGAACTGATAGGACAAGGCTCATCTAGAAGTCAGTGTGAGGCAAAAGAAACAACTTACAGAAGCAAACGTGGTCAAAAGTTGTAACTCTTGTGGATAAACCAGAGATCCTATATGTCTGGTACATACACGGTATCTTTTGCTTTGTTTCTGTGGTTCAGGCCTTTAACCAATTGAGATATCCAAGATCATTTGGTCTTGAGTATACACTCATTTTACGATCAGGATTACGGACGTTACAGACGTTAGATCTCATCAGACAATTAGACAGAATTTAATTAAACAACTTAAAACACATTTCGGTTAAAATAAACCCAAAATATTGGAAAGGTGTTTTTTTATTGCCTGGTTGTGCCATGTTAAATCAGTTAATAGCTCTGAATGTCTGCTTAAGTTTTACCTCTGAAGCTGAGAAAATAGGGGGAAACACTTAAAGCCTTTACACAAGCTCTGGTCATAATTATTTCTTCACTTTTTCTTGTTGCAGCACATTACAGAAGACAGTATCTTTGCACGAAATGAGTGCCTGTGTAGCAGAACCTATTTCTTTATGATGTAATATTAGAGGTGGATGTAGGTGTTAAAGTTAATTGAGCTCTGATTCTTGGGCATAAAGGCATTGCACATACACAAAAAAACTTGGACACCAATCTAAAACTTACACTGTAAGAGGAACAAAGGTAAAGACATTGCTGCCCATGTCATTTTATTGTAATTAAGCAATAAATACAGATGTGGAAATTTCCACATTCTCACCTGCAGGAACCAGGCTCCGGCATTGAGCATCTCCAGCTCGGCCCAGGTGAACATGGCGGCTGGAGTGTTTGTTCGGTTGGGAAACACCTTGCGTACATCAGTTGTTCTCCTCAGTGTGCTGTCGTGCATGAGGAAGGGGACTCCGTCATAGCTGCCAGGAGGAAACATGTGGGTTTATTGTTACTCTGTTTGGTCTGAACAGCGTGAAGGAGGCAGACCTACATGAACCGAATATTGTTGACATCCCGATTGGCACTACTATTGCTACTACTACTACTACTGTTTATTACATTTGTGTATTATAGAAACTCTGGCCACAATCCAATATTGATTAAATCATTGCCAACATGCCTACTCGCCTCTTACAGAGACGCTGCAATAACCTCTAGTGAGATTCCCATGTTCCCAGGAATATTGGGAAAATTCCCAGTGGAAGTCAAGCTGAAAGACTACAACCTCTGTAAGTATAGAAAACATAGATTAATAGTACACTGATACTGCATTACGGTCTACAGATAATGTACATTCATATAATTTTTTGATGTCCGTGTGGCACACATGACTTTGCTGAGTATCACCATATCTACTTTCTTCCCAGCCATGCTACCAGGAGAACCAAAGGGGGCTCCAGCAGGCATCGTGGACCTGCCAACAGGATTAGCTGGCGGATAATGAGATCATTTGGTTGTCACGGAAGGACTGAGTTGGCACCAGGAAGCTACCTGCCTCTGATCTCTATTTATAGAGGCCACCTGGATGGCATGACCCTGTGTCCAGTGCAAAGATCTGATGAATGAGTGGCTCATTAAAGACTGTGACAGGTGGCTTTGACATGTCAGGGATCAGAGAGTGGAGTACATGTTGTGTCCTGCTGGGATGGGAGATGTAATCAGGTGTAATGAAGAGGTGAAAACAGGAGGCTGGGCTGTTCGGTGCCAGTCTGAAAGAATGACTTTGATAGATGATAGAGTGTGCGAAAAAAAAAAAAGAAAAAGAAAGTGAGAGAAAGAGATAAAAAGACAGGCTGGTGATAGAGAGACAGAGATAGAGACTGAGCTTCACCAATATCGACGTGGCAAGACTGAAAGAAATACAGAAATAAGGACAGCCAGGGACAAAAAGAAAAAGAACCTGTCTTCAGCAAGCAGTGATAAAGTGGTGGATAGAGTGACTACAAAGAGAGAAATACAATGAAAAATGGAGAAAGACAAAGAAACAGGTGCAGAGATTGTCCTTATCTAATAAAGACTAGAATATACAGAGTAGAAACAGAGAGAGAGACAGAGGGGCAGCAGAGAGGAGTGAGAGATGATCCTAATTTAATACTGACATGACAGGGAAATTATGTTCATAAAGAGAAATGAGCATTTATACTGTGTCCATTTTTGTTGGAGTGAGAGAAAGACAGACAAACAGAGCAAAAAAGACAAAGGGACAGGTAAAAAGCAGAGATGAGACAGAGCTGAGTGACTGAGCCCTCATGAGAAGGTGAGACAGAAAGACGTCAAGAAATATGACTGGCAGAAAGTTTGACTGTCCTCACAATGGCAGTGATGAAGACACCCACAGACCCAACTCACCTAATAGTGACATCGGTCTCTAGTCCATCTCCTCCAGCCTCCACAGCTTTCTGAAAGGACAGCTGTGTGTTCTCAGGTGCGAGCTGTAGAAACACACAGTGACAAATTTATTCAAACCCGTTTTCCCTGGACTGGGACAACGGGGGAGAAAATTCAGAGGATCTGAAATGGCTCTCGATGAAGTAAAATAAACACCAGAGAAAAAAAAGCCTGTGGACTGTGTGTTGGTGGTGATGTTACCATGGGAGCTCCTCTGTGCCCAATGAGGATGGGTGCTGGGCCCAGCATGCTTTCGTCTTTAATGCAGGGGGAATACATGCCCAGAGGAACCAAGTACAAGGCGAAGAGCACAGCCAGGTACGAGCCCAGGATGGCCACCTGCCTCACTGCAACACAAAAAAGACAAGGTTGAACTTTTTTTCAGAAACCCAAGAGAACAGCCTATAGCTGCTTTCTACTACAGTCTATTTTTTTACCAGAAACTATCAAGTGTGCCTCCAAGTCGGCTGTAATAAAAACCTGCTGCCTTTTTGAGAATATGACTTGGGACCCCAGGGCTAGTGTTTACTTTATGTGACTGTTTCCAATACGATATTGGACATCTGTTGTCTGTCGTCTGAAGACAGCCAGTGAGTCAGCTGTTCAGACAGCCAGACGACATTTGTTCCACCACGTGGGTTCCAGGAGAAGGAAAAGCCTTCATGTGTGTCTTGCTTGTACCATGAGAGACGGGTCCAGTGGAGCAGTGCTAGACTTTCAAAGCATGTGTTTTGCAGAGTAGAGTGTGGTAATGTGTGATAGACTGCTTGTTTCTGAAGACTGCTCACTAGTATAGATAGCTAGCCTTGCATTTTACACTGAAAAGCCAGAAAAACTGGTACAGATTAGTGGTGGCTTCGTAATGGTATAGGGTTTGTTTAGGTGACATTGTATGAGAGCCCTGGTACATCTACAAACACTATGTGTCTCCTATGTGTCTATGGGTCCTGAATTCATTCTGGTGGGTTTGTGCACCACCACACACATCTAGAGACACCATATTATAGTTATAAGAACACTTGATGTATGAGTTTGGGGTTCTTTGGGGCCATTCACACCTAAGTTACCAGATCTCAACATTGTCAAACACATCTGGGATGCCATGCAACACACTGTGGAAAATAGAAATCCTACACCTCGGAATACAACAGAACTGTGGACCATTCTGCAGAAAGTATGGTGTTCGTTTCCTTATTTCTGAAGTCCTATGCTTCTGTTGGGGAGTTGAGTCACGGTGTTGTCTCTTGAGAGGGACAGGACAAAAAACAGTGCTTGTCATGTTACAGAGAAACCAGGAAGTCAGCTGAAATCTGCCCTGGTGTAAAGTTTACTCCGTAAAGAAACCTTTAATGTTAATGATCATAATCATGTTTATAATATTATTCTTAGATTATGTAGATTATTGGCCTTGCCAAGTTTAAGAACATTAAGTCCATTAATAGACGCAAATCTATCATTCCGAATTAATACTGTCAGAAAAATTAATCAACACCTTCAGGTGTCTTCACGACTCCGACAGCACTGCTGTATAAAAGTTTTTGTTAATAAATGTAAATTAAAGACATTAATCTTGTATTCTAAGTTTTAAATATGCAAAGCAGTACAACGTCCCGTGGGCTCCCGGAAGCCCGCAGCTGGTTTTCGTTGTATTATTAAATTACGAGGATGAGTCAAACATTATCCGCACTCCTAAAACTCCTGTAGGCTGCTCGGTCTTATCAACTCTTCTGTACCAGGTCTCTGTCTCCCCAGTCACTGCTGTGCAGGTTTAAACGTGTTACGTCAGTTCGTTTGCGACTGCAGTGCAAGAAATAATGGCTGCCCCACTTTTGATTTGCACGGAAGAAGAGCAAAAAAGTTTAACAATCAGCAGTGCTCATTACAGTGAGAAGCTAAAACTTAAAATTCAAACAAAACATAGTGGACTGCGATCCAAGGGTGCTGTGTTGTTGCATACACGTCCGCACACCGCTGTCCATAGTGTCGACACTCTCCAATAACTTTTTTTTGACGTGTTCAAGGATTCTTCCTATAGTTCTGATCTTATCCCATTAGGACTATCACCTGTTTGGTCCCCTGAAAGAAGCCCTAAAAGGACGAAGATTCACGTCTGATGAAGAGGTAAAGACAGAGGTGCATTAGTAGCTCGCAGTTGAGTCTAAAATACGAAAGGAAATACGAAAGCTTGTTGAGAGATGGACAAAGTGTATTAAAAAGCAGTGAAGTTATTTATTATTCATTGCGGACCTGTATATTCGACTGGCTACTTTATACACCAACACTTTAATCGTACTCACTTACTGCAGTATAAAAGTACTATAACGGATAATGGCTCCAACAGGTAATGTGCTGCTTAGATCTAAACACCATGATTGGGTTACACCAGGCACTTAAGTAATCATCACCAACATTTATTGCATACTTCAAAACCTAACCTGTTTTCTGGCTTTCTGCAGAACTCACTGTGGTCCCCATTTAAAGCATATTTAATCAGGCAGACAAAAATGCTCATAAACATAATATGTGGATTATTGCCCAAGTCAATATAATCCTATTGCTGCAATATAATCCTTTTATAAGTCTCAGACCTGGCACAAATTTGGTCATTATGCAATGAAGAAAAACAAGGCACCTATGTTTATATCTCTATCATGTTAGAACAGCGAAGATGCCCGTAAAGCTGCTAACAGTCAAGACAGTCAACTTCACCAAAAGCTGTTATGCTGTCCATCATATTAAGTGCATTAAAGGTTTTAGACTGAAGTAAAGTGAGTGTCTGAGCCTGGAATGACTGCAGTGTCCTTGGCTGTAAATATCACCATAAATGAGACATCCATCCCCAAGTGAAAAAGACTGGGTGTATCTTTTATACTAAGGCTCCCTTGAGTTCTCTGTGGAGGAGGGGAGGGGAGTGGGGGTGTTCTGCTCAAGATGTCTGCGTGTCGCGAGAAAGCGTAAGGGAGAGGCAGAGAAAGATGTCAGTGTGTTATAAGAACAATAGAGCCGGTGTGTCCGGGGATGAGCGTCTGACACGGCCGGTGCCAAACAGTATGAGCCGAGCCGTGACCCTCACGCTCGTCACTCCTGATTTTTCTCCCTCGCTTGTCTCGTTAATCATCCCCATATCAAGGCCCCAATAAGAGCACCAGACATGACTCAGCCTCACAGTGCCCATGACAACCAGAGACAGAGGGATGAGAGGAATGCAAACGTGAGAAAGCCATAAATGCAAAGTTCCGTGAAGGACAGCTAATGCGTCATACCAAGCTGAGCTGTATGAAAAGATGAGAGGATGAACTGACACTACCATTACATGGATTGATTAAATACTGCATGGAGATGTAGAATATCAAGAACATTAGTAACAGCAGAGAAAAGGCTTGATATGTTCTGTAAAGGTTGGATTACTAATTAACATATAAAACAGTACATTATATCCTGAAGTGCCAGAAAAAAATGGTACAGACAAGCCTATGCATAATATATAGGCTGGTGGTGGCTCTATTATGGTGTCGGGTTTTGGTTAGCTGGCACTCTATAGAACTCACTCATACATATACCCTAATATTAGCAATTTCCTATTATTAAAGTAGTGGTGAAGCTTCAACCCTGACAACGTCACAGCAATTATCATCAGTTGTCTGTTATATCTTCTCTTTATTAATCTTTAATAAAATTCCTGTTTGCTGTATTTCAACAGTATTTCTGACACTTTCATGGTGGCTGACACCACTGGCATTGACTTTGACTTCTTCTGCTTATTATTATTAGTAGCAGTAAAAGTGAACTATTTGCCTACTGTGTCAGCACACAGAGGAATGTGACTTCCTATCAATGCAGTGAAACCAGTGAACACTAGAGGGCAGTAAACACACTTGCCAGGAGCGGGGAGCAGCCCCAAACCACGGTGCCTGGGGGAGCAGTTGGGGAAGTTAGGTGCCTTGCTCAAGGGCACCTCAGTCATGTTTTGACCTGTGCGGGGGACCAAACCCAAGACCTTCCAGTTACGAGACTGGTTCCTTAACCACTAGGCCATTGCTGCCCAGGTAGTAGTAGTAGTAGTTGTTATAATAGTAGTAATAATGGCATTAGTATTAGCATTGTTATTACACATTTACTGAGGTTAGCAGCACTCACCTTTCTTATTCATTCGAAAGAAGTGTAAGGCTATTGGCCAGGACAGAAGAGCCATGAGTGAGACTCCACCCACATGTAGAAAAGGTGCTGTGACCTACAAACAATTCGGAAAATAAACAGCAGCATTATTTATACATATTTATTTATTTATAAATGGATGAATACAAAAATAACCATCATTATGCTAATGTCAGTTTAACCTGACACTGAACAACCTGGAAGGACAGGAGGAGGGTCTGCCATTCTTTACTCCAAAGATCTGAAAGCACAGCTGTGGCACTGACCGAGAAGGTCAGGGTCACCAGAATACCGATCTGTGACAACATAAAACAACAGATATCCAATCAATCAGGTCTTAACTATCCATACTGGGGATTGAACATCGCGGCTGTGTTTAATATTTTAATGCGTTCGGGTGAAATGTTTACTTTGTGGCTCCAGTGTAGATAAAGTCTCTGTCCCTCAGAGAGAAGACACACCGCTAAGACCTGCCAATGAGTGAAGTTAATTTAATGAAATACAGTGGGGGAAAAAAACAACACAGAGATTTTATTTAGCACTGCTGTTCTGTTGCCTTACCAGCAAGAGGGCGATGTAGGTAAAAAGTGCCGCAGCCACCACCAGCAGCACCACTGACCAGGGAAACCAGAAGCCCATATTCCCAAAGTTAAACCTGAGGGCAGCGGATATAAAAGTGTATTTAAAGCAGATTGGATATTACAGTATTCAAAGCTTCTGCTGAATTTTCATAATTAGTTTCTTACCGTCAGCTAAAGCTTAGTTTGCCTACTGAAAGCTTTTTTGTGCTCATTAGGTTTTTTGTACTTGAGGGAAATTCCATCTAGTTAACTTTTATCACCTTGTATAATGGGCTTCAGTATATTAGTCTATGTGTATTACACATCAGTCTCGACAGCACTTAATCGAGCAGTGACTATTGTATTTATGAATATTGTAATTTACTGTCTTGTCCTCTTTACAAGTTGTGTATAGTTTAAGACTACCTTAAGGTTTGTGGACGTTTTATTTTTGATACTATATGGCACATTTTTAGCATTATTCTGGCTTCAAGTACTTCAAGAATCCTGGTCTATCTGCACTAGCTTCAGATATTCCAAGTGAATGACTAAGCAGTTTTGTAAGTCGCTCTGGATAAAAGCCTCTGCCAAATGCTGTATATGTAAATGTGGTAATAACGCATAATTGTACTGTTTTTAAAATAGTGAGCAGAATGAAATTTAGCAGAGTAACTGCGCTGCGATTAGCATAATCATGTTGGCGGGTTGATTTTTTTTATTACAACTAATCAACTTTTAAAATACTCATATTGTTCTTTATTTTTTAGCACATTCGCAACTTCTGACAAGGTAGCAGTGAACTATATAGTTATCCTATATCCTGTTATCCTGTTATCCTACTCTCCAGCCATTATGTTAAAAATGTGTATGTACAAAATACGGCAACATTCCGCACAATGTTTATGATTCGCAGCTTGTGTGGGGGAAAAAATGTGCTGTGAATACAATTTGGCTTTCCTTTTTTTTTTAAAAAAAAAAATTATTTTTATTGAGGAATTTGACACAAAAAAGGGCAAGAACAATGCCTGTCTTTAAACAATTGTACCATACAAAGCCCTACAATCAACATGAAGAAAAACCTCAATTTTTTATATTAACACCCATGACAAGAAATAATAAGAGAAATTAATACAAATACAAAAAGATGGAAAAAGAGAGAGAAAAAGAGAAAGAAGAAAACCCCTAAAAGAAACGATAGAGAGAAGGAAGAGAAAGATTCAGGGAAAAAGGATCAGTAATATTATTACTACTAGTAATAAGATAAATTAGTAGAAAAAAAAATTGGCTTTCCTACACATTTTTCCAGCACCTATGTTGTTCTGATCGGATAAAATATGATTTTATGATCTATTATATGAAAATATTATCTATTATAATTAAATTGTAAATAAGAATATTTTTGAAGAAATTATACATAAAGTAATCATAATTTTATTAATCTAAAATCATGTTGCAAAGGACTTCAATAATATTTTTTAAAGACACTAACCAAAAAAGGTATCTGTGCTACAAATTTTAAGCCCCATTCATCAACTATCGGCAACAATCAGTCACCAATCAATCACTACTGAGCAGTGATGGATCAGTGGTGAAGGTTCTGGGTTACTGATTAAAAGGTTACGGGTTCCAGCCCCAGCACCACCAAGCTGCCTCTGTTGCTCCCTTGAGCAAGGCCCTCAACCCCTTTCTGCTCCAGGGTTGCTGTATCATGGCCGACCTAACAAGCTGGGGTATGCGAGAAAGGAATTTCAAATATATGTGACAGATAAAGGCTTTGCCATTCACTGCGTCCCTGACTATTCAGAATTTCGTATTATCATCATATCATCAGGTGATCTTTTCAGGCAGCTTTATGTAAAGTGTCTGTCATTCATGGCATGATGAAAACACTGTACACTTGTGCTGTGTAATCAGGAAACTACAGCTGCTCAACCAACCTAAGCATAGCTTGTTTTCCTTATTTGCATCTTTCAGGGCTCCAGAAACAAGAGCACTTTGAGTCGAGAACATGAACTATTTATAACTAAATGTACACTGAAGTGCCAGAGGAACTACAAGCTTTAAAAAAACAGCTTTGTTTAGCTGGCATTCCATGGGATCCCTGGTACGTCTACAAATGTTACACCATTTCATGTAACAATGCATCAATTTTGATAGGTTTGGCCTCTTATAACAGGATAATGCGCTACACACATCTGGAGACACCAAATTATAGTAGGAGGAACACTCAGCCGAGTTCGGGGTTTTGTCATTCGCACCTAAGGCACCAGATCGCAATGTTATCGAACACATCTGGGATGCCATGCGATGTGAAGTGGAAATCCTGCACCTCGGAATACAACAGACCGTTCTGCAGGAGGTGAAGTCCATGCCCTGTGGGGGACCTACAGAGTATTAGACAGGTGTACCAGTTTTACTTGCACGTATGGGCTTCCCAGATGCGCAAAGGAGTCATGTGACTCCAGACATGCACCTGAGTCGCACCATCTGTCTCGGCACTCCTGCATGCATGGCGCGGCTCATACTCTATGGACCCTGTTTACCCTAATTCCGTGGATTACTTTGACTCTGTGGATTACCCTGTTCCCGTTCCATTCTCCTTTTCTGTTTATGTTTAGAACACTCTCAGTTTTGTTTTTGGTTTTCTGTCCTTCCCGTTACTTGAGTTTTAATAAACACTCACCATACCCAGAACGTCACAGATCGTCTTTTGCACTGTCATGTGATGTACTGTCTATAAAACAGGTCTTGACCTCACCAGTGTCTTAAAGTTAATGAGATCAAGATCTCTATCCTGAAGGCTGTCCAATGTAGTGCTGACACTGGAGACTATTTCCAGAAAATGCTAAATCTCTTTACATTCCAAAATGTGTTTATGGGGTGCCTTTGCGTAAGTTGTGACTGTAGAAATGACACTGTGTTAGAAGATCTGCACCTTCACTCACCAATCAAAGTCATCGTAGTCATTCTGAGCCTCGCTCCAGAAATACAGGAACACCAGGGTCAGGAAAAAGGTGATGATGAGGAGGATAAAGCTAGCACATTCCAACTAAAATAATCAGGAAAAACACACCCAGAGACACAGCTTGCAGTAATGACAGCACAAACATTCAGTGTACATCAGTGAAACAAAAGACAAGCATCCTCCTCAGAACCTGCCCTCGAGTAATTTATAGTGTGAGTCATGCAGGATGAGTGCTAGATGTAACAATCCTCTGATCGTTCATCTGTCTCTAGTGGTCTCTCATCGCCTCGAAGACGTTATGGGTCAAGAAGTCATTTGTCATTTAGAAGGGCTGAAGTGGAGCAGAATTGCTTGTGTGGAAACGAGGATGTGCTTTTATAAAATGCGGACAGTGTCAGCAGAGAGTGTCAGAATCGATACAATGTTCATGAAATCAGCAAATACAAGGAAAGTGTTTAAATAAGCTGTTTCTCATAAAGAAGTGAGTGTGTGTGTGTGTGTGTGTGTGTGTTACAGCTTATTAAAGCAATCTGAACCTGACAAGCCTGAACTAAATGCACACTTTATCAAATTTATCATTTTAAAAATGTGATGCAAAGCACAATTCAGGAAACAATTTAAAGTGTAACAGCAACACACTCTAAAACAATAACAATAACATCATCCTTCTGCGTAAGAAGGCATACAGTCAATGACTGGTTGGTGTGGTACAGTGTGGTACAGTGGTAACATCATTGGCTCCCATGTGAGAGACCAGGGTTCGATTCGGGGTTTGATTCCCGGTCTGGGCAGCCAATCTGTGCTATACCAATAAGGGTCCTTGGGCAAGAATCCTAACACAATGTTGGCCGTCCTGTAATACCAGTTACCTTGTAAGTCGCTCTGGATAAGAGCGTCTGCCAAATGCCATAAATGTAAATGTAAATATTAGAAACACTTGCACCTGCACATTCAGGCAATTATCTAATCATGTGACAGCAGTGTAATGCATTAAATCATGTAGATACAGGTCAGGAACTACAGTGAATGTTCACATCACACATTAGAATGAATGTGTGGAGAAATATGGCCTCAGTGAATCTGAGTGTGGTATAGTTGTTGGTACCAGACGAGCTGGTCTGAGATTGCAAATGCTTCATCTGGTCATCAACTGTCCAGGTTGGGTGACCCTGTGCGCACTCTAGCCTCACATCGTCGCCTCTGTGATGCTTTTCTGCTTGTCGTGGTGGTAAAAAGTGCTTATTTGAGTTACTGTAGCCACCATGACCGCTCGAACCAGTCTGGCAGTCCACTATTCTGTATAAACACTACAGACTGTTATCCTTGATCATCTCAAGAGCTCAGCAGTTTCTGAAATGTGCAAACCGGATACGCAACTATGCATTGGGATCAAATTGTTTCCCGTTCTAATGTTTGATGTGAACAACTGAAACCCTAGACCTGTATTTGCCTGGATTTATCTGAATAATTTGAGTGTTTTTTTCATCTTAATCTTTGTTCACTGATCTAATGAAAGATAATAACAGGCACTATCGTCTGGACAGACCATTTATTCGGTCTCTGCTTGGTGGTCATGGTGCTTTCTGCTTGGCCCCTGCTTGGGCTGTGGGTTGTGTTTGGGTCAGGCTCAGACAGAATGTTCTCAGTAATTGCTCCTGATTAATCTTCAGCTGTGTGTGTATGTGTGAGAGAAAGTGAGAAAGAGAGAGAGAGAAAGAGAGAGAGAGGTAGAGGGGATTTCTCACCCTGCTACAGCAGCACTCCCCAGGTTGGGCTCTGGCCCTCTGATAACGCCTCCACTGGCAGCCATAGAGTCCAGCCAGGCAGGAGACAAAAGGCTGGTGCTCGTAGCGCTGAAGCAGCTGCCTACGGATGACCTTTAACCTCCCCAGCTTCAGTGTGGACAGGCTGATGGGAGAGCGGCCCATGGGTCACCATGGAGACACACACCACAGCGGAAAGAGGATATACACTGGCAACGAAGGAGGGGTCAATCCATCATGGAGGAGACCTAAGAAAGAAAGAGGGAGAGATGGAGAAACAGAGATGGGATAGCGAGGGTTAAAGAACGGATATAATATAGAGAATCAGACAGAGAGAAGAAACAATGAGAGAAAGAAACAGTAAAGTAGAAAGTTTGTGAGAGAAAGAAATATAAAGAGAGAAAGAGAGAGCTGTACCAAAAAAGACCTGGTACACCAGTCTAATACTTGGTAGACTACTGGACTCTGCAAGCTTGCGGAATTTCCTGTAGGCAATGAACACCATACTTCCTGCAGAACGGTCCACAATTCTGATGTATTATGAGTTGTAGGATTTCTGTCTTCCACATTGCACATCCTCCCAGATGTGTTCGATAATGTTGAGATCTGGTGACTTAGGTGGGAATGACAAAATCACAAACTGTTTCAAGATGAGTCTTCCTCTAACCGTAATTTGGCGTGTAAAATTCGGTGTAAAATTTCCGTGTAAAATTCCCCCTTGGACAAAATTTGGCTAATGATATCGCCTAGCGTTATTTGTTAACAGCTGTGAGAGCATTTGTTATCCAGAGGTATCTGGTTTTAGAAGAATAAGCTCAGAAAAGCGTATTATGGCACATTAACAATAATTCTTTATCACACATAAGGTTATATCGCCCAGTGATAAACATCAGCTTTGGAAGCACTGAAGTCATCCTTGACCACATTAGTAGAAGACTTAAAATCCCTGCCATGATCCGCATCCATACCTATAGCTCCTTACAGACATCTATTCCAACGCACACAACTCAAAAACCCACAGACGTGTAATTCACGTTTAATGGAACCAGTTGTAAAATGAACATGACGATTTTTAACCTCATGACTCGTGACCACCATCGGAGTGAGAACTGCTCAATAATCACTCTGCACATCATCTCACAAACAAACAGAGTTTAAGGTTGGCAGGTATACCTCAATATTAGAGCAGAAACTGAAGATAATTCACGCTGATGGCTTTGTTATGAGACGATAATCATAAAACCATTCCCACATGGTTCCCTACTGCGGAAACCACAGCAGGCGAGAGGTACAAGGTATTGCTATGTATGGACTTTGTAATAACTTTTAGTTTAACACTCTAGCATTTGGGTGAAGCTCAGAAAGCTGTAATTCTTACAGTCCCTTTTTCATTGGGACTTCACCATGCAATTGAGTAGTGTTGATTTCTGAGAACACACACCAGACCAAACGACCAATATATGTTGCAGCCATCTTGCATACGCATAGTTAAAAGTAGGGCTGTCAAACGATTAAAAATTTAATCACGATTAATTTTAGAATTTCATATAGTTAATCACGTTTAATCGCATTTTTTAAAACTATGTAAATGAATCAGGCTTTAAAGTGAAATGTTACAATTAAAATGGTGAACACATGTTATGCTAAAAGTACTTGTTAAAAACTGCTGGGA